>JAFIDM010012231.1:58188889-58239097 GCA_023159025.1 Thereuonema tuberculata | reverse complement strand
TTAACGTGTAGAAAAATTATTCAAAATATAAACCAAGGACTGCACAATGAATAAACAAACAAAATTCCTGCTGATGAGTCCCAAGCAGGACGAAACGGCCATTCCCGATTCTGTCTGATAACAGATCAAAAAGGCATTTTTGTTTACTTACTGTGCAGCCCTTGGTTTACTTGATATTTAGTAGTTGTTTTCTTGATAATATTTTAGTCAAGTTAATTTTATGATATCGAATTTGAGCCCCTTTAAGTCTAAGTGGCCTTTGTGGGTCGCTAGAGGTAAGGCTCTCGGCATTTCGTGACGAACGAGACTAAGTTGAGCTCAGATGGTAGGACTGACGCCTGTCCGCCTTTAATACTCGGGAAAGAATCCCGGGACCCATTCTACAGAAGGCTGGGTGGACCCTTGGACTCATCTGGAGAAGAATCCAGTGAGGAAGAATCCCCCATCTCGAACCCGACTTCTCCAGACCGAAATCAAATATGTTACCACTTGACTACGTAACCCACAGGTTCAAATCTTTAATTTGTAATTATTTTTAAGAAAATAATCTAAAAGCTAACGACCTCGCAAGCAGTTCTCTGCGTACGAAACCGCTTCAGATTTCTTTAGACCATTCTTTACGTGTCTAACAACGATGCATACTTTGATTGATTGATTGATTGATTGCATTTAATGATACAGTAGCAACATAGTTATGCCCTGGTGCACAATGCTATCTTTTGTTAGATCATCATAAGAATAAATTTTAAATATCTC
The DNA here is from genome assembly GCA_023159025.1 of Thereuonema tuberculata. Taxonomy (NCBI): domain Eukaryota; kingdom Metazoa; phylum Arthropoda; class Chilopoda; order Scutigeromorpha; family Scutigeridae; genus Thereuonema; species Thereuonema tuberculata. The sequence goes on along the minus strand of JAFIDM010012231.1, from coordinate 58,238,341 downwards.
TTTTCATATTGTGATGACCTAATAGAAAGAAAGTATGTATCAACGTCATTCGTAGCACCGAAGGATCCAGATAAATCTATGACATGTTACACTGCTACTCTAAGTTTACATAGATGTTAAGTATGGGACTGTTCTCAGAATTGTAATATATCTGATTTTTTAGAAAAAAATAATAAATTCATCCTTTAAAATCGTTAGTCGAAAAATGTGGGTCATTTCATGTAGTAAAATCAAATCAATCAAAAAAATGTAAATACTTTATTTCGATTTCCTGACAGTAGCATATTTCTATAAAACATAAAATTTAAAATGTTTTCTTACATTTTTTTATCCAAATTCTTCTGTGCCTTGAGTTTACAGTAGATATTGTATGCTAACTTTTTGCTTTCAAGGGCAATGAAAAGAAGTTGAAAATACTAATTCGCTTACTTGGCTTTATTTAATTCGGAACTTTTTTTTAGCGCCTTTTATCACTACGTGACAAACGAGACTCCTCCGCCATCGGTTGAGTTAGCGTTGGGAATGCGGAGTACACAGCGTGCGGAAATCGGAATTATGAAAAGCCAGTGCACGAAGCAAAAGAGAGCAACAGTTAGGAGGCATTTTGGCGTGATTTGCATGTAATGAAAGCAAGCAATATTCCTCGTGATGCGACCAGTCATCGTTCTCCCTCTCCCCCCCATTAATAACGAAGCCCTGGTATCTAGTCTCGGTAAACTTAATTTCGAGTCTCGGCTTGTTTGCATGCTACAGCCAGGATTCCAGAGTAGAACAGACGACTCAATGACTGTGCCATTAGCCTTCAACGGAATAAAGAAAAAGATAAAGACTGTCAGTCAAGTTCAAAGCAATCTTTCACGTAGCCTTGCTAATTTACAGAAAAAAAGAGTAAATTTAAAAAGCGAAATGAATGAAACTTTCTCTACTTCCGAAAAATACCTCGTCCCTTACGAAAAATAAATAAAATATTGAAGAGGAAGGTTGTAAAAAGACTAAGGATTGATTCGCGAACGCTGAATGTTACCCTATAAAATGTTTAATATATCAAACTTTAAAATATCAAAATTCTGTAGCTAAATATTGCGAAACATCACAGTAAGTTTCAAAAGTTTTTAAAACACAAGGGTAAAGCTAAAAAATATTATGCTAGGGCCAATGCAAACTAATTTCTTTACATTTTATTAAAAAAAAGTGTTTATTTTAAATGAAGAAAAAAAACCACAGCAGTAATAGCTGTTTCATCTTTATTAGAAATCATCAGCAGAATTTACCCTTGATGTTTGGCTCAGACTCCGCGAAAGGTAAAGGGAAATCATTCTCGCTCTCAGGAATGGCCACCGAGAACAAAACAATCAAATACAAAATGTTCGTGTGCAATTCACAGTATTAATCGCTTGTCCTTTCACTGAAAGGCACTAAGGAATTTAATTGTAACAAGAAAAACATCGTAAGTGCAGTGAAAATCAAAATTTAACGTGCATAATAATTAATAAATAAAGAACCACAATTGGACAGCAAATATACTTTTACTTATTTGAAATTATTTCTTATATTTATAATGTATTAATAATACCAGTATATTCTGGAACATGAAATTTTTGATAAATTACCATATTACTAATGAAAGACAGTGGTGTGTATTTTGTATGACTCATTAGGCTAAATATTAATAATCTGAAAATATTTGTAATAGAGCAAGTGAAGCCTGATTTCAAATGTCAGGAGGATACAATTATACACAGAAGATCATGAAAATTTAAGGTTATTTTCATTTGATCCTGCGAGCTAAGGGCGTCGGCAGATGAGTTATATGTACGTTTTTCACTAAGACGCTGTGTTCTGACTTATAATCTCCATAAGATAAATTTCAGACCCATAAGTCAGAGACGTCAGAAACAACAATGGGAGACTTACTTCCAATTTTTCTAAAAGTGTTGTTGCACTGTCGTAGGATTTTTTTAAGTCGCTATCCTTTGATGTTCATGAAAACTAGAATTCAAGTGTTATATAATCATTTTACTATCCTTCAAAATATTTCTTTCTTAGAAAGGTCTTTAAATTATTCGAGAGGAATTATGGTTAGTGTCTCATAGTAATTTGGAAACTATTGTCTAAATCTGTCCCATCGTAACATTACTACCTGGACCTCAAAGAAGTTCTTCAGAAATTTGCTAACAGTAAGTATGAAAACCATTCAACATAAACAATACTTGGCCAAGTGCCAGCTAAATGGATCACTCAACTGTTATAATGATTACATGTCCAACTTATTTAGCTAATAGAGAATATTCAGCACCTCTTGAACTATGATGGGATTGGATAGATATCGTCAACCGAGGTTTATTAACACTTCAGCCAACTGCATTCCAAAAGACCCTCTGAACACTGATATGTAGGCCACTTCTCCTTTACGACAACGAAGGAGGACCTACGACTTCTTCCACATCGAAGTTCAAGAGGGTGCTAAATGCTCTGTTAGTTAAATAAGGTTAGCATATAGTCATTATTGTAATTTAATGATCCATTGAGCTGGCATTTAGCCAAGGTTGTCATATCGGTTACTTCTTGTACTGAGGATAAGAATCTAAATAATTTTTTTCTTTATAATTTTATACAATGGGAAGGTTCTCTACGGTTTCCAGTTTATAAACAGATATCAAGCTATCAGGAAACATTAGCTCCTCTCGAATAATTTAAAAGATTCTTTTAAGAAAGGAGTATTTTAAAAGATAGTAAAATTATGTAAAATACGTCTCAATAAATATATATTAAAATGATGTCTCAATTAATGTATATTAAAAGCTAGCTCCACCAACAATATCCATTTTTTTTAACTAATTTAAGGATTTGGAATCATAAGCGTTTGAGTAATTGCAACGATCAAATTTCAAGTTTGGATTAATTAGATTCATTCCCAAACCTAAAAATTCCTGATTATCATCATCATCATCATCATCATCATTATTATTATTATTATTACTATTATTATAATTTTGAGAAGGAATTGAAAGTATCTTAAAATCTTAAATAACAAATATATACGTATGTACAGGTGATTCAAAATTCCCTGTACAAACTTTAAGGGTAAGTCAGGAACACAAACTATATCCATAGTGGAACGTATGTCCGCCAACGCCACCCGAATGTGCTAGAAGGTACACTAAGGTTCAGAAACAAAAGACAAAAAGTAAAATACACAGTATGTTTATTAGCCCTATGTTTACAATACGATAGTAAGGTATATAATTACAGGTTCACAGTAGATGCTTAAAGTTCCTTCCACCAACAGTGATACACGCCTCACAACGTCGCTGCATGGGTAGCCAATCATGTGCAAAAAATGCGAGGCCTTTCGCTGAGACATTCAGCTGCCACAGCGACTCTTGCGATGAGGTTAGCGTCAGAGACAATGGGAGTCTCGTAGACGACGCCTTTCAGGTAACCCCAGAGGAAGAAATCAATGCAGGCAAGTCGGTTGATACAATCGTACAATCTGGTGATACAATCGTACAGCCGCTCGTCCATTTCCATTCATGTATGACTACAAGTAAGCTATACAACATGTTTATTAGCCTTATGACAGTAAGGTGTACACTTACAGGTTCACAGTAGGTGCTCAAGTTCCTTCGACCAACAGGGATACACGCCTCACAACGTCGATACATGTGAAGCGATACATCCTACTCGTAGAAAGTCAACATCTCAAATAACGACAACTCACAGTGCCCAAGTAATGTGCTGCCAAACAGCGCCCTCTAGTACATTCCGATAGCATTTGCGGACATGCATTCCACTATGAATACGGTTTGTTTTTGTATTCCTGACCTACCTTATAAGTTTGGACAGGGAATTTTGAATCACCCTGTATAAATAATTACGCTCATGAAATTTAAAAACCTTTACTTTATTATAATTAGAAAAATCCATAATAACATAGAAAAGGTTTTCAAAACAATTTTACAGATTTTAAAAGTGATTTAAGGTTTTACACAAATATTTTGTCTTTACGCTGAGAAAACACAGAAATGATTTATACTTATATTTTCAGCTAATTGCTGAGATTCTCTCTTTCACTCACAAAAGAACAAAAACAATGTTTCTGAATCATTTCCTGCAACAAAATATGTATTTAGAAAACTTTAACAAAAATGAGATAGTACAAAATTGTGATAAATAAAGAACCTCTTTCTTTAAAACATTCCTAATGCGCGAAAAATCAATTGAAATTGATGACTTTGAATTGAAAATCCCATCGTTGTAAAAGCAGGGGAAAATAGAATATTTTGTCTTTTTACTGTCCAAATAGTGATTCCAACATTGGAGTTGCGTCTCCTTTTAAAGCCAGTCGTAAAACCTCTAAGAGAAATCACATTTGTTTTATTTATGTTCTGAAGTCTCTTTAGACGAATAAAAACATTCATATGATCCATTTTTTTTTTCTTTTAATCAGGGATGTTTTCTTGTTAAATTCAATCAGTTTTTTTTTTTTTTAAATCTCAACTTTTAAATTTTTCAAAAATATGCTGATCTTTAAATTTCCGTTTTATTAATAAAAGGAAAAGGCAAAAGTTACAGACAGATTAAAATAAAAATTAAAACAAGTGAATGTAATTTTGTGCTAAAGCATAAATTTAAGAGCGACCCATCATAATATAAAAAATTTAAAAATAATAATAATAAAAAGGAAGTACATTAAGGTAAGGAAAAATTTTGAAAAAAAGTAGGAAAAAAATAAAACAACTTTAGGAAAATAAGAAAAAGAAACCCACGCGGACATTGAGGAAGAAGATTAAGAGGGAAAAAAAAAGTAGATATATGGATTCGAACCGACAACTTCAGTATATGAGTTGGAGACCTTTATCATCTTTAGATACTATACCTATAGCATCAAGCTACAGCTGACATTTGAAATGCGAAGGCTGCATTTCTAACATTTAAGTTAACAGAGGAAATCCAATAAAAACAATGTCAAATATCTTGCGTTTGCAGAGGCGTTGGCCCCTGAAAATACCCCATTCCTACTGTGTTTGGGCCTCTGAGCACGATGGTGAAGTCCATTTGTCGATCCGACCTTCCGTTCGGGAGTTGTTAGGGCTGGACAGACACAGACGGACGGACGACAGGACAAACGCAATAGCTACCGATTTTGGTCGCTATCACAATAGCTCCCAAGTGGATTGCTAAGAAGCTTTTTTAATTAAAACGTTCCATAGCAAGGCTCTTAAATAGGAAATTTTTCGATGTAAGCAAATTACTGTAATTTTGAAATTAACAATATGTGTATCTTACACAGTATTGTTATGTTATGCGAACAATGTACATCAAATTTATTATTGGTTCAACATTATTAAATTCGAAAACATATGTATTACTATTCCTAAGAATATTTGTTTTTAATCTCTGTGAATATGTAAATACTATATGCATGAAACATTAGGAAATACGAAATAAGTAAATATTTTTTAACTATCGACATGTTTTTATTTGCAAATACTTGAATAATATTTTTTTTGAGAAACTATTTCTTTTTAATCTTCTCTAACCGTTGTTCATTTGTGTAATTCCCATTTAAGACGGGACCAAAACATTGTTAAATTTGAATGAAACTTTTTATTTTTTCCTCATAGCTTATTACTTAATAAAAAGTTATTTTTTTCTGAAAGTTTTCTCCCGTAGTTCGTTGTCACTGCTAATATGTTCCCTCTACCGGTTGTTTGTGTAATTTAGACAAAGATGGTCCCATAATTTTTTTTAATACTTTCTGATGAGAAAATTACAACAGACAACACCTCTACCCTCGAGAGCTTAAACGCAACTCTAAAATTTAATAAAGTAATATTATTAACTTAATTAGGATTAAAAAAAAAAAGGCATGTTAATAAAAACTACTGTTGCTGTAACTATCTCCCATATTCATGGAGAAGTTTTGAAGATTCTGCCATCCGAGTCATGAAACGCATAATCTTAACAAAAGCTATCATTAAGAATTTATTGTGGACTTAAGAAAAGTTAGATTACAACAAATAAAAAATTAATTATGCTTGTAATTATGCTTTGTTTTGGTGTTTGTGTGTTCTCTTTTTATTTTATTTTTGACAAACTTTGTTAAACACACGTAAAAATGGAATGAACAAATAAAAAAAAATAGAATGTAATAGTAAATAAAATAAGCTTCTCCATCTACAAACATACATTTTGTTTATTCAACAAAATAACGAAACTAAATTATATATGAATTGCACGCAATGTTATTGTTATTCATTAATGCATTAACAAACCCAAAAACTTTTTTTGAATGAGCAACCCATTAGGAAACCTTTAACCCCGCCCCTTTCTTTTCGTCGAGTTTCTGAGACCTCCCAGCGACCTCCCTGATGGACACTTTCTCAAGCATCTAAGAATTGCAGCTTTTCTTTTCCTTTTTTTAAATACAAATTGCATTAGATTAAATCACTTGACAGGTCACACGTGTTATTCAAAGCGGTGGGAATTTACAGGAGGAATGATGTGTGAAAACATTCCAAAGTCAGGTGATAAACAACTCGATCGATCCTAGCTAAAATATCGATGGTGTCGAAAAAAATAAATAAAAACCTATCCCTTCCTATAAATAGGCCGTTTTACTCTTTGAGCGAGAGACTGGTGACCTTTAGACAATGAAAAATATTGATCTCACTTATCGTATTCTCGAATGTATTTCAAGGGGAATAATGCATGATAATTTTCGTCTGCAGTGAGATCTTGTTTACTGTGTCTGGCAGCTGAAGATTTCTTGGTGATCTCTTGAATTCAGGCGGAAAAAAAGTATAGGAGAAACAAGTTCATAGGAATGAGAAAAAAAATGTAGGAGAGGCAAAGGATTTCAGAAACAAAAAAAGCTCATATCCAGCAAAAGTTAATGTAATATCCAAATCTAAGTTTGGATTTTAAGAGAAGTCATGGATAAAGAGATTCATGAGAGAAATCATGGGTAAAGATTCACAATTCCAAAGATACCAACTGCTATTGTGCTCCCAGTGAATGATGGCCGCCCTGTTTTTGTGAGATCTGCGCATGTATCATCGATTACTCTGGTCAGGCACTTCCGTATGAGTTTATCACTGGACGTCGCCATTACGGTAAAGGCTTGTTACTTTGCAAAAGAGCATTGTATTTATAAATAATATTTATTTATTTATTTATATAAATACTTATTGTTAGCAACTGGTATTGAAATAACGGTGAATAGTCGAGAGAAGTTTTAATTTGGCGTTATCAACATGTCTTTCTCAGTGAAAACAGACGACGGGCATCCATTGTGACAGGAAAACATAATTGATCAGCTACCGGAAGGGCTGCGCAGTTCAAACTTCCGCCGGTCATCTTTCATTTTGAGGACAATACATAAAGGAAATCAGTCAGGAGGAAAAAGCATGAAGTTATCAGGATGAAATACTAAATCTGCAAAAGAAGTATTTAAGATCTCAAAATTCAATATAAACAACAACAAACACCAAACCATTACATCTTCAATATAAAAAGTTTAACTTAATATTTTCTGGTTCTTATTGATACAATAATATGTTGGTTATAGATTTTCGTTTTACTGTAATTTGAATTTGTATATCATTTCTAAATTTTTATAAACTTTTCTGTATTTCGGTATTTTAATGATTCATGATAGCGATGATGTAGATGTGCTAAGTCTTTAAAAAGTGATAGTAAAGGCATTGAAAACGTAGCAAGTCTTTTGAAATTTAAACTTTCTTCAACATTTTTTACTTTTTTTTTCAAGTTAAAAAAGTATCGTGATTTCATCTTCATGTTTTCTTTTGATTTATATCTACATTTTCTAACTTTTCTTATATTTACAATTGTTTTTATTATAGCTGCATTTTCTTTTGCTTCTGAATTTGGACTTTAAAAGGACTGCACACTGAATAAAAGCAACGTCACAAACTTTACCTGCAAAAGACTATGTTTTATGTCTTGCACGGAAACAGAGTGATTTCTGTCACAAAGAGTCTTGGCGGACGAAATCATGTTTGATGACAAAGCGTATTTCCAACTAAATGGACACGTCTGTTTCGAGAAAGTCATTGGATGCAGATTATGAGAAATTCGATTACATTGTTCCCTGGAAGCGAATTGGACGCTAGAAATTGCCAACATAATCCCCGAACCTCACAATTTAATTTTTTTCTTTTTAATTGTACATCACCCGCTTTTGTTGACCCTAAAGAAATCATCCCTGTATTTACAGAATTACCATACCGTAGGCTTTCCAACAAATTCTTTGTATTATATTACCAACCTAACAGCTCTCCGTATAACAGAAGAGAAAGTATTTAATAATAACATTATTATTATTAAGTTGCTTTGTGAGACCAGATTTATGCAACTTCCCTGCAATTATTACATTGTTATTTTCATTCCTATGGAAAAGATCTTGGACAAAATTATTCAATCCTGATACTTCAAAATTATATGTAAATTCATAACGAATCATTACTATTTATGTAATTTATCTTAACTGCTACTTTCCTTTTGCAATTTCGTCATTGTAGTATATAAACTATGTTATTAGTTATCTTCGAGGAGAGTTTCACCATATAAGGTTTTCTGTAAATTATAAGCTAATTTAACCACCTGTGTAGTTATTACAAAAAACAAACAAATAGGAAATGTAAAATATCTACCTAATAAATAAAATTGTAGATCTTCAGAAGTTTTAATGGAAATATGACGATGAAGAAAGACATCTAAACGTACTTTAAGAACAATTTTTACATATATTCTTTTTTGTTGTCTTTCATATTATTTCTACATTTAAATTCCGGGAGACAAATATATTATTATCGATCTTATTCCCTTGATAAAATTGCTAAGTTATTTTTCTTTTCCAATTATCTCTTAAATGGATTCTGCAAAAACAAAATAATCAAACATTATTCATGGTCTCGTTATCTTCGCAGACAGTCCGGAGGCATAGACACATTCAAATAGTCGTCTGATAATCATATCTTCAAACTTAAGGTCGCGCCCAGTTCAATCGCAGTCAATATCAGTCAATTAGAATTAACTTATTTGTTTTTCTTGGCTAAATTAACAAAATGCTGAATGATACAATGTTTATTTCAAATTTTTATTTTTCCAAGTTTCTATAACGATATTGTAACGCTAAAAAATATATTTTTTTTTATTCAAAAAATTTTTAGTTTTCAAGTTTCTGTAACTTTGATGTAACTCTAATGTATTTTTTTTATTCCATATATTCCATATATGTAACGATAAGGTAAAAACTAATATAAATTTTTATTCTTTCCAGTCGTTAGTATAACAATCCTAAACAGGATAAAAAAAATTGTTTTAAAAAAATTACAAATACAAATTTTATTAGATTTTTCACTAACCTTAATAAAATAAATTAAAATAATTTTAATATAATTTCAAGCCTTCATTGACTGTTCGTACATGTTTTTTAATTGCTTTCTTATGAAACGCATTTTCTTAACCAATGTAACAATTTCCATATTATGATTTTTTTTATTGTTTTTAAGCCTGCTTAAAATTTGTCTTCAGCCAACTGCAATACAGGAATCAGTAAAGCTAATTTAATAAGCGAAAGCACGTATCTTCTAAATCTAATAAGCGAAAGGATATATCTTCTAAATCTAACAAGTTGTCTGACAACTCACTTTGAGATGATATATAGTCGTTTTGTTTTGTAGTACAGTTTACTCTCGATATCTCAAACTTCAATATCTCGAAAACCTTGATATGTCGAAAAATTATTTTTCCCCTTGATATTATATATTCATCTAATGTTAATTTGAATTCTTAAGTCGAAGAGTTTTCATTCAAAACCTTGTTACGTCGAATATTTTTCGAGGTAAAAAATGAATTTTTCCGGAAAAATCGCCCTTCAGTTGTGTCCAAGCAAATAGAGGTATTTTTCCAAGAATCTCTCACACTCTTCATTGTCTCTCTGAGGGTTTTTTTTTTTTTCAATTCTAGCAATGCAAGTTCATAATTTAAATAAATACTACTTCTACTCTCATAACATTAAAAAAATATATTTAATGTTAGTTCATTGTGTTTTAATAATTCTTTTCAATTTAATGTAATTATTTTCGACTACTTTTAAAAATTAAAATTATCATTGCTGTATTTAGACTTATTGTCAACTATCATTACATATTTATAGTTATTCTCATCTATCAAGACTCTAATATTTAGAATATTATTCCGTATCTTTTGTTTTTACGTGAATTTTTATGTTTTGGTTATGACCTTGTTATCTCGAAAACTCGCTATCTCGAATTTTTTTTAGCGTCCCTTCGACTTCGAGATATCGAGAGTATAGTGTATATTTAGTCGTACAGGAAGTCGTTTTGTTTTGTTTTTTTCTCGTGTGTGCCCGTCTTGTTTATAATTAAAATATCAATAAGTGTCAAATTCAAATATAGGATACAAAATTTTTCGTAAATATTCAAAAATAAACTTACCTAAAGATTGCAAAGTAGTGTGGCAGGACATGAAAAGAATAGAAAAAAAAAAGATTCAAATTAGCGATTAAAAATTTAAAAAAAAATAATAATAAAAATTGTTAGGAATAAATATAAATTTCAATCTTCCGATTTTTTACTATTTTTCAAATTAGGACCACTAAAAATTTGGAAAGAAATTAAAAATTCTCAACAAGAATTAAAATAGGTAATTAAATAGTTGTAACTTTTTTTTATAGTTCAGTATATTAAATATTACATATTTAAATACAAAACCAAAATTATTACTTCAAAAAAAATTCTAAAAACATTGAAAAATTTACAACTCCTTTACAAATGCAATACGCAATTTAGACAAAAAACTGTGAGAATTTGTGAGTTCGAAAACTCAGACTCTTTGGTTACCAATCCTGATATTTATAGAAACAATTCAGCTTCAGCGACAGAAAAATATATTAGATTTTCAAATAACAGATAAAAAAAAAAATTAATAAATCAGAGTTTGAGAAATTTTGAGAAGTAAAATTAATTTAATTCAGAAATATTATAACTTTTTCTAAAATAAAATAAGCTAGTGCTTATAATAAACGTACAAGAAAAATATTACTGTGTTTATTGTTGCAATTAGTAATATCGGAAAATATACATCAAATACAGTTTAAGGCAAGTTATCCTTGAATACAAAAATATATTAATATCTTAGAACTTTCACATGTTCCCATTACTAAACGAAATTCTTGATTTCTTATGTACTTATTTATGTATTTAAGATCTATGTATTTAAGATCTTTTACTGTGTTTGCACTTGTACGTTTGTTTCCTTTAAAATCTCATAGCTTCTTCCTCTAACGATTTTGACTTGTAATGACCTTCAGAATATTATGTTGAAGTTATGACATCTCATGCTAAATCAAATATATACAAATATGCTGAAGAAGTTTGATCGACTACGAAACTGTAAATAACTAGAGATAAATAATTCTAGTAAAAGATTCAAGTAACTATACAATTAAAAATATCATCCTACACTATAACGAAAAATAAGCAAACAAACAAAAAAACAAAAAAATCATCATCATCTTTCCGAATTCGCTATGTTGAAATTCAAACTTAAACAAATCCTGTCTCCTACAATACATTGAATCTTCTTAAATTTACAATCAATAGTATCTTTCACTTTAGTTAAAATTTATATCAGGTGTGGTTTTTAAATGCAAATCCTGTTATTGCTTAACTTTCCTGAACCAAATCCTTTGCCATGACTAACAGCTGACAGAGATTCTTTTCACCGTTTTATTTTTCCTTATAGCGTTGCTTAGAACTTATTCTCTTAACTCTTCATTCTGTTACTGGCTGGCAATTGGTACGTTTCTAGAATAACTCTAATAAAACAGCAAAACTGCCTCCCGAGAGCTTAACAAGAATTTTAGTTTATTGTTTAATGGTATTTACTGTTAATGATTTGGTAAATCTTACATAACCATAAGGGGGCGAGAATCTGCTTTTTTTGCTTACAAGGGAGGGAAGAGGTCTAAAATGACTAAAGATGTGCTTACGTAATATTTGAACGGCCCATAAAGGAGGGGGACTGGCAAAATTAATCATTCCAGTTATGGCAGCATATGTCTTATTGAAAAGCTGAACTCTTCGTGAATGAAGGGAAACTATGATTTTTGTTAGTTTAATTGGTCAGTAATATACTAGTTTTAGCACATTACTGTAATTTCTTATATCAAATTCAAATATAAACTTTATTTTTTAATAATCACTTTTAGTTATTAATTGATTTGTTGCTTGAATAACTGCTGTCAGATGGACTTCCAGGCAAGATTTAGACTTATGGTCATTTCCTTGTATGGCAACAACAATTCTTAAACATAATAAATACAAATGAAATTTAAACATTTACAGTAATGAAATTACTAAACAAAAGTTTCCAAAGTAACCTTTCATCTTAATCTTGTTGTTGTTCAAGTTGATTTAAATTAGTAAAGACGTGAGAAGGTTAATTAACAAAATGGAAGTTAGCTGCAATGTCTTTTCAAGCAAATTAGATGGCGTCATATCAGCTAAGACTAGTCTGAATTCACAGATCATCTGATAATTCTAAACTGCCTGTAACTCGGTACAATAAGTAGTTACACATTAATTAATCATTCTATCATATTCAAAATTTACCTAAGTTTTAATTTTTATTATTAATTTTGTATTCCAATTTATTTTAATTATTTTATTTATTTTTTTTTTAAAGTGCTTTTTTTCAAATATACACTATCTTTTCGTTTTTATATTACTTCTTAAATCTCACATTTTACATTAGTCGTACTAAAAGTACAAAACTCAGAGGAATATCGTCTTCAGATCGTTCGTCTCTCTTAGGCCGCGGCCAGACCGAAGCTCCAACGCATACCAAGGCACATGTGCAGAGATAATGGGATGCGTTGGAATTGATGTGTACAGGCGGTGGCGAACGCACGCCAATGCATTCCAACGGTTACCAAGTGATTGTTGGCGTTGGCCTGCGTTCGGTCGGTGTTTTCAGGCACGATGGTACAAATGTTGTACCGCAATAAAATATTTTGTTGATGCATGGTGGTACATAATTTGTACCACTCAGATTGTTTGTTTTCTCACTATGCATGTTAAGCCAAAGTTTGTATCGCCTTGTGCCATTTGGTTCTGGAAGCTTCTAATTAAAATTGTATTTTTTTGTATTTTCTAAAGGATTTCAATTGTAAAACAACAGTTTTTTCAATAAAAACAAAAATAACAACTGTGCAAGTAGAGCATTTTTTGTTCGATAAATCCCGTGCTTGAAAGAGTTAAAACGTTTTCAGTCGTTGGCATGTATTTGCTGGTGTTGGACGTACTGTTTTTGCTGCTGTCGATATGGAATGGGACGATAATTTGTGTTTGAAACTAATTGAACTATACCTATATTATGGGATCCCACTAATAAAAATTATGAACTCTCAAAAAAGAAGATTGGTATTTGGCAGAGGATTGCAGTTGAACTCCGAAGCTCATCCAACAAATTGCTTGCATTGTAGGCACTTCTATTTTTATATGGTGTTGTCATCCACCAGCGTCTCCGTTTACGCTTTTTCTTTTTGTTCTTAACATTTACAACAACAAGTCAAGCACTTGCACATAATTCATCATCAGTTGACGCCATTACGACAAGATCAATTCAATACCTTGCTGCGTAAAATGACCGAACCATAACCAACGGTTTCCAATTCAAAACTAAATCCGATGTGGACGATAACATCACAATCCTTTCCAATCGTTTCCAACCCTAACCACACCAAACACATTCGGCAGAGTTGGCATTCGTTTGCGTTGAAACTTGGTCTGGCCCCGGCCTTACATAACTATCATAAGTAAGCATCTTTTCCATTCTTGAGTCAAAGGAGAATGGGCAGATCTGCCCCACCACTATATAGCTATATAGCTATAGATATATACGTAAGGAAAGATCTCCATAAATAGAATAATTTTATTATTACGACTTGTCTCAATTATTAGTCCGTTCGGAGTTATATGATATGACTTATCTAGTTGACATCTTAGTACCCGGATTTATTATTTAATTAACATTAATAATTATTTTCAGTAACAGTGAATATTATTTTCATTTATTACATGTAAATAATTATTATTTACTTGAAATACATGATAATATTAATTATAATTACGTATAATAATTATTAAAAGTTAATTAAATAATAAATTCGAGAAGTACGATGTCATCTAGATAGTCACATCTAGAATTATATAATTCTAGACTAATAATTGAGACGAGTCGTAATAATAAAATATGTTCTATTTAAGGAGATCTTTCTATAGGTATATCTTTTATCACTATACAGAGGTGGGGCAACTTCCCGTACCTTTGTGCCTGTTGTCCTTTACCTTTTTCTTCCTAATCCTTTCCCTATTTCAGGTCTAACTGCTAACAGTTTCAAATTCATGAAAGAAAATTAATTCTAAAAATCTACTTACTCCTATAACCAATCAACGATATATTATTGTTCAAAAACATTAACTTAGTATCTGCTTGAAATTCATGTTTTTCAAATTTAATGAATAAACCTGTGATTATTTAATGAAATTTCAAATTCAAAAACAACTCTCTAATCTAGATATCGCTATTTATTGGAAAGTTAGAAATAGTTCTTTTAAGGATGTATTTCTGTACTCAATTTATTATCTCCTAAAGTTATTTCTGAGATCTATAAAAGCAGCAACTTCAAATGGAACTCATATTTAAAAATAAATAAATAAATAAATTTCATAGCTCGCTTGTACGATTTCTCTTTATACATTTTTATCACTTTTTTAATTATTGTTTAAACTCAAAGTATGAAATTTTGCTTCGGTAAAATTAGAAAAAAAAATAGGCCTAATAACCAAAGATTTTAATGAAGTATTAAAACTGAGTTGAATTCTTATTGAATCTTTTTTAATTCAATTCCATGACGAATAGATTAATTACAGAGATCTTTGTAGACTGGCCTTAAAATTGTAATTTTGATTTGTTTATAAGAATAAATTGAAATTTATTGAAATTTATTATAAACTAGACAATCTCTCTTTGACAGCTCCTGTTCTTAGTTTTTTGACGCGTTGCAGCAAATATTAGATCAAAGATCAACAAAACCTAATCATTCTTTTGCCGAACGTAAATGGAATTATGCGTTTGACAATTTGTTGTTGGTCGTCTGACGTCATTGGTCTCGTGCCGAGCTGTTAACCGAGACATCCCGTTTCTCGCGAACAATGGCCGAAGGGGCGCTGCATCCTTCCGCTCTTCTGAAAAGCGTCCGCCCTCCCGCCGACGCTGGCAAGCAATTACAACGACGGCATATTTGTCATTCATCATTTAATTAAGATCATTCATAGCAATGCGTGACGTCAAACAACCAACGGACAAGTTTTCCTCCCAAAGGGCGCGATCACAACGCTTGATGGTGAGATGTAGGACTTTGTGATCAGGGTCAAATGATGTCTGTGACATATGACGTCAATACGACGAGCAAATAAATAACACAGAAAAAAAAAATAACATGGAGACATTGGATATCTAAAGCCTATTTCAAACATAGAAAAAAAAAAAAAAACTTTCTTACAACGTAATTAAAACAGAAAAAAACAGAAACGAAAAATATGAAATTTCACTTCGTTGGAATTTAATTTATTAATATTCCAACAAAAAAAATTGTCGACTAACCCGATTTCTAATAAATAATATCAAAATTTAATTTTCTTAATTAATAATAATTAACTTTCTTAATTAACGACAATTTCCTATTTCTTTTTAAGTATTTGGTATAACCGAATTAAATAGAAATATAATTCCGTTAAGTCTAGAAATTAAATAAAAAGTTATTCAAGTAAATAAATTGAAAGGAATATCATAATAAAATCATTAATTATAATTATAATAGTATTTATTTAAAAACTTTATAGATATTGAGTGTGAAAAACGTTTTTGCAATGTTTGTTTGTTTTCGAAAAAACTCCGTAGGCCTTCCTCCCAGTATGTCCTAGTTTTTAGTTAAGGTTTTTCTCAGGATTACAATCTCAAATGATCTACGCTCCACCTCAGTATTATCTATGGAATAAAATTCAGGTATTTAAAAAGTCTTGGATCTCCTTCCCCATACCTTCCGTAGCCTTATATTATAATGGTTCCTCTTTCCAAGGTTATTCCCAGTAGGATTACAATTCGTCCATTATTATAACGCTTCAATTTAAGTAAAACATACAACAATCGTACTATTATAGAATACTGGATCTGTGGAATTTGAAATAAATTATCCCTAAAAAATGCCAAGTTTAGTTTAATTTTTGATTGCTTTCAAAAAAAAAAAAAATCTGTACCATACTATTTTTTTTTTTTTTTTTACCACTTCTGTCTTTGGCTAAATGAAGGAGCTAAAACTGTGAGCTATTAGCCGGAGAATCGTTACCTAAGTATACCATAGGAAGATGCAGAAACAGAAGAATAAAGTCACATCCATGCCGACTCCGGGATTCGAACCAAGGTTCAGACGTATCAGTCTCATGGCAGGCCTTGACCACAAGGTTTTGCCTGAACAGCTATATCATACTGGAACAGAACAAATACGTACTTTCAATACTGAAGCCAATATTCCCACTTTTTGCAATTTCGATTTCTGCAATTGAAACACTCATCAAAATTTTTTAGAGATCTACTTAAGTGAAGCTTTTTGAGTGATTATCCACAAAGAGAATAATGCTGTTAGCTGCTTTTTTCTCAGAATTCCAACTGTAATGAATTTACAAATTACAAATCGTTTGAAATGTTTTTCATATCTAAAATTCCATAAAGAATGAAATCTTGTGCCAATACTAAATAAGTCAGTTCTTCCTCTGCTATATTACAGTAACACAAGTGTGCTTTATTATGACAGTAAGTAGAAGTGTGCCTAAATAAACAGAGCCTTTCAACTAATCATCATAAGGATTTAAGTTCATATAAATAATCTTCTCAATTATCATACGGTTTACTCTAATATAATACGGTTCATCTACATTAAATTCGCATTATCTTCTGTTTGCCTGATTACACAAATAATCTCAATCCACTTTTCTATATACACTTTGTTATTGCGTTGCTAAGCAACCTTTTCTAACACGCATTAATGTACATCAGCTGTTACATTTTCATAAATATTTCTTTACCTTTAAGTAACTTCCGATTAGTGTAGATGTTGAATTTAACTGTTGTTATTAAATTCCTTTTGCGACCATCTTTGTCTTTAATCGGAAATGCTACATCCCTTTTGCCATCAACTTTACCGATATTCTCCATACACAACCACACACTCCATAACAACAGAACTAACTCACAACAATCACTCATCTGTTATTACTACACGTTCAGTTATTGTTGTCTCCCATGTTCATCTATGTTGTTAGAAATAAATATTTATAAAATATATTTTAACGAATTTTATGAGAATTCACACAATAAAATTAACTATTTAACCACAATAAGTTTATGTTACTGTGTTTCTTTGGGCATGTAACCATTAAATCAAATTAATATCCGATAAACATTCTTTGTCATTTGTTATTAATTTCCTTATTTGATAAACAAGAAAGACGACCTTCGAATATATTGCTAATTACATTCATTCATTGTGTAGAATATCACAATCTTTCCATTATTTTATATAAGTATTTAGCAGGCAAAGTTTTAATCAAAAATAGAGAATAAATATTCACTGAAAAAGATTTTTGTGGCCCTGGCGATTTTGATGAAAAAAAAGTTCTACTAACTTAATAACAGCGTAAAATATTTGGGGCATTTTTTTCCTGAAAAAAAAGCAAAATTTTTATTCCTGATCGGGCAAATAATTTTAAGCTAGGGTCTGCATTTTCATGACATATCATATTTTCTTTCTAAGCTGTAATTCTATTTTTAAATGGATATAAATAATTCTGATTTAAAAAATACTAGTTTTGTTTTGCATACAAAAGCAGACTTCAACATTCCTTTGAGTTTTAGACCTTATTTGACATTTTTTTAATTTTAAATCATAAATTAGGACTACATATGAATATAAATAAAGATGATTTTTGTTTTGTTTTGGCTCGATAGACTTAAAAATTTGATTTTTTATTTTTATTTTATATGTCATGCATATAGGCCTACTGCATAACTAAGATCTTTAGGCCACAAAAATCTGACCTAAATAATTTCGAAATGAAAAAGTAATTCAAAGGAAATTTTGTGATTGCTTTTAACAGAGGTATTATTACTAGGAACTTGAATAACTGAAATCAATGATACATATTTGCTTCAATTTCGTGTAGTTGTAGGTTCCAACTACAAGCCCCACCAATATTTTCTTAAAAGTGTAGCAGCTAAATCAACCGAACAAATGTAAAAATGTCTGCAGCTATATCTAAACACTCAGAAAGAACAAGGATTGTCTGTAATTGAATATCAAATTTCCCTGTTTCGCTTATCTGGAATCCAATGTTTCAAATTTCACGAAGGTTAAATTTCTAGTGAATGCAAATAATAATTATCATTAATTGGATAAGTTCGAGAACTGAATACTTTTCACTAATGAATCACATAAGGGATCTTTATCAAACATCTTCGCACGGCTAACTATTAGATATCTGCTAG
Organism: Thereuonema tuberculata; assembly: GCA_023159025.1. Lineage (NCBI taxonomy): Eukaryota > Metazoa > Arthropoda > Chilopoda > Scutigeromorpha > Scutigeridae > Thereuonema > Thereuonema tuberculata. The sequence continues at coordinate 58,219,684 of JAFIDM010012231.1, read as the reverse complement.
GTTTTACCACAATCTTGTAAAAATCTTACTTTTTAATTTAGAGCTCCTACAAAAGGAATAATAAAACGTCTTATTCTCCTAAGAAGGACTAGGGTTCACCCAGCTATCTGTAAAATGGGAACATTTTATCTTTCCGGAAGTAAAGAGGGTGATCATTTGCTGACCTCCATTCTCTAACTAGTCGCGATGGTCAGCGAAAAATTGGCTGCTAATCTTCGGATCTTTCATGTGCTAATGGAGGCTTGAGGGAATATTTATTTATCCACATAATAATAATATCTCATTACAAATGATATTCTTCCTTGTTTTGATCGCCAATTAATAATGTTAACCCAATATCTACATTCGTTTTCTTCGCTTGATATTGTTTTTCAGTGGTTTTATTTTTCCCTTTCCAATTCGTGTCGTCAAACGCACAACAGACCGGCAGTCTATTCAAAAGACAGCTGAAATGATAAAATTGTGTAGGTAGCCCAACGATACCGTCTCTTCATAGAGCGCCATTTTACAATAAAATTGTTATTGCTGTGCAAGAAGCAGAAAATAACTCTCTTCGAAAAGAACTGTGGATTTTCCCAGACAACGATGAAGATTAAAAAAAAAGGGAGCTTCTTCAATTTGTGAGTGAATAAGATCAAATGGGGGATATCACTTTCTACGGGATTAAAAATAAAAAAAAATATATATATATAGGGGAATAATGATTGTACGCACTAAAGGTTATTGCAATTGATAACTAAAAATAACTTCTATTTCTTCTTGCTTTTTGTCCGCTCCTCTCCTCCATCTTTCCTTGTTTTCTTTCTCTCTTTTCTTTCCCAAATGACTTAGAATCTACAAACAACTTCGATTAGTTATGGATGGATTTTCATAAATAGGCATTTGTCGATAGTTTCTTCTGGTTTTCTAACTTTTACTTAGGATTGGATTTTTCGTTATTATTTTCATAATTAATTTACGGTGGCAAAAGTGAATTGAATGCTAAGTCTGTCCTTGCTTAGTAAACGTATTAATAATAAAATCACAGAGTAACGCAGATTTATGATTTGAATGGAAATGCTGAATGAGATGGCTTAATTACCTTATTCCAGGGGTGGCCAAAGTGCGGTTGGCTAAGATCTTTTTTTTTTTTTTTTGCATCAGAATTAATATCAAAGGTAAATAAAAGAAAAAAACTTCAAGCTTTATAAGTGTACTGGGTATAATCTGAAAATCCACTGGAGTTAGTTTAACTTCATACAGTCTCATCTAATGTTAATGAAATGTAAATTTATATTATTAAACTTTCTTTAACGTGCGGAGTGAATAATCTAGAAACACAATAGACACGCACAATCTACGCAAGGATTCGCACCCCGAGCTGTCATCGTGAAGAGACTGGGACGGACCGTTTCGCACTTATTAGTGCTCATCAGCCAGCCAACGTGTCTATTGTGTTTCTAGATTGTTTACTCCGCACGTTAAAGAAAGTTTAATAATTTCTATTTACAGCGTAGTTCTTATTTAATGCTGCTATTAAATTCCTTTTGTGCTTTGCGAGTAGCAGGCCAAGGAAGTATTGTATTTTCTCATTTTATTAATTTTTGTTTTGTATTTCTTTGGGGAGAGGTCCCGCTCTTGGGAGCAAGAGCCAGGATAGCTAAAGTTTCGCACCTTCTGAGCATGTTATCGGTGGAGTTTGGCTGGCTGATGAGCACTAATAAGTGCGAAACGGTTCGTCCCAGTCTCTTCACGATGACAGCTCGGGGTGCGAATCCTTGCGTAGATTGTGCGTGTCTATTGTGTTTCTAGATTGTAAATTTGTATATTTTTCTTAGATGTTTCAGTAGTTCTATATATCAAATTTAACGTGCGTACAGTATCATTACATAAAAGAAAACAGAAACACACGTAAATTATAAATTATGTGCGTTTTCTGTTTTTTTTTTATGTAATTTCAGTAGTTCTTAACCGTATTAAATACGGTCAGTATCGTTAAAACAATAATCAGTCAGGATTTTTGATTTCTTAATATCTATATACAATTTTTGTAACAAAATGTGCGTGTAACAATAAAAAACAAGTGAATATAATTTTGTGCTAAAGCATAAATTTAAGGGCGACCTATAATAATAATAATAATAAAAAAATAATAAAAAAAATAGAAAGTACAATAACGTAAGAAAAAATAAAAAAAAGGTTAGGAAAATAAGAAAAAAAAATGCGGATATTTAGAAAAAAAGATTAAGAGGAAAAAAAAAAGTATATATACGGATTAGCACCGACAACCTTCAGTATATGAGTCCGAAACCTTAAACCTCAAGCTACAGCTAACAACTGAAAAAATGAAACGGTTGCACTTCTAACATTTAAGCGAATAGCGGAAATCCAATGAAAACAATATCAAATATCTTGAACATGGGGGGGGGGGGGGCTGAAAAAATCCCATTCCTACAGTATTTGGGCCTCAGAACGCGATGGTGAAATCCGTTTGTCGATCCGACCGTTTGTTCGGGAGTTGTTAAGTGTAATATTTGTTGATGTCTTGCGGCTCTCAAACATCTGAAGTCTGTCGTATGTGGCTGTTATGTTAACCAAGTTAACAGCCACATAACATCCACCTGTGTCTTATTTTAATTTATTAACTAAATTTTACATAAAATTGGTATGAGAAATGAAGACTCTTTTTTTTCTTTTTTTTAAACATAATCTATTGCAGCCTATGGGTTTTTGAATATAAAATATTTGCAATTGCTCATATTATATTAATGGCTGAGATTTAGTGGATGTGCAGTAGATATAGCATGGATTTACTATCCATTCTAGAAAGTATTACAATCATTTCAAACATGTGATCTGTTACAGTTGTAGAATGTTTAATAAATTTATTTCTAATAACAACTTTTCATTGGAAGATAATCTTAAAGAACTCCAATACATTGGATTGATTCCTTATTGAAATGAAATTAACGAAGAAATAATCAAATAATTCCGATGGGTTTAATACAAGGGAATGTTTTTATTTCCGTTTAATTTCTATGTTATATTGATTTGCAAATTAAATTTCAAATACATTTTACTTAACGTTTCATAGTAACATTTAGTGCAATTTTGGTTTTAATGTTATGGATTTTTAATTACGAGTGTATAGAATGGTTAAGACTCAAAAAAGTAAGAATTTAAGTTATTAAGCGATGGTAAAATGTTCTTTCATTGAAACATTACCAGATGTCATGAGGTGAGCAGATAGAGTTAAGAATCCATCCATTTACAATAAATAGTAGCCATTTTAGAAAATACAAAATTAATTTAGGAGTGAGAAAGAAAAAGGCCTCCGAAAGAAACATAGAAACTGTAACATTAAAGCAGTTGTAATATAATATTTTTTATTATGGATTATTTTTTTTTTTCAATCTCTATTTCAGTTATTTTAATTTAAAGCTTTAGATACAACATCTGAACATTCAGTTTAAAGATCATTTAAAATCAGTAACACAAATTTTATTGATGTAGTAAAGATTACTTAAGGACAGATGTATTTAAGACAGTTAAATAAAAATAATCTAAACAAAAATGGTATAAAATTAAGAATTCCCATAAGAACTTATTTTGTTTCAACTGTTTTTTGTTTTGTTTTTTCCATACATAACGGGTAAAAATTTAAAACTGATTTGTCCTCACAAACCAAACAGGTCCACATAACTGTGAAACGTTAAGTTTCTAGAGTTCCATGATCAATAATGTAATTGCTAATAGATGAGGGCAGAAGATCACAGCGACGCTCAACGCCTTTAAATCCTGCAAAGAACCTTGTTTTTGTAGACTGTTGAGTCGAAGCCTAGGATTCGTCTGGACAGGAACAAAACCTGCAAAAATCCGTTATCTTTGCCGGTTAATCGAACCCACCTATTTAAAAACTCCTTACTGGTTGAGCTACTATCCCATTCTCATTTTTATACGTCACATTTCTAAAAACATTAAATTCAATTAAATATTTTACATGGAGTCTTATTTTAATAATGAACTTAATTAACAAAAACACGCACATACCACTAAAATATTAAACTATATTAAAAACAAACAGATCGATTCCGGCAACTGATCATTGCTTTCTCTCTCTTCAGTTAAATACAAAGACAAAACGCCAAATAAACAAAATTAAAATAAGCAACATTTTGTTAGATTGTATTGTGACAGCTTGCATTTAAAACAAAAACTGATCAAAATTGATGAATGTTGTGTCGCCAATTTAATATTAAAGATGGAAGAAAATATGTACGCAAGACCGCATTTTTATTTGAAACCAGGCAAAACTGTTACAGCTTCTGTAAGGAAGTTCTAATTCATCCGCCGCATTCACCAGACATTGCACCTTCGGATTTCCATTGATTTCGGTCTTTACAAAATTCTCTTAATGGAAAAAAAAAAATCAATTCCCTGAAAGACTCCAAAAGCATAGGAGCAGTTTTTTTGCTCAAAAAGATAAAAAGTTATGGGAAGATGAAAGTTGTCTGAAAGATGGCAGAAGGTAATGGAACAAACCGTTGAAGACTTTGTTCAATAAAAGTATTGGGACAATGAAAAATGTGTCTTTATTTTTACTTAAAAACCGAAGGAACTTTTTGGCCAACCCAATATAACCGTTACTGCTATATTTCATTCGGCTGATTGTCAAACTTCTTCAGGCATCCGTAGAGGAGACAAAAATATTTTTCTCCTAGTTCCTTCAAAGAAATCCAAGACAATTTTCAAAATAACAATGAAAGATGACAAATTTCTAGTAATGTACAATAAACCATATAATTTCATTACTACTTTACAAGATATAGTAGTTTTCAAAAAAGAAGGATTTGCCATATGTGGTCATTACGTAGCGATCGATTTTGTCTGGAACAAACGTCACCAATCATGACGTCATCAACTTGAACTCCGAGCAGTCATTCTAAGATGGCGTCGTTTTGTGATCGCATAAGCGTATCCAAGAAAGGACAAATTTTGCAAAGCCAAGCAAGGGAAATAGCGTGGAACGGTTTTAATTATTTCAATTTTAATTATTATGATGTATTCGTAACTGTAGAAAATACAAAAACCAGAACGATTTTCTTAATGTTTGTAAGATTCAGTTACGGATTTTAGCAATAGATGGAGCTGTTACGTCCTGGAAACAGCAATCTATAAGGAAATTACGTCATCAAAAGCTTTTCTTTCATGAACTGAACTGTAGTGGCAATTTACGATAACAAAAAAACCTCGAATCTCCATTATTACTTTATTTGTTAGATAATATTTTCATCTTTCATTATTATTTTGAAAATTGTCTACGATTTCTTGTAAGGAAGAAGGAGAAAAGTATTTGGCTCTCCTCTATGAATGCCTGAAGAAGTTTGGTAATCAGTCGAATAAAATATAGCAGTAAAGATTGTTTAATATATTTTGAGAAGATCATGGTGTTAAATATTATATATCTTCAGAATGCCAGGAAAAGCTGAATCCGGCTTTGATTAGGCCCATGTCAATACATTTGGTAAACTCAATTCGTTGTTAGTCCGTTTGTCTCAGCGCTTTAATTAGGATCGACGTCTTATTGAAAGGAGACGACGCTTTAATCCCAAGTCTTTTCCATTTTAAAACAGGAAATCTGGTTCATTTGCGTCAGAGAAAGATTGCATCGAACCAATTTAAAATGGATAATTCAGTTTGCACGGCGGAAGGGGCTTATGAAGAATACCTGAATTAATTCTTTAAGAACTTCATTAGAAAATGCTGTGCTCTAAGAATTCTTATTCCAAATGCTTCCACATTTTTCTTTGTCAATGGCAGTTTCACATATGACAGAAGTTTCCAAACTTGGATCTTTTCAAAAACGAAGGCGATATTTCTTTTCAATTGCTTTTTATTCTAATTCGATTAAGCTGAAGACTAAATTCTTGTTCATTTTGAGATGAATCAAAACAATTTTTGTTCATTTCGGATACTCGGAAAACTAAAAGGGCTATACAGACCACTTCTGACACTAATAGTTTTGTCTTATTTAAAGAAGATAGAAATAAATTTATCCAATATGACCTTCTGTCTTTATCATGGGTAATGTAATGTAATGTAATGTAATGTGGTGAGCGTGGGTGACTTGACAGCCTAGCACCGCGACCTGAAAGATCTTTTGTGCTATCCCACGGAAAGGACAGACGGAGAGAAAGACTGAGAAAGGATAGTGTGAGAAATGCAGGGGAAACGGGAGAACCCCGGAAAAACCTGCCCAGCGCGGATTGCCACCATCAACGAAACCCAAATGAGAACCGAACCTCGGTACTCAGAGGTGAGAGGCCAGTGTCTTAGCGACAACGCCAACCGCGCGGCCCTTTATCATGGGTTCAGGTTTTCTTAAATGGTTATAAGAAATGAATTAATGAATAAAATTTTAATGGACTCATTATTAAAATAACAAAATAGGAATAGTTGTAGAAATCCTTTGGGACTGCTTTATTATTCAATTTCAGCTATGATTCATTCTATGTACAGGGTGGGCAAAATAAAAGAGGCCCCGGAAAAAAAAAAGGACAGAGTCCACTATCGCAAGGGAGATTGGGTTGGTTGAACCTATTCTTCTCACAAGGGAGACAGCGTCGGTCGGATCCAACAGAAAAAGAAAGGGGGAAATTGGACAGTTCCACAGTTAACAATGTATCAATTATTGACAATAGGACTGACCCTTGTTAATGAACTGCCTTGTTAATGAACAGAAAATGCTGGAAACCATAATTGTGATGCACCAATCGGTTGCTGAGGCAGTGCAATCAACTGGCCATCTCGATCGCCCGATCTCTCTCCCTGTGATTTTTACCTGTGGGACAAATTGAAGGGTCAGGTGTACTCCAATAATCCTCACACACTGGAAGCGCTACAGCAGAACATTGAAAACGCTATTGCTGCTATCCCTCAGGCAGAGCTGCTAAGCGTGTCTCAGTTTGATAAATCGAGCACAGCGCTGTATTGACGTCAACGGTGGCCATTTTCAACATCTTCTGTGATGTGAATGTGACAGCAACCGATTGGTGCATCGCAATTATGGTTTCCAGCATTTTCTATTCATTAACAAGGGTCAATCCTATTGTCAATAATTGATACATTGTTACCTGTGGAACTGTCCAATTTCCCCCCTATCTTTTCTGTTGATCCGACCGATGCTGTCTCCCTTGTGAGAAGAATAGGTTCAACCAACCCAATCTCCCTTGTGATAGTGGACTCTGTCCTTTTTTTTTTTCCGGGCCTCTTTTATTTTGCCCACCCTGTATTTGACTGTTGTGAATTTAATATTGTGATTAACTGCAATTTCAAGAAAGAAAATAACCAACTGCAGTTATTCCTTGCTGATATATAGAGAAGAAAGTCTCCCTGAATGGATCGTAAGAGAGCGTTTGTCTATCTTACAAGCAAAATAACCTTAACACTGTGGTGTTACGAATATTGGAAATTATGATTTTTGACTTCGATAGTAATTAAGAAATGACAGAAACTGAACCAGAAAAATCTGTTAACTTAGATGTATTTTGAGAGAAGTAGTTATATACGAACATTAATGGCAATTAAAAACAGAAATGATATAATTTCATACATTTTTAAAGATCCAATTATTATTTCGCACCATTTTTTTAACAATGGATCTTTGTAATAATGATTGTTTTGATTATTTTAATGAAAGCTTTATAATAATAAAGTATAATAACATCTTGGAACAATGAGTAACAATTGCAAAACAACAATGGAAATTACAATTACAACAATTACAACAATTGTCACCGTTTTTTATTGTCCGATTTTATCACTTGTTTTGTTTATACATGTTTTCAAGTATTATATGATTTATTTGTTGTATGTTATATTGTTTTGGTGAGAGGAAGATTTCTCTTTACATTTTTTATAATTATGTTATTTTATTTTTAATTTGTTTTGCTCTACAAGCTAAACCTTGAAAAAGTTTTAGAAATTAAAACGATAGGTTTCCAAATTCTTGGAAAATTGCCAAGATTATTCCATTACCCAAAGGTGGTAATATAGAAAATTTTAATAATTATAGACCTATATCCATTCTTTCTAATGTATCGAAAATTGTTGAAAAATATCTTGCAAATTCTATTTATCAATATGTAATCAGTAAAAATATACTTAACGAAAATCAATTTGCTTATCAAAAAAATAAAAGTACTTCATTATTATTAAATAATCTTACTAATAAATTAAATAAAAATCTTAATAAAAGTATAATAAATTTAATAATTTTCATAGATTTCACTAAAGCATTTGATAGTATTGATCATAAATTATTAATACAGAAACTTAATAACATTGGTATTAGAGGCAATTTTTTAAAATTGATGGAAAACTATCTACAAAATAGAAAATTTAGAATTAAAATTGAAAATAATTACAGTAAGCTCTTTAATTTAAAAAGAGGGATTTCGCAGGGATCAAATTTAGGACCGCTGCTTTTTATTTTATATACAAATTCAATGTTTGACAACATATCCCATTCTAAAATCTATTCTTACGCAGATGATGTATTATTGTTTAATGATAATGAAGATTTAACAAATGCACGAAACCAAATACAGACTGATTTAAACTCTATTATTTCTTGGTCGATTGCAAACAAAATGACAATAAATCTTAAAAAAACAAAACTGATAATAGTCAAAACAAAAAATAAACCGTTAATTGAAAATGTAGAAATTATTTTGCATGATACAAAATGTAAAGGAATATATAATTCTAATCTAATATGTAATTGCCAAAAAATTGAAAAAGTACAGGTACAAAAATACCTAGGTATCTATCTTGATGAATACTTAAGTTGGAACAGTCATTATCAAGCAATTGTAAAAAAGATGAATATATTTTTATTTATGTTTAACCATATTAAATATATTTTTCCTGTAAAACAAAAAATTATGATTTATAAAGCTTTTATTGAATCTTTTCTTTGCAATGGAATTGAATGTTGGATTTATTTAAGCAAAATACAATTAGAAAATATAAATAGATTAATTGAAAAAATACTAAATCAAATTTTCAATAATTATAAGTTTTATACTGATAAACAAAAAAAAGATATTAGAAATTTTTATAACATTATGTTACCTAATGAAAAAATTATGTACATTATTATTTTAAAGAACTTCTATTATATGTCAAATAAGTTAAAAAATAATGTAAATGAATTAAATACTAGAAATGTTTGGAATAATCTAATTCGTTTTGATCCTCCAAAAAATAATTTTGGTATGAGAGACAAAAATAGATTGTTATTTAAAATTTGTAAACAATTAGACTTAGAAGTTTTTCAAATTAATACTTATAAACATTTAAAAAGAGAAATTATAAGTAGCATAATAAATAAAAAAATAATTTGGCAACCTTAAATATATGTTGTAATGAATTATATTTAAAAATAGTACTTACTTTAATTTTGTTTTCTTTTTGGAATTAGTATATGTATGTTAATTTTCACAATACTAATGTAAAATCTTGGACTTACTAATTTTGTATATATATATAAATGTTAATATCTGTGTTTTTTCAGCACCTGCACCACAGGATTTCTTTGAAAACCTAGCAGGACTGTATTGTTCAAAATTTAGAAATAAAAAAAAAAAAAAAAAAAATATATCGGTATCTACAGTGAAGATGTTTGAGTTTATTTATATGTCTTGTTGGATTAAAGAAGATAACGGTTTTTAATTCTTTTTTTAAGCTGGATTTAAATTTATAACTTATTATTTATTAATGTTTATAAATTTATTAATGCGGTATACCAAAACTTTCATAAAAAAGTCAAACATCACGTTGCACATTTTAAATTTAGGTATTTCTGCAGTCTTACAAAATAGATTTTGCTGAAGATAATGGAATAATTTATCTCGATCTTTCCTTAGAAGGGAAAAGTTCTGATTAGTCCGACCCTGATGTTTCAGTATTTAAGATAATACCACTGGATTTCCGCTGAAGGAACTAATGATTTTACAAAGAATTGGAATTCATTAAAAAAATATAAATGAATTCTAAATGAACAAAAGCAATTTGAATAATAAGAATCAAAGATCTTATCGGTTCCTCTTATACTTGCTCCCTTTTTCACTATTACCCCCTGGGGGAAACCATCTTCTTTAAGTCCCAAAAAAAGAGAAGTAGTTGATTAGACTAACACAGAACTCTATCATCTATCCAATTAACGGCGCATTTAATCATCTCGGATCCAGAATTGCTGAAATCGATTATTTTGGCTGTTAACAGATGCTAAGCAAGGCGCGCTACATATTCACCTCCATACATTAAACGACATTACCTAAGAACAAATCGATTCATTACTGGCTTCACCTTATTACAAAGAGCTTTCTTGAGCCTAAAGAAAAAGTAACTCTCTTCGAGAAATAATTAAATTTCAGCGGCGTGCTTAAATGAGACAAAATAGAAGAAGCAAATGTTACATTGTAACGTATTACTGCATTTCTACCCTTATAAGCTGCAACAAAATTTATCGTACCAAATTAGGGGTCGTCCATTAATCACGTGATGTTTTTTAGCAACTTTTTAACCCCCCCCCTGGTGATAAGTGGTGAGGTTTTAGACTACCCCCCCCCACTCCCCCTACCCAAAATCACGTGTATATTTTTTGGTACAAAGTATCTTACAAATTTTCAGAATATTATCTTTAAATACAGGTATAATCTAATTTAATTCTGGAAAATTAAGCACCGTGATAAAAATGTCCAGACAGACATTAAGGTTGCAGGTTTTTTCTGACCGGCATAAAAATAATAAAGGAAAGGTGTAATCATGTGAAAAACATAATTGTACTGGTTCATGAATATATTTAATAGACATTGTCCTCGGACCACGGATTAGCGAGATTTTCTTCAACGCTAACAAGTGGATAAGCATCTTGCAAGTCAGCTGTAAACAAAAAATAAATACATGTGATATCTCACTACACTACCCCTCCGCCCTTATGATAGTTCGTGATTTTTTCCGAACCCCTCCCCTTTCGAGTCTTACGTGATTAATGGACGATCCCTTAGGGGACACCATTCGAACAGAATATTATTTTTTATAAAAACCAGATTCAAGGAAAAGAAATGTACCTACAGAAAAATATTCTGCTATTGAATATAAGGATTCTACTGAAAATTATGATTTTTCACAGCGTAAAATGAAAAATGAAACTGAAATTACGAAATGAGAATGAAACCGTTGTTAATTAGTAGAGATCCGTGAGTTCGCGAGACGCAATTACGCCACTTGTTCTTCTTTCGCCAATTTTTTGCACCATTTCTTTATAATTCTTCCCATAACCTCAAAATATGCAATTTTGAATCGTAAAATACGTGAATTCGTTTAATAAAGCGAAAAAAATATATAATTCAAGTTTTTTAAACGAATTCCAAATATAAATATTTGCAATTCTCAAGATTTCGCGAATAAAACAATAATTGTTGGAATTCGTTTAAAAACTTGAATTATGTTTTATGTTTTTTTTTCCCGCGTTATTAAACGAATTAGCGTTATTTTCGCGATTCACAATTGCTTATTTTGGGGCTTTGGGAAGAATTATAAAGAAATGGTGCAAAAAATTGATAAAATGAGAACAATTCCCGTTATCGCGTCTCGCGAATTTCACGGATCTCTACCAATTAGATGTTAGTGAATATCTCATTAATAAAATTAAGTTATTTTAATATTAAATTATACATTTAATATATTAAATTATATTATACAATCATATCAAGAAGTTTTACGTATGTATTTAAATCCAAATAAATGTAAAACTAGACATATCACTAATTTTTTTTTTTAATTTATTGGTGTATCTAGTTTTATATTTATTGATATTATACAAACTAATTACATATATTTGGCTGATTTAAGTAAGTATATCAGTTCATAGAAACATTTGATGGTCATTCTATTCGATAGCCACACTGCTTTAAATTAATAACAAATATTCTACTTCCAACGGGAAAAAAATCAGGTAGCAAATATACGAAATACAGTAAGACCGCGATAATCCGGCAGACCCGATAGTCCGGCACGCATCAGAAATAGAGGGTTGCCAGATTTTTTTTCTTTCTCATGTACTAAAAATAGAACATTACTGTATTTTTTAAAAAGTTGTATGAAAATTATCATACATTACGCTGTCGGTCTAAAACTATCATTATAAATAACAATAAAAAGGTACATTTAACGGTGAAAAATTATAAGTTGCCTTCTATTACCCAGTTAAGTGAGTTAAGTGAAACAACTAGTTTAACTAAGAACGTTCTGTTTGCATGTGTTATTTATAACCTATAGCGAGGGTAATTCAAATGTAAGATAAGAGGGAAGATAAGATTGTGTTTACTAAATAACAATTAATCGTTTTTGTATATTAAAACTGTAGTTTTTATTTATATCCCTTGTTTACACCAGGATTTTAAAAATGGCCTTGGCAATCCGGCATAGTTGATAATCTGGCATTGACAGATCCACGAGCATGCCGAATTATCAAGGTCCTTCTGTCTATTCTTCAGCAATAAAATTCAGTAATTTATGTAAATCAAATAAAACCTAACTCTTGTTAATTTCGAATGAAACACACTAGCCGTTGTAAAATATTAATTTTCATTTGTTTTTAATATTTGTTTTTCAACTTTAGGAAGTAAGATGTATTTATTGAAACAATTGAAAGTAAATTTAAGAATAATTAAATAAAGAAAAGCGGTTTCAGATAAAAATCATTCAGATGAAGATTTCAAAAAATAAAAACATCTTCGCGGTAACTGAACAAATGTACATTATCAGAGGTAAAAATACCATGATTGCATCCCAATGGTGATTGGTAACACAAGAGATAAAGACTCCTACGATCATCTGTTAATTTTAAGAAAGGAAAAAATTAAATGCAACAATTTGCATTGGTGATATTTAATTATTGTAGTTTATGTTGAAATAAAAATGAATTAACATGCAAACGATTGTAATTCACACAACAGCAACTGCTTTCTTATTAACCATGATCGCAAAGGGAGAGATGTTCTGATAGTGTTGAAAAATTGTGTGTTTGATTCTGTCTCTCGAGAGTGGAATGAAGAAGTGAAGATAGTCCGATGACATCGTGTAAGATGGCGTATGATAATATACTTCTGAAAAAATTCGAAGACATTCTTCGTGGCAGTATCTTTAACTGCATAGAATTATTCTTCTCCTATATCGAATTTATAATATTAGTGCAATCTGTGTGTGATAAATGACAGTATTTAATTGAAAGTCTATTTTACAGGATCTTATGAAAAGATGTTTGGAAGTATTCTAGGAATACATCCTTCGAACTCTTAAGCGCCATGATTTTGAAACAAGTCAACCTCTAATGATCGGACGTTGTAAGGAATGTTTTTATATAGCTATTCGTGTATAATAGCAGAAGTTTAAAAGTAAGTGACTTTTATGTATTATTGCAGTAAATGCAGATAAATAGCAAGATATCCAAGTAATGGAAAATTCTGACTTCAGATTTTATTGTTGTATTGGAGACGGACAGTTGTAAAGATTTCGTAATATTCTATGATTAATTGACTAGCTTCGAGTCAATAACGACAGTACTTGTTTAGAAATCTTACTTTCAGCAATTAATAGAACTTTTAAAGGATAGTCCTAAAAGTCGAAGGGACTGTGAAATTTTGTGAGCAAAGTTTTCATTAAGTTACTGAAGTAAACGAATTTGTGAATAACATTTTAGAAGTGAAATATATAAGTAATGTATTTTTATTTGCGCCTTGGTGTTATTAAATGAACTGTGATTAGAATACAACTATCGTGTAGCCCACCATGGATGTTCATTAGTTCTCTGTTGCTATAAGAGATTGCAGTTTACTTTTTTAAAGCCGATTGATCTCTTATTTACAATTAATATAATAATTTTTTTAATGTTTTTCATCACCAGAGTTTATTAGGACTGGAGTAATTGGAGTTTACTTCATTACTCTGAGGGAAGGAAACGAGATATTCATTTAACACAAGTTGGCTGAAACTTAAGATTTGATTATAGGAAAAATATCCAGCGAACCCTATGAATCTGCAGTGGGTTCTATGAAACTAATTGAATTATTGAGACACTGAAATCAATTTACACCTCTATTCTTTGGATAGCTACTGATATCCCTTATCAATGGATATCCCTGAAAACGCTTCACTACTTTTAACATCACAAAAGAAGCTGAATTCCGAATCAAATTCTAGAATTCTCTAATGGTGAAGAAGATGAATGAAAGCAGTCAATGTTCTTTATATTTATGGTTCTAAAACACAATAGTCCTTTACCAATTATACAAAACTCTTCACTTAAGTGAAGGTGTATCATAAAATTAATAACCACGCAAGCTAAACTGAATCTCTACGGTTCCTACACAGTTTCCTGAGCAAATTTTAGCGAAAGCGATTGACGAAAGCTCTCAGAGAATTAAAGTAACTGAAGCCTCACAAAGCCAATCCATTTACGCTTTTAGAGTCAATTCAACTTACAGCATTTCCCGACAATTGCACGACGCCCCTCAAATTCCATACAAAAGCGATTATTACAGGATAGCGGCAATTGGATCTGTTAGACTGCCTGTAATCCAAATTTAAAATGTGTCTAGACGGTCGTTTGCAGAACTTCTTATTTACAATAAAGCCAAATGCGATCGAAAATCGATCTCACCAGTGAACAGATACATACCAGCCGGGAGTTAATCTTGAGATAAAACTGACAGCAAACTCAGAATATCGAATATTCCGACAGGGAATGTTCCAGGGACGCAGATTTACGACAAGAACTGATGTATTAAACTAGATGATCCAATAAATGATAATACTGAAATAATGTCACATGTTATGTATTCTATTTTCTTAGATCATGTTTCGATTCAGTTAACAAATAAGCAAAACCATTTGCTCAGTTAATAATATCAGTAAAAAGTTAAGACAAATACTTTACAATATATATAAGAAACTGAAAACACAATTGCTTTAGTGTGTTTTATTACCTAGAAAAATGTCGTTGTTAAACGGCATTCAAATATAGGAAGACTTTTTACTGACTGGAAAATTTGGAAAAGATAGAATTATATTAAAAAAAGATTATAAGTAAATAAAAAATTTATAGCCAAGATTATTATTTAATGTTTCTCAGTCCTATTAGGTGTGCTTAAAAGAAATGCACATCTGTAGTATAGGTCTGATAATAATTAATATAAGTATCCTAAAATACAAACGTTAATAAGTTTAATAAGATTCATATAGCATTATTTAATTTATTAAGTATAAGAGAAAAAGAAGAAGTATAAAAAAGTATATTAATAAAAAAACTAATCATCTGATTAGTGATATGATAAACTTAACACTATAGTCAAAAGTTAAGATTGTCAATAATTGGTAATAAAAGCTATTTATTGACTCTAGCTTTAAAATAAATTAAGTAATTATAGAAGTAAAATGTTAATATAATATTACTGTCTTACCAACTATTTAAATTAAATAATAGTTTTACTAATAACTATTATAATTTTATCTTATTTTCAATAACATCAGAAATTAATTTTTCTTTTATTTCCTTAATTTTTTGAGACTCATAATCTTCCCACTTAATTTGTTTAAATAATTTGTAAATAATATGGCTTTTTAGACGATATCCATAATTGTTTTTAATCTCATAGCTATTTAGGGAGTACAGCCAATTATTTCTCGTTTTTTTTTCTTCCTTACTTCTATTTCTTTCATTTTTTATATCAAAGAATTTTTTTATTATTACATTATAAATAAATTTTTCTTCTATTGTTAGTATTTTAAATCTTTTCTTAATACTATTTTTTTCATCTATTCCTTTGTTTTTGAAATTAATAAAAACTTTATCTAATATTTTGAATAATATTCTGTTTATATTTTCAGTTTGCTTCTTATTTACGAATATCCAGCAATTTATTACTAGATAACTCAGCTATTAATAATTTGAGGATTTGAATGAATGACAAGATTTTTTTTTTTTAGCCATAGTGCATTTGACCTACTATGTGATTCAAAATTCCCAGTACAAACTTTAAAGGTAGGTCAGGAATACAAAAACAAACCGTACTCATAGTGGAACGTACGTTCACAAACGCTACCCGAATATGCTCTTAGAAGGTACACTAAGGTTCAGAATAAAAGACAACAAGTTTATTTGCCCTATGTTTACAATATGATCCAGTTTGAAACAATCTCTGGTGCAACCGCGCAAACGTTTGATGATTGGTTACACGTCTGTTGGGGAATCGTTCAGGATATAATCTCACAGCCGCTCGTCCATTAGTGAAGTGGTACATTCTACTCGTACAAAGTCAACGTCTCATATGTCGGTTCACACAGCTCAGCTAATGTGCTGCCAAACAAATCTTGCTTTTTTTTATTTTTTCTTCGTTAAACAAAAAAATAAATGAAAAACTTCCAATCCATTTAGGCTTTTAGAGCCAA
This sequence comes from Thereuonema tuberculata, assembly GCA_023159025.1. NCBI lineage: Eukaryota > Metazoa > Arthropoda > Chilopoda > Scutigeromorpha > Scutigeridae > Thereuonema > Thereuonema tuberculata. The sequence continues at coordinate 58,203,190 of JAFIDM010012231.1, read as the reverse complement.
TTCAACTTATAGCACTTCCCGACAATTGCCCGACGCCCCTCAAATTCCATACAAAAGCGATTATTACAGGATAACGGCAATTGGATCTGTTAGACTGCCTGTAAACTGGTTTATTTTTCTAAATTCTATGTTGTATTACCGTGCGCTGAGTTATATTTATACATCTTGTATGCCGACGCACAAATTTATTTTTCTATTAATAAATATCTTAATTTCAAAAAATCCTGACAGAAATCAAGATATTTTATTGAATAGTTTATTTGCCTGCCCACACCCTTTGACTCTCATTGTATACTTACATTGCAAGTTTTCCACACACATTGTACAAGCCCCCGAAGCGTTTCCAGGTTTTTTAGTTTTGTTTTTTTAAGCCATTTCTTACCGAATCTCATAAGATACTACTTCTCTGTAAGACAGGGTCCAATACAGAGAAGTCTACCACAATAGTTATTCTCGATAAGCAAGAAAGATATATAGAAAGAATTTTGTACACTATAAAAGTTTTTTCCGATGGTATTCGGCTAACAGAGAATAAAATCAATGAAAAGTAAAATACTAATAATGGATAGTAATTATAAAAGCTTTAAAACTTTAAATTTTACATAATCCACTGAATTTTATTATTTATGATTCTATTGATTATCAATTGCTAACATTGAAAAATTATTAGCTATTCAAATATTTAAACAGATATTCTCTATTTATCTTAAAAGAGGGCTTTTTTTAATCTTTTTATTTGTTATTTTTATCATTAATGAATTATTTACTGATCGCATTTATTACTGATTCATAACGACGATTGAAAATTCTTTTAAGATAGTATTTCGTTCATTCCTATTATTTTCTTTGTTATGTTTTTTTGGTTTGTTAGGTTCGCTCCGACGTCCGATCTTCGTGTCCAAAGGCCCTTGTTCTATGGATCTCTAATGTTGCCAATATGGTGAACTCTTAGAAGAGTCCATAGAATTTCAAGGCAAAGATACTGAGGTGGTTTCCCATTGCCTTCCTCAGGAAATCATTAAGGAATCAAACAAAACAAAAAATCTCAGACCTAAAGAGAAAGATGAAGAAGCAGACAAACACAGGAAAGAAAACTTTTCACAAACATCCATACCCACGCCGGGATTTAAACCCAGGTGTCGACACATCTGTCTCGTGGGAGGCTGCCGCCTAACCACTAGGCCAGGGGTTCTCAACCTTTTTCAACCAACGTACCCCTTTTTTTTTTCATTAACTATGCGTACCCCCAACAAAAACACTTTAGTTTTATTAAAATGTTGTTATATTAGTTAAAGTTTAACTTTAAACTGTTAAAGTTTAATTACGAATAGGTAATTTAAATTAAAAATAAGAAATTTTATTTTAATGGACATTTTATTACAAAGTTTTTATTAATGAGACATAAAATCAAAAAAGTCTCAGAAAATAATTAGTGGGAATACTTTTTGGTAGTTAACCGCGTACCCCTTGCAGATTTTCAAGTATCCTCAAGGGGTACGCGTACCACCGGTTGAGAACCGATGCACTAGGCTATGCCGGAAGTATTATATCTTCCTTTAAATTATTCTACATTCTAAAATTAATAAATATCGATTAAAAATTTAATAGAAAATCCGTAACATAAATAACGGAAAGAAAATAATAATATTATATGTAAATATTTTTATTTAATAATACATTAATTAAATATTAGCATTAATATTATTATTTAATTAATTATAGTTATAATTAAATATAGTAATATATTATATTATTATAAATTGCCAAAAAATCAATAAAATACTTCAAAATAATGTTTTTAGTATATTGAAATGTTGTATGTGCTAAAAATTACAAATGATAAACAGAACAGGTGAATTTTTTCTTAAGCTAAATATTTTGATTAAGTTACTTCAAATCAAAAATATTTCGAATTTTCTTTAAGCACACATTCGCATGAATGAAGTATTATATTTTTTTTTTATTTCGTTTATTTATTTATTTATTTTTTATTGTACTTCAACTATAATTAATTCACAAGTGATCTTTTAGATTTTTTTTCTTTTTTTAACAAAATGAAATAAGATTTTTTGTTTTGCTTTTTTCTTAGGTAAAATAAAAAAAAAAAGCCAAGAAATACCTATTAACAGATTTTAATAAAATAAATTATTAACAAAAATCTACTAATTCAATTTTTAAACATTGCTATTTAATTTGAGATAGAATACTTTGCCTTGAATGAAAGTGATGTCATCTTTCTTTTGTAAATCTAACGTAGTGTCTTGTTCGCTATTCAAATATTAGAATTTCTTGTTAGGCGAAAGTTTCAAGTCATCAGACAGGGCTTTTAGCTGAAACGTTCTGCTATTCCTTTGCTGAATTTCCTAAGTTTCGTAGAAATTGTGTTAAAAATAGCCATAAAAATTCACATCCTAGCCAAAAAATTATGAACTTTAATTAATACTGATGCTGCTTTTTGCTGAAATAAAAAAAGTTTCCGAAAGGACAGGCAACTTGTAAGACCCCAATTTGTTCAACTCTGCGAATTGTTCTATTCGAAATGGATAGACTGGCTTCGTTGAAACCAGATGTCAATTGTGTTATACTGGCAAACCTGTTCCTCCGTACGACAGTCAAATATGGATCTGCAAGTAGGGCTTTCCGGAAAACCGTTTGGATATGGTAATAACAGACTTAGAAGCCTTCGAGATGCCATCTTATTTCTTTTGTCTTGTTAATCGTGGCCTCTGCTAAACGTGCATCGATGATAAGACATTTTTTTGAAATCTGACAGATATGTTTTCTCGATTTTTACGTGAATGACTGTAACCGAATTAATGAGTTATTTACAAGACTAACTGCACATGTCAAAAGTCCATTTGATCATTGCATTTATTCTCGTTTCTTGCCTTGGATTACTTTATCTTACAGATTCGTAATTTTTTGGGCCCTATTTATAGGAAGGCCTTCCTAAGATATTCTATATGTTGTATTCTCAACTTATAGAATCCCCGTTCAGAGCTTATATTGATTTCTTAATAGCTCTTCTGAGTTCAATGTCCGGGAATTTCGTATCAAGCCTTAAGTTAAAACGAAACAAGAATCCACTGAAAGACATCAAGTTTAATGGATCATATTGACATTTTTAATTATCTTCAATTCATTAATATTATTTAATCTCAAAATAGTATTTATGTTTGGAATTATTAAAATACAAACAGTAATTTTTCATTAAATTCCTGAAGTTTTGATTTCCTCAATTTCAATTAAAAACACTGGATGTAATAACAAAAACATACTTGCAGGTGTACGTAAATATTTTGTCACACCATGTGACCCACGCCATCCACGAGATATATCAATCCGCTTGCTACTGAAGACTTGATGAAATTTCCAAGAAATTCCAAGAAGGCTTTACGAAGCATTTCCGAAGAGCAACGAATTCATGTTATTTTAATAACATCAATCCAATTTAAGAATGTGCAGCAAAATTTAAGGATTTTTTTTTGCTACAAATCAATTTTAATGATAAAATAAATTCCATGAAACAACACTGATTTCATGTTTCTTTTTTTTTTTTTTACATTACAACTCAATTGTCAACGTAAATAATGGTGAAACACCAAAATCTTCTGGAATTCAGTGGAAAATTATAAACATGTAAAAAAATGTTTAGTAATGTAAGAAAAATGTACAATAGAAATAATAAACATGTATTTTCAAATTTTTCGCATGGATTTGCTGTGTTGAGAAACCCGTTAAACAATTTTCTCATGATTTTCTTTGATTTCATGGTCCTCGCTTTAAGTGATTCACGTTTAGCTAGTTTTTGGTCCCTATTATGCACTTTAAACGAGAACGGCTTTCTTTTTAGATTAAAATAAATAAAATGTAATGTATTTTGAAACAGCTGAAGCATAATTTATTATTTTTTATATTTTACACTATTACATTGTTATTAAAAAGTTAAAGCAATCCCACAAACAGGTCTTGCAGGCCCACGGGCCTGGGAGGTAAGGGAGGCTGGGAGGTAAAGCTCCCAGCGTTTCATGACCAACGGGACTAGATTCAGGTCGGGAAGTCAGCCCGACGCCCGCCCGCCTTTAACTCCCGGGAAAAGAAACCCGGTACCCATTCCACAGAGGGCTGGGTAGACCCTAGGACCCGTTTGGAGGAGAATGGAGACATTATGTGATTACATTATTATTATTAGTAGTAGTAGTAATACATAATAATCATTAAACAATAAACATCATTTAGTTACTACAATTACGATTATAAACTATAAAAAGAAAAGTATTGTGAGGGAAACGTTCCTACTTTTGCAGCAAGATTTGACATTTTGCTCTAAATATTGATCGAAACTCAACTGTACAAAGAAAAATATGTCATTTCCAAGATTTTTCAACAGAATTCAATTTTTCTACGAAAACCTAACCAAGAAAAACATAAACTCTAAACATAAAACCTTACGTTATCGTTCTTCAGCTACATAACTGAGAGACAAAGATGACAGAATTATTATCCATAACAATATAATAGAGTCAACTGATAAAGGAAGAGAAAAAATATATAATAATCAATACAGAACTGACGACGCAAAACTGCTTTGTTGGATCTAGCAAAAGAACTCGACATAGATATTGTCCAAATACGAATGTGGGCGACACAAATGAAGAAAAGAAAAGAAAGATCTGAACGGAAGGGAATCGAAACGATAAAAAAAAAAAAAAAGCCGCGGTAATCAACGAAGGATGAAAAGCCAGTGGAAATATCAGTGAACAAGCAGAATCTTGACAAGGCTACGCTCGACCTCCTGCCTAAAGGTTATGGCATATAAAAAGGACCATTTAGGTCGCAGGCGCAAAAGATGTCTTTGTAAAAAGGAAAAGAGCATTCCCCCTTTCCAACAAAAACAGAAACAAAAGGAAAAAATACCACATTCTAAACAAAAGAAGATTAAAAGACAGGTTTTCCATATTTAACATTTTATAAATTTAAAGTCGATAAAGTGAAAGCTATGAATTGGTGCAATTAGACAAAACATGTAGAGTCTAATTTCTTAGGAAAGCAAAGTCATTAAATTTGTCATGAAATTTGGTAATATTGTCCGTAAATTACCTCTTTTCAACTGTTGGAAGGAAATTCTTGAAAGTTGATATCATTGTTTGAGGACAACAGACTTTACTATATGAAATCTTTTCCAAATGGATGCTTGTCGCGAAATTAGTGCAAAAACGCGACAACAATTCCAACAGAAATACAATAGAACCTAAACCAGCGGTTCTCAAACTATTTTGCTTCGCGGCGCACTGTAAAACGTACAAAAAAAATTCTGATGCATTTCGTATTCAAAATTCCAAATTTATTAATATGTTTTAACCCATGACAAATGTAACTTAAGATATAGAAAATTGTCACTTATCTTATTGTAATATTAACGATCATGCTATCAATAGCTGACGGAAGTAATAGATCTCTATGAAAATGTGCTTCTTCTCGTTTTAAAATATTGTTACAATTTGTATGAAAATTATTTTTTAAAAATCATTTACTCAATATTTTTATTTTTTAAAAATCATTTACTCAATATTTTTATTCCTTTTTATCTTTAACCATTATTTATTCCTTTGCATTTCCTAATTACTGATGTTCTGTTGTTTTTAAAATCCTTTTCCGCTGCAGCCGTGGAATCAGTTAACTAATTTACATTCGTTATGTTTTTATCCAATCATTCTGTACGTTTTTAATTAATCCTCCAATCAAATTCTTCAATGTAAATACTATAAAAACATGTGATTTTCATTAAATAAAGATAGATAAACTATCTTGACAGAACTTGATTCGTCGTCTTTCCATCTCAATGACTCCCACAAACACCATCACAATAATTATACTTTCTTAACTTTAAGCGTTTGAGAATCCCTGACCTAAACAAAGGATTTCTATCTCAGACATTAATATTTTAAGGTAATCCATTCCTTTGCGTGATATTTGATTAAAACTAATCGGCTTCAGACAATTTAAGTAAATAATGTGAATTTAATGAATTCTTCAGAAAATGGAACATTTGTAACGTTAGTATTCAACAGATATAAGAATTTGAAAGCAAATTCAAAGTAGGCTTTCGTCTGCGTCGTTTTCATGATTTTAAAAAAGAAAAATACTATTAAAACAAAATATGAGAATAACATTTTAAGGACAATAGACATTATAATCTGTCAGAAACTTCTTGTTTTTAAAGCAGCTTTTGAATTTCCATCAATCTTCGAAGCTTCTCTTAGATTAACACTAAAACATATGTTGCTGCACCAACCTGATACATCGTTATTAGTGTCACTCAATACATAACAACATTGAGATTTTTAATTGTAGTCCTGTCCCACTTTCTGTGGGCCGTTGTTAGATGGATAACAATGAAGCGATGCATGTTTCTTTTTGTAACAATAAACCTTAATCATTCATTGTGACTCAATGGAAAGACAAACATACAACGATGTAGTTCTGTATAGCGTTTTCCGTAATAACAAGATAATAGTTTTCAGTTTGTTTTTTTTCCGAGAAAGCTGTATTGAGATTTTTATTATGATTGACATGCATAGACGAAAGCGTATATCGTTTAATAAGTACCCTGTCACACGTGTCATTCCCTCGTAATTATTAGGTAATGTTCGAACCACAGATAAGATACTTAGTGCAACATTAGATTTTTTTCCTCAAACAAAATTGACTTCAACAAAGAAATTTGTAAGACATTTTATGAAAAACAATCTTTAAATTATTAATTTGTTACAAAAAAACCAAGTCATTTGCCACAAGATAAATTTATATTTCATTTAATCTTGTTTTTTAATATTTTTTTCCTCATTCTATCATTAGACATTTCCGTCCATAGCAGATTAGGTTCTAAACCACATAGTACATAGATTGTTTGTTTGTTTTTCCATAACGAATGCTTATAAAAGTCTAACAACCTTTTTTTAACATTATTATAAATTAGTGTGCAGTAAAATTCAGCCTAAAAATAAAAAAAAAAGCTTGAAAGTTTGAAAACTGCTCAAATTAGAGCGACGCAGAGAGAACAAATGCTGTTCAACAACAATAGTACAACAGACTGTACTATTTAGTGCAATTACTACAGCCATGTGAATCACCATTGAAACTTTGGACGTGTTTCTCCTCTTTAAAAGCAATAGAAGAATTTCGAAATTAATAACTTTTTTAATTATTTTACGAATTGCTTTTTTTCGTAACTACGGCTAATGATATTCCACAAAATTATTTATTTGATAAGAAAACTCCTGAAAAATCGCTTTCAATTCAAAATTCTAATTGCTTTACCGTGATATTTTTCTTAATAATCGTTTTTCCCTTTGTAAATATCATCTTTATAATGTACCATCTTTATTGTGTTTATCATCTTTATTGTTTACCTGATTCTGTGAAAATAGTTTTTTTTAAATAATCTGTACGTTCGAGGTGAGAGGTTCAATTCTGAGCGAAGGTAGAATATTTCTCCTTCAGACAGTCCTTGATTCATTTAATCTTTGAAAAATGAAACTGGATTTCTTTCTGATGCTGAACATTTGTTCAGATACCAATTTCATCCTAAAGGTTGCGAATCGTTGGGTCCTCAAGTACCCTGATGAAGCATAATTTTTCAGTAGATTCTTCTATACATGGTGTCATAATGTATTAAATCTGGCAAAACTGTAGAAATAAATAGTTTACATTATTAAGATATCATTGCATTGCAGAACTTGATGTTTTAATATTGTAAAAGTATAACAAAGGAGTTAGCGTTTTTCCTGTTTGCTTTCTTGTCTTTGTTAATTTTAAATTTGGCAGCTTGACAAAGGATAGGCCAACGTTGATTCTTTCCGAAAATTCGCTATATAAATTTTTTAAACAAATCTTTACACAGCATAGAGTTGGTGTAGAGTTATTTTATCATCTATAGATTCCTTTCACCTTTTCTAGTTTGTTTTTTGTTTTATATACAGTCGGACCTCTATTTAACGAAGTCGCTAAATCCCGAAAAAAAGTTCGTTAAATGGAAAATTCGTTAAATAGAGATTCACCTTTTCAAATTACTTTAAACTACATAAAACAGATTTAAAATACATAAACAATAAATATTATTAAAAAAAGTAATAACTTCAATGATATGAAGCATACATTACCAGATGCGTACTTAAATTTTATTAATAAAGTCTGTTAATTTTGTCTGATGGTTTTTTTTTTGAAAAAGTGTTTTCGCTCATAGTATGTCTCGCATCTTTGCAATGCACTAAAAACCCCTTCAGTATTTTCTTCAAATTGTAATCCGCGTCGGACTGCTTCAAATGATTTTAGCATTTCATCATATGAAGGTTTTTTTTTTTTTTATTTCTGCATCATGATCATTACCATTTTGATCATCTTCATCTTAATTCATAGCTGTATTGTTTTTATTTTTCACACTGTCCAAAATATTCGATTCAGTTAGTGTTTCCGAGGTCTCAACTTCAAAATCAAGTGAAAGATAATCATCAATCAGCACATCATCGTTAATTTCTTCTTTTTCCTTCAGCTGTATTCACATTTCTTTCATTTCCCTAAGGGAATGTTGATAATAAAAACATTTCAAGGAGGAAAAAAAAAAAAATAGATACCACGAAAAAGTTCGTTAAATAGAAAATGCACTTCGCTATTTGGAGGTTATTTTACGAAGAAATTAGCAAAATGTTCTTGGTTCCAAAGAAAAGTTCGCAAAATAGAGAAATTCGCAAAATAGAGGTTCGTTAAATAGAGGTCCGACTGTATTTAATAAGTTCACTGTGGTAATGTTGCGAGTTTAAATTATTATTCTCGGACCATAATACATCTAAATATAAAATGTTGTTTCAATGTCGATAATTGTAGCATTAATCGTTTGCTTGTTGAGGTCTTTCTGTTGGTTTTATGAAATCTATTTTATGTCTTGATTTACGTAATTTTTAGAAAGATTAGAGAAGTCAAACCAATGTTAACTTTAAGCTTAGAAATGTTAATTTCGGAATTTAGTTTGTATTCACTAGCTTTTATGTAAACTCCAAGATCATAATTACTTAGATCCTAATATACTTAAATCTTTCTTCGGAATTCAATTCAAAAGCAAGAAAATGAGACATCGAGACGAGACAACAGTTATAGTCTATTGTTTGTTTGTCTATGTTGTCTTTTACTTATCTCTGAACCGATCTCTACCATCCATAACTAAAGCAAACTAACCAAAACCAACATGCAACTTTTGTAGAATCAAGAAGGAATCTCTAAGGGCTTCGAAGAACATCTAGAAGTTCCCTGAACAATCTACGAATTTCAATTAGTCGCAAGTAATTACATAGGTTTCGGAACTATTCTCGAAGCGTCTACGAAAAATAATTCAGACAGCAATTTTTCTTCGAAATCCTTTTAAAAACCAAACAAGACGAACGATGACCCTGACGCCAGTCTCTCAATTACAAAAAAAAAAGCGTTTCTGCGGATTTCTGCTTATCTCAATGCATTTCAATAACGTTAGCAAATAAGCCTAAGGCTGCAATAAGTATGGCATGTGCAAGTAAATAGTTTTCAAGTTATTTCAAAAGGCAACATTGGTAATTATCCAATAGATGATTTCACACATGCATCTGACATTTACATTGAAAGTAAACGAGATAACCTGTTTATGTAGATTTCATAGTAATTAATTAATTACATAATGATTCACATCTTAAATCTAGAAATCTTTCAGCTTGTAAACTACAAGATGTCAATTAATTTGTAAAATACTGTAAAACAAGTGGTAAACTGAATAGCAACTCTCGATAGATCTAAACTAAAATCAGAAAGAAAAAAAAATACAGTCTTTCTTTGTTGTAATAATTTAGACTTGCCAGTTAGGGTTAACATCGTGATAAGTTAAATTTTGACTTATTTTATTTTTAATAATTCTTAATATTATTAATTCTTCAAATTTCCATTTAATTCATGTCTTTTCTTTTTTTCTCTTTAGTTTTATATTTCAAAGTTCTAGTTTTATTTGAGAAGTGAGTCAGGATTTAGCCTGTCTTGTGTAAGGCTGTACATGAATTATGAATTTTTCGAATTTAGCCAATTGTAGGCCTTTTTCTAAAACCTGCACTTTCATAAAAGATCATTAGTAAACTACTGTCCAAAATGGCTGATCGACACCGACTGTCATGTGATGGTCCTTTGAACTCATTCAATTGGGTATCAAGAGCCATTGCAATATGACGAGTGTTAAATGTTTGTTGAACGTTGACAGTTGCTTTGACCGTTTATTAAAGTGCTGATACAAAAACAGCTTTAAGATTTTATTAAATTGCAAATGAAATAACAGAATAACCTCAATAGAACTTAATAGATCTCCAAGCAGACTTCTTAGAAATAAATGAAAATAATAATCTCTTTCTCAAACTTTAATTAAAAAATTTCGATTCAAAATCTTTCGAGCAAATTATACTAGCCTTAAAAAACAACTTTAAATAATAGATAACACCCAAACTAAAACAACAAGTTCGAAAGAACTTTGACTTAACTTAACCCTCCAATTACTAAGATTTTTAACATCTTTCTTTTACTAAGCGGGGTAGTAGAATACCACAAATAAATTTCCAGGCTATTGTACTTGTTTGAAAATTCTACTTATTGTTGAAATTTTAAAATATGTAAAGAGAAAGATAAACAAATAATTAGACGAGCGAATCGAATCTGTCCATTCCCAACTAGATGACATTTTGTGAACCTTTTTATTCAAAATCCACAGTAGCTAGAAATATAAAATTTTGCTTGTTCAAGTAGAAATCTATGTAGAAATGCTCAATCATATTTTAAACACTCAAAACTGTAAAGCTTATAAGAATTATTTGTTTTTAAAATCTTTCAAAAAGTTGAAAAAGCCATTAGAAATGCCATAACAAAACCGCCATTAGTCTGAAACCGAAATAAAAATTTGTAATTTCTAATAATCCTACAGCTTCGTAGCATTAGTCACTTTTAAATACCTTCAATCTTAACAGGTATATATATATATATATATATATATATACATATATTTATTATGCAAATTTTTCGGAAGTGATTTTAAAAATGTGCTATCTATTCAAAGCCCGGCTTTTAACTAGTGTAATTAAAATGCACATTAACCTAACTTATGAATTTTATCACTATAATGGTGAGAGAAAGAGAACATAAGTAAATGATGTGTGCATAAAATGTTAGTTTAATTTCATATTTTTAACAATAGTAATAATAAAAATACAAAGCAATAGGATTAGAATATATTATCGTAATTCGAAAACCTTATAAACAAAGTCATGAACCCAAAAATGTATGTTATAACCGATACTACTTTTACATACAGGGTGGCCTGGAAGTTCCCGTACCCTTTATTACGTTATTATTATTTTAAGGGGTGTGGGAACTACCCGGCCACCCTGCTATTACAAATACTATAGCCTGTAACATATAGAAGACAAATGGGGACCACTACCTACAGAGCAGATTTCGGGTCCCCAGCGGACACAACACACAGAAGAAGACGAAAGAAACAACCATGCCACGACCGGGATTCGAACCCAGGTACTGGCGCATTGGACGCCACGGCTGGCCGCCGCTATTGCAAATACTATCAGTAAGTATCTGTTGATAGTGAATCTCTTAAAACTCCTTAATTCTTATCACGAACGATATTTAGATTGAGACTAAAAGAGAATCCAGATGTAAACAGATGAATTTATCTCTTGTTGAGTCCAGACGCAATTTCTGATGATGATAGCCTATGTTACAAATGCTTTAAGAATGATAACTTGTTTTCTGTTAGCTTTTGATCTTTAAAGACAAATCTTTAAGGAATTAAAAACTTTTAAGATTTGAATTAAAGAAACTATGGGAAGCGACTTCTTGGAAGAAAAAGTGGTTCGTGTATGCATTGGATTCACCTACGAAGAGTCAAACTTTTCCAAACAGATATATTCAAGTGATGTACAGGTAATTTTACTATATAAAGAAAAGCATCATAGAAATATGTAGGGTGGCCCGGAAGTTCCCGTACTCCTTAATATAACAATAACATAATAGGGGGAGGGTTACGGGAACTTCCCGGCCACCCTGTATAAAAATATTGTCTGGGCTAATCACAATAAGTCCTTGAATTCTAAGTATGAAGAATATCCATCCTGTGGTTGGAAAATTGTTACAGACAGACCAGGTGATCTGCTGAGCCTCACTTTCTTAGCAAAGTAGGCTAAACACTATTCAAATATTATAAATTTTCATTGCAACATAACATGAAAGGAATATTTCGCACAATTAAGATTAATCTAAAATTCACTAAATCCAAATTAATCTTTGGAAATATTAGATTAATTTGGATTCGAATTCATTTAAATACCCACGTGAAATCCTTACCCCTAATGAAATAATAAATTCAAGATGGGATCTTTGGGTTGTGATTAATAGAAGCTGGTGATTTCTTGTTGCGGAAATAGATATATCCTTGCAATGAATCATTTGAAGTCTCAACAATACGACAGCTGTGCTTATTGAACGAAATCCATAATCTGTATTACTAAAATCTTTTATTTCTCTGTCTGTCTGGCGCAATTGTTAATTATTAGTTTCCCCTTGTGAGAAAGTCAGATTATAATCTTTTTTTTTTTTCGTCTTGCATGGGATTTGAACCGAGGACCTTCGTACTCGCAGTCAGGAACGCTAATCATTGGACTACTACCGGTCCCACAATATCCAATCCTACTTTTATTTTATTTGTTCGAGCGCTATAAACTAATGAGTTCATTCAAAAAGGAGTAAAACATCACTTTTTGCCATAACCGCTTGGAATCGATTCTTCTTGGATTATCTCATACTTATCAGGGGGATGGCCTAGTGTAATGTAAGGATTTTGTGAGACCTGTATTTACCTATAACCTGTAGGTTATTAATAACTTATAATTTATTACCTATAAAAACGAATAGTTTTCAAGGATTTCAAGTTATAAAAATGTAATAACAGTTATTGAAATAATTAGCACAGTTGTAATGAGAAATATATAAGAACAAGACATAGTACTGTTACAATATAAATAATACTAATTATTCAGAAGTCAGATCTGTTCACTTTTGTTGATGAAAGACTATAAATTCGGTGAAAATTCCCAAAATTAATTAGGATTAGGAAATATCTATAATATTTTTATACTTAATGTAGGTATAGTTTTATATCTATACATTTGTAAGTCATATCTGATTGACTAGTAAGCTTCGAATTCACATGTATTTTCACATGTATATATAGTATCTTCAATAAATATAATAGAATAAATTACATGATGTAGTATTTGAGGTTTTACGAAGGATGTAGTTTTGCTCCCGTCATTCTCATAAGTAATAATTACCGTATTTATCAGCGTATAATATACTCACCCTAATTTTAAGAATAAAGTTTGAGTAAAAAAATCTTAAAATTTAAAATAAAATAGTTTACGCGTACAATACGTAAATTTTAGGAAAAAAAAAGTGCATGTTGTACGCCGATAATTACGGTAATTAATTCATAACTTTTTAATTCTTTAGCTGTCATTAATCATTTCTTGTCAGAATTAAATTCCTATTATTAGAAAAATTAAATTAAAAAACAACATTGCAGATAAAAACACGCTTTCTTGTTAAGGGGGGAATGGATCTTAGTTTTATTTATTTATTTATTTAATTTGTGTATTATTATTTTTATTTAATTTTATTTTTCTATTATTCCTGTCTTTCTTCTTAAAAGAAATCCAATTAGAAAGAAAAATTAAAAGAAATATTTTTCCTTGGTTTTTTTCCAGTTTCTCTTCCTCAAAATCTCGTGCGTCCAATCACATCTGAAATAATATCTATTTGCATTAATTTCATATCTTCACGTTCATAAGTTTGAGTTCAAGTAATACCTAAGTGAGTAATCAAAAATTTATCTCTTATATAAATTTCAGGTATGTGCTCATTAAAAATGTTTTCTATCTTCTAGTAATTAATTGAAAATTTTTAAAATTATATTATTAATAAAGTAGAATTTTTTTACCTAACAATTTTACCTAATTGAAGTACTTGGGTAACTCTCGCCTCATTATGTAAATTACTTCTCAACCATTAATGATGGATGTTCATCGAAATTACGATACGAAATGAATCTATGTTTATTCTTCAACAATTATTCAAGTTATAAAAAGAGAAATATTTAACGTGCTATTAAAAGATTTACAAATAGTCCACTAATAAAAGCACTTATGTAGGAAAAATTTAAAAGATTAAAATACC
>JAFIDM010012231.1:58140478-58173889 GCA_023159025.1 Thereuonema tuberculata | reverse complement strand
TATTATTATTATTATTATTATTATTATTATAAATTAGTACGTAATTATTATACAAACCTACAATTTTTACGAATAAAATCCTATTCAGAATACAGTATTTCCACGACTAGAATGTAAATTGTTTTGGCATGCTGCGTTTTTAATTAAAATCACAATTGCTCAAGCATTAGCTTATCCAAATTCTTATCCGAATTCCATTTAATAATTAAGGATATGGATATCCTTAACAGGAAAGTTTGCATGCACAACCACAAAATATCTTTCAGTTGAAAGATTTGAAATCGCCTCAACAATACTCGTAAACTGTCAAATATGATGCGAAAACCCGTGCTTAATATTCTCTTGGCAAACCGAAAGTCATAAGGTTATGGGAGTACGATGTTACAACTTTATACCGACGGAGGACTTGTGATTCAGATATTTGTATGCAAGTCAGGTAAAGCTTAAAGCGTTCGGACACATGTCTTCAATGTTAGGCTTTTGTTTTCCATCTGAGGAGAAATTCAGAAGACAGAAACATCGTAGAAAATCCTTGTAAATTCTTTACAGAAAAGATTTTTTTTTATTAGAAGATTATCAATGAAACCAATTTTTCTAGACTAAAACAGAAAAATTTTGAAATCCAGCTTCAAATTAGAATTTTTAATAATAATAAAAATCAGAAACAATAAGTTTTAAGGTAAACAAGAAGCTCCTGAACATACTTAAATCTACTTTCCTTAAATCATGCTTCTTTTTTTTAACCACTAGAAATATAAAAGTCTCTTTTTTTTATTTTTTTTATTTTATACTTATAATATCTTGATACAAAACAGTAGAGTAGAACCAAAAAAACAACGTAATTCAATTCGCAAATACTTACGTAAATTAATCCAAAGTCTGTTACGTGTACTGTCCATAATTTAAATACAGTAACAAAGCCGGTACACCTGTTTAATTCATAATTAAGGAAATTACAAAATTAACATGACCAGGTTTCGGTTTAAAACTAATAAGTCATTTTCGAGTTAATCAGTTGCTAAGATAAACAGCCTAGAAAGACGTAATAACAGAAAGACGTAATAACAAAAAGACGCAATAACAGAAAGACGTAGTAACATCAGCATCATGGTGAGGAAAATTGTAACATAGATGATTTGTTGAATCAGTCTATGTTGTGAACAATGAAGTAGATGATGATTTAGTGTTGCCTTAGTAGTATTTGTTGTGGTAAAAGCTGATAATTTTTCATCCTATTAAAGATGGCGCAGACATTAAGAGGATTAACAAACGGATTAACATAGTTTCTTAAAGACATCTACGTAAATCCATTGTTTCACTTTTAATCCCATGTCATCTTCTACCGCTAATTCTCCACAACGACTGGCACGAAAAGACAAAAAAAAATTGAAATATAAAAGTTGTATATATTTTATCTCTTGTCCTTAAATGTACATGCCAAGTTTCAAGACGATTCATCCATTTGTTCAAAAGTTATTAGAGGTCAAACAGTCAACAAATCACTTAAGAAAATAGGATTTTTATTTTCTTCATCAGTTTTCCTAGAAATAAAGAAAAATGTATTCCGTATTCTTTAGACTTATAATTCGTTTTCATTTCAATCATAAACATTTTCTTATTTCGAATATTTTATCAAATAGCTAATACCATTCATCACACACCTAATTATTAACAATAAATAGTTAAAAATTATTTTGTATTATCGCTCAAATTGTTTCCAGTGCTCAAAACCTAATAACGTAGTTTCGTGGTACAACTAAATCTTTCAATTTGATTCATTTTTCATTTTATTGTTGGTTAACCTGAACAAATCCGATCCCACATTTACAATTTCATTTTAAAGTTTCATCACAATATTAAAGCTGGAAACGCGGAATCGATTCACTCCACCTCTACAATAATTGTGCGACAAAACCTAAGTCCTTATTGTATTTAAATGAACATCATATCATTTAATATATTAAAAAATATCAGGTTTTAATAAAATTGTTATTAAATTCATTTTTTTTTTTCTCGTTCAAGTTTTATTTTAGTTTTCAAAAATGCTGAAAATTCCATCAGTTCAAGATAGTGTTACAATTATTGGATACGAGTTTGACATAAATCAAAATATTTCTTGAGATGTAATTTCAAATTAATTCAAATAGTTCTGTGAATAAATGTCAAGATATATGAGAAATGTTTGTTTCGTTTGTAGCCATTCAGTTTATTCAAATGTTTGTATTCATTCTTTATAACTTACAGATCGTTTCGCTTTCGCTTTGCTCATGAATTAATTACCTAAATGACGTCACATACCCTTCCGTCTCCTAAATTTACGTGTTCTTTAATGTCCTGTTGTATGATTGGCGGAAAACAAATTCAAATTTCATTTATTGTAAGTACAGTAGTTTGGTATTCAGAGAATGATAAAAGTGTAAACAAAATGTCTAAAATGCTGTAATACTGTAAGTAACAGGTTAAAAGCCTTGAACTGGGATTACTTTATTTATACAATTTAGTGAATCCATACAAGTCATCCGCAAAATATATACGTTCATAGAAGAATTATTTATAGCATCAAAATTTTATTTTAAAAAAATACAAGAACTAAATTTAACATGCAGAAAAAGTAATAAGAAAGAAAACCAAAGACTGCACATAAGTAAACAAAACCCACAGAAACGCGTGAAAAAGAAATGGACGTCACCTCTGCTCCCAAAAGTGATTCCCGAACAAATTGTATAGCAATTGCCCTTTCGCGCTTATTTTTAATTATTGTGTATATTGTTCGGGAGTCACTTTTGGGAGCAAAGGTGACTTCCATTTCTTTTTCACGCCTTTCTGGGTTTGATGTAGAGGAGGGTGGATCGGGCTGATGAGTCCCCAATAAGGACGAAACGGCCGTTCCCTATTCTTTCTATTGACAAACTCAAAGACGAGTTTTGTTTATTTATGTGCAGTCTTTGGTTTCCTTTCTTAATAATTTGAGGTAACAGAAATTGTTTTTAAAAATATTCCCATTCTCAACTCTTAAACTTAAATACTTCACTCGAATACAAGACATACTTTTTTTACAGTTCAGAAAAAAAAAGAAAGAAAACAACAAAAACCTCTAATTCAACTCTATAAAAAATTCTATTCGATTACAGTTGCATATTGCAGTTAGCTTAATAATATTCATTAAATCACTTACATTTGTTACTATTGATACTTATTCTGTCCATTGGATTCTTGTTATGTATTGTATGTTTACATGTTACTATTAGCAGTGACAGATGATTCAAAAATTAAATAAGGAACAATAAATCAACGATCTCTCTACCAGGATAGCATATTAATCAACAGTTTGTAATATCTCTCAGTCTCGTGTTTTTTACTGTTTCAACAGGAGCACGTTTACAAATTATTTATTCTTTTAACCGCAAAGAGGAAGAACGGTGTTGGGGACAGATTCTTTTACTAGAGTAATGTAGTGTGGAGGGTCCCAATATTTTTACTTTCAATGTAGTTAAGAGGTTCCCAAGGTGTCTGGGTTCAAGGTGTCCGTAGGTTAAAAGAAATGTCCAACATTTCTATTCATTAAAGCAGTTACTGGTCGTTTTCGAAAGCGAGAATCAGCACTGGCGGACGATTCTACTCCGCAAAGGGATGATACGCTGAGATGGGCGCTTTTCTAAGATCTGTTTTTCTTTTAGTATCTTTTTTTTTTGCAATAGTATTTATTCTTTCCATAATTCTTTCAGAAAAGCGCAAATAGAACGCAGCTACTAGTAAACTAACATTATAAAAAGTAAACATCCCCTTTTTGTTTCTCCTCACACCTATTTTGATGAAATCGAAGGAGACCTGACGCATGCGCAAAAGCATTGAAGGCTCTCGTAAACAAAACCGAACAGTATAACCATTAATGTTTACTATCTTCACAATTTTATAGTTGTTTGAAAGAATAATAGAATACACCTATAACTGTGTACTAAAAGATAAAAACAAGAGTTTTATTTCATTCGCTGTGCCCTGTGAGTTCATTATGGTGCACAGTTGGGAAATACATCGTCCCTATGTACCACACTGCTTCTATTAATATTCTTAAAACATGTTTGCTATTACAGCTAGTAATGTTTGCAGTATTACTTTTTTTTTAATAAACAGAAAACGGATGAGGAAGAAAAAGTCGAACTAGTCATTTGACCAAGAAACTCAACTACGCTGAAATTTCAATTAAGTTTTCCTTATTAAACAAACGAATACTGGGCCGTTCCGGCATGGACGAGCGGTCTAGACGGCGCGGCGGTCTTCCTTGCGACCGTTGTGTCGGAACCTGGGTTCGAATCCCGGCATTGGCATGGCTGTTTCTTTCTTCTTCTGTGTTTCGTCCGTTTCCAGCTGGGACTTACTATCTCAGTGTTATTCTGGACTTGATGTGAATCTCGTCCCCCATCTCGAACTTCCCTAGCTCCACCATGACTGTCGTCCTACGGGACTATTGTCCGTGGTCCTTAGTTGGCCCAAATTGACGTAAAGAAGAAGAAAGGAATACTGATTGGATCTGTAGATAAAGATTCACAGGAAAAGAAGGGCCAACTTATACTTTAATCTTCATAACTAACATCATTCTATTGTTATTAAAATTAAACTTAATTTGGTGTAAGTACATTCTTCAAGATTAATTAAGATGTGTAACTATTCTTAACCAATAAAATATTTTTACGTTCAATAAGAAACTATTCCACCGCTGATAACTTGAGAACGGGTCTCGATCAATATGGAGACCGGAAACATTGTTATTAAGAAAATGTGTATAAGTTTTCAAACTTTAAATTGTAAACATGTGGTGCGAACATGGTTGACTTTGAATATAATCTTAATCTAATATGATTTCGAGTGAATCAATGTTGTCAACTGCAGTTGTAACTAAATTAATCTAATGCAATTACTGATCTTAGGCTGAGGTTGACAAGTGTCAAATTTGCAATGTCCATTCATGTATTTATAATTAACAACTGTCAGAAATATTTTCCGTAAATTAAACAAATAAATCCAGAAAAAAACCTCAATATGATAATTAAGAAGAATCACAAAATAATATTAGGCTCTCAGATTGATTTCGTGTTATCGGTGTCTTTTTTAAAAACTCATTAAAAATTACGTTATGTGATAACTCGCATTTTAACGATTGACAGTTCTCTAAAAATTAAATTACGATTCTCCAAATATCGAAACGGTAGCGAGTGAAAGTGTTGCAAAGTGATGTTCTAGCCTGTAGGGTGATTTGCATCGCTTTCTTCATACTATAAATCTCTCAGCAACAATTATCGAAGAGATATTAAGGAAATAGCTTCACAGGAAAAGATCCCTGTTCTCTCCAAAGAAGTATTATAGAAAATATTCTGTCATTTTTTAATATTTTCTTCACTTACATAAACGTCCAAAAGGAGTGTAGTAGTAATACGGCGGTGTTGGATTTTATTCATCATCATTGTGTTCTGTTGTTTGTCCTGCTTTTTCGGCGGTTTTTCACCAAGACGAGCTTAATAGCTGAGTCAGAGTTGCGTTCAATGTCATTTTACTGCAATGTTGGAACGAAACTATAATGCTAAGGACATAAATACTTTAAAGTGTGTAATATTATACATATTTATTTTACTTTCTAGGCCTAGCTGTAATGCATACTTATAATGATATTATAAATGTATTACTGAATATTTCATATTTAATGTATGGTAATGTAAACTTGTTTTCTAGCTTTACCGTATATGCATGTGAAAGTGAAAAAAAAACTTCCATTTTTCCAGTTCTGAACCCAACCCAGCCTAAGAATGGGGCTTCCACTCATTAAGGATGGGGGTCAAACTGAGAGAATATTTTTTTTTCTCTTGCCGAGAAAGAAAAAGAAGGGAATGAAAATATTTTCGTTTCCATATGAAGGAATTCTTATTATTGACTGTGGATTGTTTTGGTGACAACTGAAATGAAACTTTTTAGTTGTACCTATTCTTCCATATTCCATTTTCCCTAACTTATTTTAACATATAGTTCTAAGGCAATTTTCCATGTTCCTTTTTATCTAATAGTCACACTGTAACAGTGATGTACATTACATTTCATAATAAATGATCAGTAATTTATTATCCTATTGCTTAGGATAATTTTTGTATCCACGATCGTTTCAAAGACTGCTGTGTGTAACGGTGGGGAGGGAATTAAACCTACACGAAGAGTTTTCGGAAATGGGAAACACCATCTGATATGTGTATGATACAATGAATCAAAAAGAAACTTAAATTAAGTTCAAGAAATTTGCCTCACAGTCTAGTCGTTTTGGAAATTATGGAAATATCAAAAAAAAAAGGACACTGATATGAAAGCATCAATAAAAATGTCTGTGCATTTACTGATTCGGAAACTGCTATTTTCTTTCAAGAGAAGTTCTTAAGATTAAAACAGATATTATTAGGAATGAATCAAAAATTCAATAACAGGATCAAAAATAATTTCCTACAATTTTACAAATAATGTAATTTCTGACAACCTTGCAATTAGATGAAATTCTGGAATTGGTAAGCATTGATTTTACTACTATATTAACTGTAGTAATAGTAGTAAAAATAAACATTACAAATTGCAATTATAATTTGAAACTTTTTTTTTTTTTTTTTGCCATTTTCATTTCAGTCTCTCTTTCTGTTTACTTTGAAACCAATACGTTTTCGAAGAAAAAGCAATTTCAATTTTTGTAATTTTCCGTTTTTCTTTTTCTTTACTTATAAAACAGTCCCACGTCTTAAAACTGCACATTTGATATTATAAGTCGGTGCCATCATCGTTTCTGAAAACCAATTTGACCGTAGACAGTTCATAAAAGGTGCGAGATCACCTTGGTTTAATCGTCGTTCATTTTTAATGCTTTCACAGCAGCGCCATAATCTTGATGCTTTCGGATGTGACGTTGACTGAATGATCTACTAAAAATGTGGTTCGGTCTCATTAAACGGAACCGTTTCGTCTTTCTTCATTTCGATCTCACGTTTTCTCATTAACTCTCGACTCGATCGATGCATTCATGAATTCCAATATGAAGAAACGAGATATTCCCTCAATTTCTAGCAAAAGACCATGGAAGTAAGATACCAAGAAAAAAGTAAACAGAAGGAAACAATTTCCTGAGAAGGCTAACTTTCATCCATTTCATTTTTTGTTGCAGCAGAGTTACTTGAATGACGTCACATATCTTTCCGCATTCTAACATTAACTGGTCTACAATTTCGTGATTAGAAGCAAAACGAAGTCAAAAGCCTTAATGAAAAAAAAAAAAAAAAAGAAGAAGAAAAATAGGTTAGGATTTATCTTATTGATTAAAGTACAACGAAATATTTCGAATATTTATATAAATCAAAAGATAACAATTCCGGTAAAAGGGACCGTTCAACTATTACGTATGTATTGAAAGGGGAGGGGGACTTCATGATTTGCTTATTTTTGCTTACAAGGGAAGGGGAGAGGGTTCTAAAATGACTAAAAATGTACTTACGTAATATTTGAACGGCCCAAAGCTTTGAAATGGAACTTTTGTTAATTGCGCCATTTTTGTTCAAGCGATTTAGTATAAAGACAGATAATTAGTATAAAGTTCTTCGTACAATGAAAATAAAATAAAAATGTTAGAAATTTGAAACTAAAGACTTTTGAAAAATTCTTTTTGCGTTAGATAGCATGTCTATTGAAGAAGGTTATAGGCTATATAACATCACGCTACAACCAATAGGAGCGGAGCAGTAAACATAAACGTCAATCAACGGGTGCGGCGCCCGCGACGCGACGGGGTGGCTTGGCTGCACGCCGAGAACCGAACATCACCGAGAAGGGCCGAATTTAACGCGGATGACACCGCGGGGCACAGTTCGTAAGTAATATTTAGAAAAAAAGTAACTTTCCTGACTTTATTTAAAATGGTAATTCAAAAATTATTTAGTTTTAAAATGTTTTCTCAAAAAGTTCTCAGAAAAGACTTGAAAAAATTCAACTAATCGACTTAATTTTTGAACTGTAAATATTCGTTAGGAATAGAAACTTGAGTTTCTCTAATGTCAAATAATGATATTGATAATTAGTAATCAAAAACAGTAAAAAATTATTGAAATACCGGTGAAACGAAAATACTATCGCTAACTATTTCATTAGATAGCATTCATTTAATATTTCAGCAAAGAAGTGACCCGTAAAGTTTTCAATTGCATAGTAATAATCGACGAAGAATTATTTTTATTTCGGTTTCTAAAAATGAGTTATTATCTAAACATTGCAGTTTAATTTTATTCAGAACATCATTGAAGAATGAAGTGTATGTAGACATACCTCATAATTCTCGGGAATTTGTTATTGTTCAGACATGTAAAAAGTAGCAAAGTTATATAGAGAAAGAAAACAAAAGTTATAATTGTATACTTAGAAATCCATTTTGTTTTAAATCATGTTTTACATGGAATATAATAAAATATTATGAAATGGAAGTATCACTAAGATTTTTAAAATTACCTTTACATTCATAGTAGGTATCCGGTAATCATGTTATCATTGAATTACATGAACTTAAATGTACTATTCCAGTCGTGAATTTAGAATTCTTCATTTTTTTAATTTCTACTCTGTAATGTCTTCAAATTTTATCTTTCGAGGTTCACAAATGCCAAGAGTTTTTCATTTCGTTTATACCTTTCTTAGCCTTGAAACTGGAATTCCTAATTGATTAATAACAGTCCCTCTATAACATCCCCAAAATTCAGGCTTTTCGATTATCCATGTCGATTGGATAGACATTTATGTTCATCAATATTTGTTTGTGTACACTTATTTCACCCAGATCACTTATCTATCTATTACATTGATAGATAATGTTCGGCGAATACCATAATCTATTTTTAAGTTTACTTTTCTGTAAGTACTAAAAAAAAATTGGAATTCTGATGATATGTCCTAATAAGTTTTGTTCAGTCAATTAATTCGATAAAAAAAAAAAAAAAAATACCTATGTTGAAAAATGAAGTAGAAATTGAGAGTTCATTATGTTTATCCCCTACGAATTGCTCTTCCCTTCGTATGCCTTTTGGGTTCTGCACTGGCTGAGTAGCCCTGCATGGCGAGAGCTCAAACAGGTCGAAACAGCCGTCTCAGAGTCTCAGTGTAACCCAAAAAATGCAATTCATTTCGAAATGTTTAAGATCTGCTCACTATGAAAACATTGGTGAAAATGTTTTAACGGATAATAAATGGAGTTATTTGATGTAAACAGATATATTTTATTTCACTTATTTTTTTCGTATAAATTAAAGAATCAAGAAAAAATATTTCCAAAAAAACTACTAATTTTAACATTAGTTTTAATAGTTTAAAATAAAAAAAAATTATAAATGTAAATTAGGAATTCCTTTAAAACAGAAGAAAAAACTTATCATTAACTCCTAAAGTCAATGTTTAACATTGACTGCCTTCTGAAAGATCATAGTTTACAAAACGGGAAGGTTTAGCAATGAACTTCTGAACCAAAAAAAAAAACGACAAAAGATGATTCGAAATCGTAGATATATATACAATATATAAATCTAGGAGTAATATATATATATATAGATATATATATAGCTAAGCCGGACAGCTATCTGAAATTTAAAAAAAAAACCCAATACAAATTTCAGAAAGCTGTTTCTGTGAGATCTGATTTTCTCACTTCATCAGCGGCATCTGGTGTTAAATTTTTGAAACTAAACTAAAATTTAGAAGTAATTATAGCGCATTATTTAAAGAAAATTGCTCCTTTTATTATATACATTCTTTTTATAAGTTTTTTTAAATTTTTTATATTTTTTTATTTTCTTTGAAATTATATACTTTTTTTATATACTTTTTGTTTTTTTATATATCTGCTTAAAGAAATACATACTGAGAAAAATTATTCCTTTCAAATACATACATACATAGAAAAATTATTCCTTCAACATACATATATACAAAGAATAATTATTTACTTTACACACATACATAAAAAAAAAAAAATTTAACTTATACATACATAGAAAAATAAATTCCTTAAAATCTTTTATACATAGAAAATTAATAGATGACAGTTATCAAATCAAACTCAAATCTTCCTCAAATAGAGGATTTAATTCTGAGTTGTGTTCTGAGTTTCTTTAAATAATGCGCTATAATTACTTCTAAATTTTAGTTTAGTTTCAAAAATTTAACACCAGATGCCGCTGATGAAGTGAGAAAATCAGATCTCACAGAAACAGCTTTCTGAAATTTGTATTGGGTTTTTTTAAATTTCAGATAGCTGTCCGGCTTAGCTATATGTTTAGTAATGTAAGTTAATTCTATTCTTATATTCTAAATTTTCTAAATTTCAAAATTGCAAATGATTTATTTGAAATCTTTGCATCGCTAAACTCGAAATTATGCATCATTCGAGTTTGGCCTTTCGATATATATATATATATATATATATATATATTACTCCTAGATTTTTAGATATAAACCTACATGTATATATACACAGAAGCTCGGTTATAACGCGATCTTTCGGATCCAAGATTTCGAAGATCGCGATAAAACCGAACTTTTATTACTTCGCGACGTCAAATGTAGTATATCGCACCCTATTATTGCCCACACGATTCCAAATCGATTTAAAATGGTCATTTCGCGATTATCTACATCATTCAGAGCTATGTGAGAGAATTTTATATTTATACATAGATAAATCATTACCTTTTCAAAACTTTGATGGGTTATATTAGCCAAAATCGATTTGGCACCGTCATCTTGGCTTCTTGTACAAATGACGAGTCACGTGAATCGAAACTAGGTATTCATACGCCTATTAGATTACATGGGCCTCTTCACTGGTTGTCATTGGCAGAAAAATAGATCTCGATATTCATTTTGGTTAAATGAAAAAGTCCGCGATTCTGGTATTTTTTTAAAAATATATTGTATTTGACGCATTTTTGTGACATTAGGGTGGGTATAGAGTCTCAATTACTGTAAGTAATAAGGAAACAAGCATATTAATTTACGCCTTTGATTTGATTTTAGGCGAAAATACGGTAAATTCTGCAATTTTACAATTATACACCTTTTCCAAAATAGAAGGGATCCAAGACCAAATCGCGTTATATCCGAATTCGCGATATAAACAACCGCGTTATAGTCGAGCTTCAGTATCTATAAACCTAGAATTTCGGACCATTTTTTTTTAATCCCTAACGGATTAAGTATAGATACTTCTAAGTATAGATATAATTACATAATAATCCCTAATAGGTAAGGATAGCTCAGGTTAATTATTATGTATTCTCATTAAACTTACTAATTAAGAATTTTCTAAATATATTTACGATAATTTCTAAGCTTTTTTTAAAAAAAAAAGAAGAAGAATAGGCCTAATAACTCAGCAACAAATAGGAAATACGATATTACAGTAAATGACGTGAATACTGACATTTCCATTTGAATTATTTTGAGTGATTATTTTAATGCCGAAAACTTAATTCTAAGAAGTCTAAAATTATAAGAAGTTAAGTAACAATGAAGCTACTACTAGTTCTTAAGACACTCTAATATTAAGAAATGCAAAGTGAGTGTGGTTTGCTGCAGATGAAGGACTCGTGGCCATTCATTTCACTAATATTGTCAGAAATGATTTTCCTATTGACGATTGGAGAGTGCTTTTTCATAATTAATGGTCATTTCGATTGTATCCACATTTACTCATTGAATGAAGAGCTCTTTTCAGAGAAGTGTGAATTGCTCATTTCCTAATTCATAAAAACGGTGAACTTTGCGAATGAAATTGAAGCATCCAATAATTACATAAATTAACATTTTCTGGAGCTTTCAGCAAATGCCAGGTCACTTTCCCTCGACCTACAAATTCAGAAAGTCATTTCGAAATATTTCCATGAAGAAATTAAACTTTTAGTTAAAATTTAATTCATCACATATTTTACAAAACTGTGTAAGGCACCATTTTAGGATTTTAAGTTATTTTACGTTATTTTTTAATTAAAATAAGTATAATTTATCAGTACAATATATAATTTATAATAATATAAATTACAATTGTAATTAATTAAATTCTTTAGTTAGATATTATAAACTTTAGTAAATAACCCTAAATAAAGCGTATTTATTTAAAAATAAGCTTTTGTAGTAGGTAAATATGTAAAACGTCTGTTGTTTTCGCTATATTTTACTACAATATTTCAAAAGTTATTAAAATAAATTTTTACGAGTTTAATTTATTTTACAATTATAAAATATGATCATAAAGTAACTAAAATAAGTACTATAAAATTTTAGAAAAAAGTTTGCTTGGATATATTAAAGTTATTTTAACCTACTTTTAGTAAAATTTTGTAAATTTATTTAACTAATAATTTTATTTTAGATACTTTTACTGTATAAAATACAACGAAGATATTTAAAATATTAAATATTTGATTTTTTGTACGATTTTAAGGTAAGAAATAAATCAAATATTTAAAATAAATATTATTTAAAAAATTAAAGCTAAAAGTGCTAAATTATATAATTATTATTATAAAGGAGAATTTAATATATTATAAATAAATAAACAAACTTAATTCAGACCAGACAAATTGTTTTCGATATACGTCTGGTCTGAATTTAATTCTGTGTATTCAGAGAAATGCTTTTTTTTTTTCTTTACAGTGATTCTAATTCTAAAAAAAATCACAGACCCTCGGAAGTTAATTGCATACAATGATGTTTACTGATTAAGCGAGAACACCTACATTAATAAATCACGAAGGCACCGAGGAAAATATAATGCTTTACTGTTCGTAAAAGGTTAATCTTATGGAACAGGTTCAAAACAGGTTAAATTAAAGCATCATCATGAGGTAATTCAATGCACGTCACTAGCTAAAACATTCATGACCTCTTTCGCAATTGAATTCAGATAAAATGTCAGTTGGAATTCGTTAAAAGAAGAAAAAAATCTGGGGTAAAAGAATTATCAATAGTTAAAAAGTCAGAATTCATTAACCTCTTTTAGTCTGTTTCATTTAGAAAAGAGATGGTGACATTTTAATTGCAATTTAGGGTTCTTCTTAACATTTAGGGTTTTGTTGGTTAGTTAATTGTTATGGAAAATTACATCCATTAGCTTTGAAACAAAGTTTAAGTTAACAATGAAGTTAATCCAAAACGAATGTAAAATTTAGGTACAAATCCCATAAACAAAGAACACATGTTAGAAAGAAAAAAAAATATTAATAATATAATAAGAAATCAAAAAAGTCTTATTTATGCATTGCAAAATAATTAAGTTAATTTAACAAAAAATTCAGTTAAATTAAAAACATAACACCAAGATAGTTGCAAATTTTCGGGTTATTTTATCAATCAAGCATTTTCATTATACTACAACATAACACGACTAAGGTTTGAATTAAAAGAATATCAAACAATGCCTACTGATCATCCATATTAACAATATGTGTTATGATTGCTGTCGACTATTCAGTTTGCGATGCTTCGACCTTACGACCTTCCATATCCCGCGTCTTTCTCGCCTGCCATACATCCCTAAAAAAACAACACTCTCTCTCTGTTTGCAATATAGCTTCAAAGGCTTTTTTTGCAGCTGAAAGCAACTGTCCCACAGTGGTGTGGCAAAGACTTTGACTGGGAACGGGGCACTAAGGTTAAAAGGGGCACCCAACATATCCTATATCACTATTATCAGCTTCTACTGAAGAGAAAACCCCAGAAGAAGCAGTTCAACTTTACTGGCATTGTTCAAAAAACTACACAAAACAGCGTTCAGCCCAAATCCTTTGTCTAGAACTGAAAGGCATTTCATAACACTGCAATTGTATTCTCACTTGATGGGCATAATATTGATTTTTCTTAGTTTTCCTAATTTATTATTTCTTTATATGCAGTTTACTTCTGCAAATATTTTGTAGTCGCATGATCGCTAGCTTGCGTAGGTTACAAAGTTTTGGTCAAATATCTACGTCCATAAATGTCCGTTAAAAGCATTAGATACAAAAGTTCTAAGAAAAAAGAATTGAATTCTGAGTCATAGGTCCTTATTTATGTAATCAATATAACTAAAAAGCTATTTGTCCTAAATGACTGAAAATGTAGAAAGAGATTTATATTTCTTATAAAGAGTATCTGTATTGATCTTTGATAGATATTGGAATAACGAGATGTATTGAAAAACCGAACCCACGGTGGAAAAAAAAATAAAAAGTTACTTCCCTATAATACATTCTTTTAAGTTGATCTTCGTTACTTTTTCTTCTCAAACCGTAGCCTCCAAACATTCTTCTTTTCATTTCTGTACAGTATTTCTTTTTGAATAATGAATGAATTAATGTACTTTTTTTTTTCTTTTTTCCATCAACTTCCTTTTTTTGTCATCTTGAAATTCGTACATATTCGAATTTTACAACTAAATCTTGTTATATTCTTTAAAGCCAAAAAACCATTTAATTTAACACATACCCAATCGATGTAGGGTTAATGGTCATCTTGTAATACCCGGTACTTTCTCACTGAAGTTTTATTAACCCCTACCCCACCGAAAAACGAGGGATGACTGTACTAACGACTCACCGAATGATTCAGCAATATTTTTAAGAAAAGATTTTTTTTTTTTTTTTTTTTTTAATGAAGTAATTGATTTTAACTAAGTGATAACGAAACAGCGATCAGTGAGTTCCTGTTATTCTTATACACAGCATCTTAAATGCAAAGAATGTTCCTCTTTGAAAAACAAAGAAGAATAATCCAAGAATCAGCATTTATTTTATTATTTTCTTTATGTGTAAATATGTTACAACTTTTTTTTTTTTTTTTTTTTTATTGTTGTTCTTTAAAAAAAAAACTACCGAATAATTGAATGAACAGTGTTTTATTTTTAATTAGCTTGCAAAAATCTCATTAAGGAGATTTAATCAAAGATTTCATTCAAAAATTAAATAATTAAATCAGCTTGATAGAAAAGCATTTTCATCTCTATTAAAGAGATAAAGTCTAATAGTTCTTTAATTGGATAGAAATGAAAAAAAAAAAATTATCATCCGAAATGAAGGAGAAAGACACACAAAAAAAGAGTTTGAGATAATTAAGCTTTTATTAGAATTTCAAAAATTAGGCAAATACCGTAAGATTTTTTTCCCCATTTTAATAGAGAAACTCTCTGCAAACTCTGATTTGAATATTTTTTTTTTCAGTAAATAAAAAAAATAAAATAATGAAAACCCTTAGTAATGCATTCTTGCCAATGAATTGCGATTAAGCAATTCACTCAAAATCATGAATAAAGAGTACAAAAAGATGTACAAATAATTAGTACTTCAAGAACTATCACGTATTTGAAGAGCGCAATTTACAGTCAGAGTAAATATAGGCTAAATTAGTGAAAAAGTAAGCTTAAAATTAAAGATGGTTTGAAATAATGATTTTATTAAATTATTTTAAATTTTAATTGAATTTTTTCTTTCTTCTTACGATTTATTATTATTATTATTAGTAGTAGTAGTAGTAGTAGTAATTACAACTTTAATTTTATATAAATAAAATAAAAGCAAATTTTAATTTATAACTTCTTAAACTTATAACTTCGTTCACATGACTATCTTTATCAGCAATATTTCAATGTAAAACGAGTTACAGGGGGAAAATAAATATATATAAAAACGTTGATCTTTCTGAAAAAACGCATCAGTCTCATTTGCAAGTTAATCTCAATTCGCTGTTTGGTGCGAACAGTATTTAAATATTCCTGTCAACTGTTATGAAATTTCTTCTTAGGAATATCTTTCCCAATTCCCACTTTCACTTTCTTTTTCTGTTATTCATTGTAATTTCAGGTAATAGATTAATTTCATTCATATTCTGATCTGCCTCAAATTCTCTCCATCCGCCATTTTGATCGCTTTCTGGTTTTTCAGTAAACGTTTCCCTTATTGGCTGCAACCAATCAGTTTTAAAGACTGAGAGGTGGATCAGTTTTGTAGAATTTAGAAATAGATAAATTTTGATTTTCTAATTTTTTGAGAAACTTTTTAACTGGAAAAGCTAATTCGACGTTAGGAACCAAAATAGATAAATCTATAATAAGTCTCGTTTTTCGTAGACCTATATTGGATGGCTAACAAAGAAACTGACGCATGCTTTCCTTCTGTTAGGTCAGAGTAACAATGAAGTTTAGTTTATCGCTATACACTTTGATATGAAAGAACGAATATGCGTTTGTAATTGTTAGATAACTAGTGGTTTAGAAAATAGCTGAGAAGGACTGTTGATGTGAAATACTATTCAATTTCTAAGTAATAAAAGATGAGCTTTAAGTTTTCCATACATCATCATAAAAATGTTCAGATTCCGCCCACTCTAGCAGGTGTAGGATGACGATGCGCGAAAGCGATTTTCTTACAACCCATTCAAAGACAGTTGAGAATTTGGAAGTATGAAAGTTAAAAAGGAACTTAAATGAAATTAAAATTTTTTTAAAAAAAGGGCAATTTTTTTTGTCCCAGAAATTTGCTTTTCTATATTACGATTATCCGATAAACATGATCATAAACATGATCGAAAAAAGTTTAGTTGAATTATTTGTGTAAAATACATAAGCAATTCCCATTCCATTTTCCCCATTAAAGCGTGAATGTAGCTGAATAACATTTTATCTTCATTTATAATTTGTTTCAAACTTAATATAATCTCTAATCAACCTAACATTTACAACGAAATAGTTAATAAAAATAAAACATTGTTAGAGAGTTCTACTATGTAGTTATACGTTGGGTTAGTCTAGTGCAGCGCTTCCCAAACTAGCTTCGCAATAGCGAACTTCTAGGATCGCAGCAAAATATTGAAAGTAATCGGGAATGAATAAAAATATAAGTATTACGTGTATTTCATTTCAAACGACTAATAAATTTGTAGGACATAAGTAAGAACGTAATAAGAACAATAAAAACATCATTATGCCGTTATAAAAGCGAATTTTCGGGACCTATAAATATAAATTTACCTTTATCAAGCTCATTCTACATGAAAACATAATAAAGACAATAGTTTAACAATTAGAATAAGAATACAAGAAAACAACAAATATTATACAAGAAAATTGTTAAAGCCAAACAAAAAATTGGTAAGACAAATTCTAAAAAAGATTTTAAGTAATAATATAAAAAAAAATTAGAATTTATGCTAACAATTTATTTTTTGGCTTTAATATCTATTTTTATTTACTTGTAAAACGCTTCGAAATAATTGTTAAGCCAATATCTCTGTTCTAATTGCATGTAAAATGAGCTTCATAAAGATACACAGTTTATAGGTTCCGAAAAGGTATGAAACAGAAAAGAAATGAAGGAGAAACACATACAGAAGAAAGAAGGAAACATCCAAGCCCACACCGGGATTCGAACCAGAGTTCAGGGGTTCCAGCCGTCTGGCAGGCCGTCGCTTTCACCATTCGGCTGTGCCCGAACTACTTCTTTTGGCTGAAAGGCCCAGTGAACCGAGAACATTTGGGAACTTCTCATCTACTCTAAAAATTACTTTTGCGATAAAAATTAAAAAAAATTTGCTTAGTGAAGCTTTTTATTTATTTTTTATTTTTTGTGAAATTATAAAGAAATTTTACAATTTAAAATAAAACAAAATAAAATAATTATATGACGAAGTCTTTAATATTTAGAGGAAAAAAATTCTGGGCGGATTTTTTTTGTTTTTTTTGTTTTCTGCTTTTTTTAAAAAAAAGAATTCAATTAAAAGCAAGATTTAAAAAAAATCAAAAATTATCTAAACTAGTTGAAAACAGTTGAGATTCATTAAGTTTAGTTTTCTAAATCTTTATTTAGAAAATGTTACTTTTGCTAAAATTCATAAAACAAAAATTATAAAAATTCTTATAAATAGTATAATAATAATGAAAAAATATTGAAAGAAGTTTGGATAAAACAGTTTTCTGAAGTTCATGGCAATAGCTGTGAAGTTCCATCAAACACTTTTTAGCTTCAGTGAAAAGGAGCTTAGCCTACATTTCTCGGGCTTTTTATTTTTATGTGTGAAGCCAAGAAATAAATAAAAGCGGAAGACATATCGAAGAACTGTTCGCTTTCAAAATAAAAAAGGAAGAGGTTTATTCTAGTTACGCTTTACAGTCATTCATCAATCAAACCTTCACAAGTAATTAATTTACAGAAATGGTTTCTACGAATGTGAGGCTTTCTTTGCTGAAATGTTATGGATTTTTTTTTTGTTCATCCTGTAAAAGAGAATGATTCGAATGCCAATGACTAAATTCCGTATTGTTTATATGAAGTGTTCCACATTTATTCACGACTGTTTGTAGAGGAGTAATATAAGAAACCGTGAAATAAAAGATAAGCAACTTTTTTTCTTCTCTTTAACAGGAAGAAAAAAAAAAAAAGAGTTAAGATATCTTTGCTGTCAGGTCTTTTGAAATCCTCATTGAAATCCAAATTAAGAAAAATGTCTAAAAAAAAAGGGATTTTAGATCTATTATTTTTTTTTTTAATAGTATCATTTATTATTCAGATTTATTATACGAGACACAAAAAAAGAAGAAAATCGTGAGTTATGGATGACTATTTCCTTTTATGTTAAGTGACCTCTATTGCAAAGCATCGTAACTATTTTCTACATTTCTGCAAATCAAAGTAGAAGAGAACAAGATTTTGAGGTTTTTTGTTTTTTTTTGTTGTTATTATTCTTTGCATCTGTAACGTACCTATATACTATTATTGTTATTTTTATAATATTCAAACTTTTTTATAAATATAATCCATATCCAAAAGTGGCTTCGGACCAGGAAAAGGAACTGTCCGGACGAGAAAAACGAGGTGCGGTCGCATCGTTTTTCGCTCGTTGACAATTCTCTTCACCGTCAAATGGGACAAATTTGTAGCAAAGGCAGATCTTCCCAGCAATTCAGAAATACATATTCCATCACCCTGACTCTTAAATTAGTGGAAAACGTTCCAAATTATACGTCTAGCTTGGCTTTGCAGGCCTTACAGTAGCTTGTTCTTATGACGCTGCCGTATTGCTTTATGCAGCAATGAGTTTCAGCATCAACTAAGTGATCCACTTTTCGCCATATATGGTAATTCTTTTTATTCTGTGCGTTATAGTATGCAGTTGAAAAAAAAAAAAAAACCAATATAAAATAAAAGTAAATCTTCGTTTAATTTGCTCTTGAAGGACAACTTACTCTAATTTCCTTTTTAACTTGTCTCTTAAGATAACCGATATTTATCTAAGGTAATTAATCTCATACAAAAAAAAAAAGCAAACAAGTTATATAATGTTTACGAAGAATCAAACTTTTCGCTACGTTAAATGAAAAAAAAATGACTTTTTCAAACTTAAGCTTCAAAATTACCGAATTTATTAGCAGAACAAACATGGCTCTAAGAAGATGAAAGGGATTTTCTTGTTTATGTAAAATATTGAAAAGAAATGATTAAAAAAAAAACCCTTTCGATCCAATGAATCGAATTAATCAAAGATAAAAAAATCATAAATAGACTTACCTAATGGTAGCAATAGATCACAGAACATGAAAATTAAAAAAGAAATAAATTCAATTAATGATTAGGACTTAAAAAGAAACAATAATTTAAAATTAAATTTGATCAAAAGGTGAGACAATTATCTTTAAATAATAAAATTTACAACAGATAACTAATATCAACATGGAATTCGAATATTTTAAAATTTTTAGTACTGAAATGTTACTTTATAATCTCATAGTTTATAATAAAAATTTTACAATTAAGTTTATATAAATTTTAGAATAACTTGAATATTAAAGAGTGATATTCAAGTTATTCTAAAAGTTAGACAACTTATAGCAAATATGTTAAGAAGGCAAGAATAAATGTAAACTGTCTTTTCTTAATTCTTAATTTATTTTTGATTACTGTGGCCTCCACCTCTCATATGGCAATTAAATTGATTCAGTGTCTTTTTTTTTATATTATTTTGAGTAATTTTGTCATTCTTTGATTGTAGTCATTTTACTAAGAAGTTTTGACTTCATCTCGTGCAATCTTGTGTTTACTCGCATTAAAAAAATCAGCATAAAGTTATTTACTTATAATCCTAATGTCATGTGGATGATTATAATAAAACAGTTATTTTGTGTTGCCTGATCATCCACAAAAGAATAAAAGTGTAAATATACATTATTCAAAGTGAAAGTAAATGAATTGCCTATAACTAATTTAATATGTTTTGTGTTAAGTGAAATCATTATATAGGGTGTCTCAAAAAAATGTACTAACACTTTGATGTACTAACTATCGAAGTGTTAGTACATTATTTTGAGACACCCTGTATTGCATAGTATTGTTGACGCTCTGTACTAACAACAATGGAGGATGTAAAAACAAACAGCAAGAAGGTTGAAGGCATTGGAAATGATAAAAGGAAATAGGAAAAATCTCTTAGTTTATATTTATCGATTTAAACGTGAAGAACAATAAAAACAAATTAATAATAAACCAAAAGACGATAAACCAAAAAACTTTCACAATCTTTTATCGTCTTTTGGTTTATTGTTAATTTGTTTTTATTATTCTTCACGTTTAAATCGTGAAATGCTTATTATTGATGTTTTACATTTACTTC
This sequence comes from Thereuonema tuberculata, assembly GCA_023159025.1. Lineage (NCBI taxonomy): Eukaryota > Metazoa > Arthropoda > Chilopoda > Scutigeromorpha > Scutigeridae > Thereuonema > Thereuonema tuberculata. Next base: position 58,153,207 of record JAFIDM010012231.1, on the reverse strand, counting down.
GTGAATATTTTATTGTTGATTGTTGTTGTATTAGAAAAAGAAAAATAGTTTCTTTTCTCAATCCATTAGAAAGATAGTTTTCTTTCTTTTGATGCATTTTCCTTGAGAAAGATTCTTGATAAAAGAATTGAAATATTGGAGATGTAATGGTTTGGTATTCTTTGTTGTTTGTATTGAAGATAAAGTCATTTGATTTATTGGAACAACCAATGTTTTTTAAGGTAAACTGACTATTAATTATTATCCTGAACTTTCGGATAGCTGAGAATATTTTATTTAACAAGATGCAGTTCATGTTGTGGTGACTCTGGAAAGTATCGTAACGCAGAAGTGAATTTTTATGTTAGAAAAGGATATACAATTCAATTTAATATAAAGAAAAATTTATTATTATTTATTATTATTTATTCTGAGTTGTTGTTTTTTTTTAAACCACAACGTCATTTGATTTTTTTTTTTTTTTTTTTCATTTAATAATTATCATAGACCAAACCTGATATATTTATTTGAATACTTATTCAAGCATTGATAAACATGTCAAAAATAAACGAATCCTTATTGGAGAAAATAATTATTTCACTACTTTACGTTTTCAATGAACTTTGTTCTGTTCACAGCATGATATACAAGGAAGCGCTTATTTTAATGCGGGTGAGGGTATATAGCGGATAATGAAGAATCTTTAAAGTATTTGATAAAGGATTACGATGTATTATACTGTAAATGTAATAAAGGATTTTTTTTTAATGTGGTTGGACGTCAAAAGAAAAAAAAAACAGTATTCGTAATCATAGGTTCCCGCAGTATCGCCCTTGGATTTTTCAATTTAAAAAAAAAAATGATAAACTTTCTGCACAGAGAAATTTTAACTGTAACATTATAAAACTTAAGCTTAATTTAACTTTAAACTTGCCAGGAAATGCCAAAAGATGTATGTTTTATAATTAATTTTCTTTTAAATATATAAAAATTAACTTTTGCAAGTTTATGAAAAATAAAGGCATTGTTTTAAACCATTTTCAGTATTTTTTTATGCAGGGCCTGTATATTTTGTCTCACCCTTCCGCTTTTTCCAAAATTTCTGTAAGCTTGTTAGCAATTGCTTACAACAACTTTATTTAAAGTAATTATTAAGAGAATATTGTTGAATAATATTACCGCAACCGTTAAGCCAAATACTGAATTAAAACTAACGAATTCTGTCTACATCTAATTCGTCTGCATTCAAGTACTCGTCACCCAGAAATACCTATTAAACCGTGTCGATAGTTACAAGAAAGTTGTCTATTCCAAGAGAAAGTGGAAACCACGGGATTTCATCCAGTATAAGTGGTCCGTCCACACGAACGGAATGAATAATTAGACTAGAGCGCACGGAATAAGTGCAGGAAGTCAATTACATTGCCTACCAGTTTCCATCTTGCAAAGAGATGCATAAGAAAGATATGCAACTTTTCTGAAATGAAGCACATGATAAATGTCGAAAGCGAAGTGATCTAATCTCAAAAGCGCTTTTATAAATTATTAGAAATAATGGGAACAGAAATAATCTTTTATGGATACATTTTTTGCTATTGAGAATTATTATTTAGAGATAGAAGATTCTGTTGAAAATGGAAGAAATACGATAAGATCCAGATTTATAACATTATTGATTGCTTAACTTAACTAATAAAGTTTTAAAAAAAAGCTAATAAGAAGACTTCGTGTTGTTATTAAAATTACTAAAACACAATATTTTATAGAACTTTAATAACTTTAATATTCTACTAATATTTTTTTTTATTATTACAGAAGCCATAGTTCATTCTCAACAGATCCTTTTATCTCTTTTATATAATTTTTGTATGAAATTATTACAGAATCTCAAGATAAGCATGTGATATTTCCCGAATCTGTTCAAAAACTGTAATGAAGGTCGTACAAGAATTTCGAATGCAAGATATCAGTTTGTCTAGAAATATACTTATATCATTTGTTGATTAGCATTAAACATAAATGGTTCTGAAGACGAAGCAGTAGCTTTGTCAAAAATTTCAATGAAATTTGACTTTGCTTCGTTTCTTTGGCAAAATCTGGAAGACTTAAGAACCTCTCACTATAAAGAAACTTGAGATAAGAAACGTTATCCATGTTAAATTTATTACTACAATATAAAATAGCAATTAATTACTAATTATTCAGAATATAAATACATCTCATTACCATGAATTTCAGTAACATCTTTTTGGTACAACACTATGTACTTCTTACGATACAAAATAACTTTGTATCAAAGATTTTTTTTTTTTTTTTTAATATTTGGATACATCAAATTTTACTAACCTAGATAGTAACTAGATTATAATGTAGTTCTGTAAAAATACTTAATGTAGTTTTCAGCACTAAGAAGAAAATGTCAGACAAAAATTTCTTATTTCCAAAAGGAATTCTTTTCTGAGAAACACTTTATCTATATTCCAACTAGAGCTTTTTTCTTTCTTTGCACTTTTACCCTTTTTAATTATATTTTAACCGATACCTGCAACGTTCATCAAGAGTCAAGTAAAAAAAAAAAAAAAATTTAATGACTAGTTTTAAAAAGAAAACTATACTAAGTTTAACTTCTGGTGTCCTCAGATGTTTGTAGATGGCTACGACGCTGTTTTCTTTCTCTTACATTACAGTATCAATGAGATCAGTGAGTTTTAATTTATTGTAAGGATGACCTAAGAGGAAAAAAAAACCCCAATAAAACGTAAGTCAGTGTCATTGACAGCCATGAAATAGTGGTCCAAAGGATCTAAAGACTGTACCACAACTACCACAACTGTCGCAACTACCACAACTGTCACACAACTTACAATGAGATAGATATAAGCCTGCTTTCTGTTAAATCACAATAAAAAGAATTGTATAAAAATTTTCTCCATAATGAAGGAGAGTATAAACCAACGTCTAACAGACTCAAGAGTTTCAAATCGAAATAGGAGTAAAGAAGATAAAATAATGATATACTATGTTTTTTTTTTACATAACGTTACTGGATTCGACTGTTCATTTCACTATTCTACCATTATTTATCCTACATATTACTGAAAGTCAAATTTTGTTTATATATTAACTTTCGCTACAGATAAAAGACTAGGCCTTTGCGAACATCAGAAGCTTCTAGTAAACGAAGCCTTTGAAGCAACCGAAGGCAGATCCTTGGGCAACCACCTTTTGATATTTGACGCCTTGGCCGCAGCCAGAGCAGCAGAGAGTCCGGCGTTTATTGATGCCGCCTGGTTTTTCCACGCAAAGGAGCAAACGCTGTTTTTCACAGCTTATAGATCTCCTTGCTCTAAGTATTATCTCATAGAAAACTTAGCTGCTGGCATTTCCTCTGGACTTTCAGGACAGAATTTGAATATCTGAAAGAATCTCTTTTTATTTACATCTTATTTCAATTAATTCCTTCTCACATCGTACGTGCTACCACATTCCAGAAGCAACGGAGATTATACAGTAGAGATATTTGCATAGAGTTGGAGACAAATAGGCCTGTTGGGAACAGCACCAGCAATATTAGATAATAAGGAATTCTTATTCACGCTGTGATTCACTTAAATGCTAATTGGGAAAGTCAAAAACCCTCGAAAGTAATCTGAGAATCACTAAAAATAGCCTGAGTACCAAGAGAGGCCAAGGAAAATAACGCCATGACTGAGAACCTTCGCACATCTCCTGTCACAATAACCTTGAAACACTTGGCAGTTCCATTTCTCAAAAAACGGGGTTAGAAAGGAAAGATTATCAAGACGTATCGGAAAACTTACTTTTTTAGCTTCATGGATATCGTTTTTTTTTTTTTTCCCTTCTTTAGCCCTTCATGAAGTTTGACAGTAATTTAAAATGACACAATAGTTCATCTTATGGTTTCGAAATATAACAACACTTTTTTTAAGTAAGTCACAATCTTGTTTGTTTTTTTGTTTTTTTTCTTTTACGTTGAAAATTCGTGATGTTGATTGGTTATTGTATTATTGGTTATTGTATTATTCATTGAAGATGTCCAACTGCCATTATTACTTATCAATCTCATATATTCTTAATTACTTATTTTTTCCCGCTTCTTGAAAGTAATTCTGAAAGCTTCGTTAGAACCAGAACCGGATCTAGGATTAGAGGAGAACTGTTTAAAGAAAAAAAACCCAAGAAGTTTATGAAACATCTTAAAGCTTACTATCTTTAAAAAAGTTGCCATTTTTGTTTATTTACTTTTAAAGCCGTGAAAATAATTCAAAGCAAAAAAAAACTTTATTTTGAATCTGTAACTTGAAATGTTTACCGAATACAAACATCAATTTTGATTTTTTTTTTCTTTCTGAAAATTAATATTACTTAAGTTGTGAATATACCATTAATTTTAATAATATCAGAAGATTATCAAAGGATTAATTCCATCGATAGCAATTACTTTGTTAGTAAAAGGCTTAAGACATCAATTGAAATTAACTTGAGAAATATAAGAAAAACGCACCAGATTAAGAGTTCACTGATCTGGTTTTTGAAACTGTGATACCGGGAATCCAAGATGGACCATGTCTGGTTTCGTGACCATTTTGGATTCCCGGTATCACAATTTCAAAAAACAGATCAGTGAACTCTTAGTCTGGTGCGTTTTTCTTTCATTTCTCATGTAATTGTTTGTATGCACGTTAAACTTATGCATTGTAGAAATTAACTTGTTTGGTTTCAATGCTTTTCTATTGGAGTTTTTAATATCTTCATGATCAAGTGTCTCCACAGAGACCGATTCGGAAATTTTTTCAAATACTGAAGTTACATCGTGTCTTATCTGTTAATATTAACGCCAAATTTCAAGACGGGCCCTTCACTAGTTCAAACGGATGCATACACATATAACAGAGAATGACCTCATTTCCCTAAAAAACTAAATTTAACCTTTTTAATAAATTTATTGAGAAATTTATTTTTCAGACAATGCAAACTAACAATAAAAAAAAAAGTAGTTTTATTGTTAAAGAAACCTTTTTTAAAAGAAAAAAAAAATCAACAAAGTAATTCATACTTACCGAAAGATAGTTGTATTTTTTAATATGACATTACAATAATATTGCAAATTTAAGTTAAATGCCTTCATTTTATTTCCGAAAAATTAGAAATTGACAAAATTGGCCACAACAAGTGAAGCACTGAGATCCTTATTTGCATCTCAAATAACTTTTACTTCGATAACAAAATACTTAAGTACTGAGAATGAATCCTAATAATGAATCTTATTATGAATAATGAATTCTTAAAATGATCCCTGATAATGAATCTTACAAATTCGAATTGATAATAATGATATTTATTTATTTATTTATTTGTTAAAAGTTCCTACACCACTAACTTAAGTTGAGCCAATTAATTATATTATTTTCGTTTTTAAGATTTTGGATACTGCACTTTCTCAGGTGTTTTTAATCATCATTATTTTTATTATTAGTATTAATATTGTTATTATCATTACGCACTTTGAATTCTTTGAATTCTAAAATTATGTCCTCATTTTCTAGAAATACAGTGCAACTTGGATAATTCGAACGTCTTTAATTCGAAATCGTGGTTAATTCGAAGATTTCTCTTGGTCCCTTGAATTTCTTATTAAATCAATGTTAAAAAATCGTGGATAATTCGAAGTTCAACTTCCTTAATTCGAAGTTTTTTATAAAAAATTTTGAACCATAACGATTTTTCGGCGTTTCATCGTTAAGAAATTCGACACGTGACAACTGAAATCCCTTCCCGCCACCTTTCGACACGTGACGCCATTCGACACGTCACGCTTCAGACGCCATTCGAGCTTCCTGCTGTCAATGTCACCATGTCTTTCAGTAAACCACGCGTGTACAAAAATTTAACGTTCGCTGAAAAGGTCGCCGGCATTCGCGAGGTGGAAAAGGATGGGAAGAAGAAATGCCAAAACGATTACGGGATAGCGCAGAATTTCGTGGGTACATTGAAGGACAAACCAACGTAAGTGAAGCTGTTTTCACTAAACATGCTTGATGATTTTGCTAACCTTAAGCGACTGAATTCTACAAAACAATCAGACATTGCACAATTTTTTGAAAAACTATAATTTTCTGTATTGAATGTAATATGTACTGTAGCTTACGTAATATAAATCTTTTTTTGTTTACGTATAGTGTATATGTCTTTCATATCATGATCTTTCTGAATAAATATTTATTTATTGACAAAATAATCTTTTCAAGCTTTCAGTGAACCTGAAATTAAAGTTAAAAGATGTAACTTGTTTAATTCGAAGTCTTGGATAATTCGAAGTTTTGTAGTGGTCCCTTCAGCTTCGAATTATCCAAGTTGCACTGTATTTGTAAATTCGGAAAAATTCTGCGAACATTCAATAATAAAGTACCCTTAAGATTAAATCAACGAAAAAATAATTTTAGCTTTTAAAAAATTTCTTTGAAATTTGTAAAATTTTAATTTATTTTCAACAATTACTAAACAGAAAAATCATTTTAGAAATCGAGATAAACATAGTAGACATTGGCGATCACGCATATTTATACATGTGTGTGTCAAGAATATGTGTTTGTGTGTGTAGAATATGTATTGTTCAATCTGTCTAGCACTCCATTGAAAACTTTTATATGGAGGAATCTCAAAATAGATCATAGGTTACTAGAAATAAGTTTTCTATCTTAATGCCTTAGAGGAATTGCAAATTAACTCATTACTCTTAAATGAAAAAAAGTAAATCATTTTCTAAATTCAAAACTTAAACATTTTTTTTTATTATTTATTTATTTATTTAAGAAATCAGACAACACGGAGATCAAGTTCTTTTAATACTTTTCTTCCATTTTCATTTCTTTTTTCTATGGAAATCACAAAGAACCTTGAATATGAATGGAGACGAAGACTTCACTTAACGAAGGATCTTCAGACAACAAATACCTCCTAAGGCGATATCAAATGACAAGTAATCACCTAAGACCAAAACCACTTTGACAGTTCTATTGAGTCAGGAAAGGATTTTTCATGACGCTTCTTATTGTCACTTTCATGAAATGTATTGAGAAAATACTTAAAGCTGAAACTTCAATTTCGTATTAAGCGAATGATTCTGCAGAGGCTTCAGAAAGACGGTTTCTTTTTCCTTATTAAACTAATTATTAAAAGAAAGAGATAAAACCCCTGGGTGTTTAAATTCGACACATAAACGTTTTACATGTTTTGTTTAAAATAATATCAATTGTGGATTTCGGAAATCAGAAAGGTTTCTTTTAATGCGATTCTTTTAATTTGATTCAATAAATTTGAGTAAAATTCTTTCACTAAAACTTTCTTTCTTTATTAGCCTAATTTAATAAGAAAGTGAGGGTCATAAAATCGGTCAGTCTGTGTGCATGTTTAAAACTTATATCAATATACGGTTCCTAATAACTTTTGAACCAGAGAATAGCTGCTAGTGTTTTCGCATTGCGAATAGTAACGGCCAAGCGGCTAGTTATCGAGGTTTTTCTTTGAGTAAAAGACCCATAACCAACAAAAAATTATCGCCTACTGAAATAACATTATTTATTCTTCTATAATCCTACTTCAGAAATGAGTTTGAGTAAGTCAGAACAGTATTTTGCTATCGCAGAGTTGCTTTTGAGTGAACCAATCAGAAGCTCTCGACATCGGGTGCAATGTGGCCTATGGCAGTCCGAACCTCAAAAGTATGCATAAATACAGCTTTTTTCGTCTTAATGCTTCTTCTCAAATTCTCAAAAGTAAGGGGGGAAAATCCCTAAAGTGGGCTTTCTTGAAGTCTTAATGCTTTCTGATAACTATTTTATTATTTTTTGGGTCTTTTTCTCAAACATCGGCTAGGCCGTAGCTGTTCACAATGCTAAAACCCTAGCAACAGCGTCATTTGAACTGTGACGTATACTGTGACGACAGCACTTAAGCCGCTCATTACGGACAAGAGACAATCTAACTTTTGTATTTGAAAATTTATTTATGGGTCAGAGTTGAGAAATTTGAGCTTAAAGATAACAAAAAATTCTCACAGGAAAGCATTCGAAAAACAAAAAACCCAGTAATTTTCTATATACATCTAACAATCCATATTAATCCGCTTAATAATCTACTATTTTGTACGTACTTCCATGATTAAAATTAAGCAGATTTAACTAATATGAGTACCGTACGTAAGTAATTTTCAGAAACAATCGACGATAACATTCGTATTCGGATTTCGAATTTTTTTTCTTCGTTTGTTTTCACGATTTTACAAAACAAAGAAAAAGTAAAAAAGCGAAGAAAAGCAATTTAAGAAAATTAGCCTCTTTAAGTTTTAAAACATTTTAAAGTTCTTCAGAAACTTTTAGTTTAATTATTTATTTTTCACTCCAAATCATCTACGAAAAGTGCTTTCTCTGTACAGAAACATCAAATAAAGAAATAAAAATTGCACTCTTTTTTCCAAATTGAGTGGAAGTGACATCGAAATCACAATTTCATTACAGTCCGTCTCAAATTTCTGTAGCTGAAATGTCGGACCGATAGCTAAATGATAAAGCGCTTAACTGCGGGCTGTAAGAGCCGGGTTCAAACGTAATTTTTCCACGCTGGAATATCCTCCAGACTGTCCTAGCATCTCCTCAGCCCTCAGTTGAATGAGTACCGGTTTCTTTCCCGGTGTTTAAAGAGGGCGGGGCTGACCACCTGATCACCGTTAGTCAGATAACGCTGGGAGCCTTAACTTCAGCGACCCGAAGGGTCTACATAAGAGTCCTATGGGTACTTAATGAAGTACTTAAATGACAAAGACGTATACTTCCTTTCTATTAAATAAAAAATTTCAATAGATGACTATCATTGTTAACATGACCTAATAGAAAGAAAATATGCTTCATGTTATCTTATACTGGTCTATAAAAACTTGAAAAGCACTGAACTGATAACTTGAAAAATGGATCAAAAAGTGCTTAGGTCGCTTTATTTTTTTTAATTCTTTTTAATTTTTTTATTTTTTTTTAGCTTTTTTTATTTTTTTGTCTCCCACAGAATTTGAAATTAATTTTTACATTACATAAAAATGCAACATTTTTATAATCATCTTTCAAACGCCAATAAAGGCGATACTACAACTTACAACATAAAATTGCTATACTGAAGGGCAATTAACAATCAAAATTCACCTAGGATGGTATTGAAGTGAAACAAAATTAAGTGTCACTCTGTATTTCAAAACGCGAAACGAAAAAGAAAAAGAAATATTTCACAAATAAAGGCAAAGTATCAACAAACTACTTCTATATCGTGGAATTTTTTTTTTATATAATTTACTTATTTTTAATAAATAAATTCCATTGGACAAAAATTCTGACTCTCACAAGTTTAAGTGTTGGAATGCTTAAATTTCTTTTCAAAATATTTTTATAAATATTTCTTATTACTGCTATAAATTCAATGAATTTGTATTTATTTATTTCAATGAATAAATACCATTCATTTATTTATTTATTTATTGAAATGGAACAGGCGTTCTACATACAGATAAGATAAAATACATTGAACTTATCATACGGAAATCACTTCTACTGTTGAACTGAAATTCAATTGATATATTAAATATAACAAAACTAATTTCTTTGAATTTTTATCAATATTTCATCGAGTTCCGATTGCATGATCAGGAAATGCAAGAGTATTAATGTCAAGGTCGTTAAGACTGAAACAGATTTTTTTCCATTGCCAAAAGCAATCAATTCTACAGTGAAGTCTTCCCTTTTGTTCATTTGTTTTGTTGTCGTTAAAGTATGGTGCTCCATTGCCTTCAATATAAACTGATGTTTCGTCCAAAGGAAGAATCCCAAAACAAAATAAGTCTTTATTTCACGAGACAAGACAAGATAAGGTTCGAAAATATTGATGGTAAATGTCTTTTTGCGAGTCTGGTGACTTCAAAACAGTACTTCGTAAGTTTTTATTTTTTTTATGAATGACACGCTATACCGTAAACATTCCTCATCACAGTAGTTGCATACGAAACTTAACTTTCTACTACTGTCACAAAATAGATGAAGTTTACATTTTAAAAGTTTTAAGCTGGATTTTTAACGATATTAGAAAAAACATAATTATAGATAGATTTCATGACTGTTTATACCAGAGTTAGGTAACCTTTTATATTCCATGCGGCAATTTTTTACGATTTATACAAATCGGTTTTGGATCGTTAACATATAAGTAGGCATACTTTTTTTTTCTTTCTTTTTTTATTATCCCCGGGAATACAATGAGCCACTTCTAATCATCCAATGCGCCACCTTTAGCGCATGCGCTGATAATTGACCATCCCTGGTTTATACTAAAGGGTTAATAAAGTGTTAACCTTTCAATATGAACATTGATTTGAACTATATGAAGTTCAAATCAATGTTCGTATTGAAAGGGTTAACACTTATTTATTTGTCTCATTTGTCATGTGTGTGCAATTCATAAAGGATGCCTACCACAAGTCCGTCTATTCTGATAAATGCTCTTAAAATTAAAAATAATAATAACAATTTGTTAGCGAATGAATTTGCAGACTGCTGTTCTCACAATGACCAATTTTAACTTTTAATCAACATCAGCTCTGGTTTAGAATTACAAGCAGATGAAGAACAAACTTAAGGATATTTTTTTTTCTCCAAAAGTAAAATCTCTAGCGATTTTAGCAAACACTCAAGAGTTCGTATATATTAAGTAGATCTATCATTATTTAAAAAAAAAACCTCATACTGGAGGGAGATTTCAAAAAAAAAATACTGCAACTCCACAGCTTCCTTACTCCGATGTAAAATAAGATGTTGGATTCTCATGACTGCAATCTTGAGTTATTTGACTTGAGTTCGTAATAACAGAGTTGAATCATATTCCCGCCGGTTTTTCATTTCTTTTCGAATATTAAATCTTAGAAAGAAAGGGAAAGATTTAAAATGTTAAGGACTTTTTTTTTCTTTTAGAGAAATATAAGAAGCAGATTCTTTATTTAGATTCACCACAAGGTAAAATCAAAACATGTTTCGAATTATAAATCTACACACAATTGGAGAAGGAATTTATTTTCTTGCTTCCCCACTTAAACATTTTTTTTCTTCTTCTTTGCTTGTCTGTAAATGCGTTACGCTACAACGGCTAGAAGGACAGAATTTAGTATTTTTGGTATTTATGGACCAATTAAAAACAAAAAAATGTTTATTTGGTCTACATGCATAGAAAATAAATCTTTGAAATCCCTGACCGAAAAAGGGGATCCTTTAAAATTTGGATTTCTTTAAAATTTGATCTGTTGCTTATTGATGGCCCATAAGAACGATTAGTTTGATCTCTACTCAGCTCTAGTCTCAGCCTCAGACTTCACATTCGATGGATAGTTGAGCGTAAATCTAGTGGTTATATAATAGGTAGAATATCATTGTTCTTATATCAGACTCTTTCAGCTTGAGGAGATTCTTTTAAGAATATTTTTGGAATGTAAAAAGCAGATTTAAGGCACATTTTTTGAAAAAAGCAGAATGGTATTGATAATGCTGGAGAGATTTGATATCTGCCTTTACTTCATTTTTTCAGAAAAATTAAAACCAATAACATTGTTGATGTTAATAGGAAACACTCTTAGCAACGTAAACTGTCTCCACACAAAGCTTAGTCTTACAGTTTTTCAGATAATAATAAGTTACGTTTAAAATTACATTAAAAATAAAAAACAAAAAGATTTGTTTTCCATATTTTGTTTTGGTTTGTTATTTTTTTGTCTTTAAGTTTTGAGGGGTCACTTTTTCCATCTCAAGCAAACAACGATTTCCTGAAGACTGGATCCTACTTTCATAAAATCTTACAATTTAATTTTCCTATTTTTGTTTTTAAAGATTGAAAACAACAAGATCCTGAAAGAATTTGAAGCCTACTTTCCTTTTTTTTTTTTTTAATTACAATATCTGCTGAATATTGAGATTTTTTTATTTTTTTTTCAATTTCTGAAACTTACTTAATTAATACTATGTAATTAAGCTTAATCGTATTGCAGCTCATGTAAAAATTACGAGCATGAATAAGCGGATTAAAACAACGATATTCAGTTCTAAAGGTTTTCTGCAGGAATTTTTAATCATCTTCTCGAGTTAATTCAAGAACCCACAGAGGGAAAAAAATTGAAAATATAAAAGATAGATGTCTCTTGCCCTTAAATGTGCATGTGAAGTTTCAAGATGATTTATCTAAAGATTCAAAGTTATTGGGAGATACACACATACAGACTGATTGATTTCATAAGCCTCAGTTCCCAAGGAAAGTATGCTAACAATACAAAAGTTAGCGTAATCTATGAAATTCTGTCCAATCCAACAGTTTACTTTCAGATTTTCCAGTTGTTGAAAATTGATTAAATCCTCACCTACTGTCCAAGCACGGATGTCAGACCTCCACTTAGCAGAGTGCCAAGAACTGTCAAGTTGTGAAGAGATTAAGGGACCACAATATTTTTTTATTTTTATTATAAGTAAAATCTTCAACTGTTAAGCAAAATAGTTAAAATTTTAAAAACTGTAATGTTCACAAAATAAAAGCCAATTTTCCGATATTTAATAATAAACAAACAAACGCATCAGACTTCCCACGAGAAGGATTGACTACCCGATTTGGAATTTATTGACTGGAGATGTTCTTTCTGTTTTGAATATTTCCGTGTCA
>JAFIDM010012231.1:58108282-58125478 GCA_023159025.1 Thereuonema tuberculata | reverse complement strand
AGCTCAGTGGGATCTAAGAAACGTATACAAGGGACAAGCATAAACAAAATAATGGTCTTTTAATTAAAAAACATCAAAATACAAATTTTTATTATATTTCAGATTGTGTCCAATTGGTTTATTCTTGATTTATAATCCCTATCACGTATTCCAATTTAATTTATAATTGTAAGTTAGAAATTAAGACTTCTTACTTTTCTAGGCCATAAGCTTAATTGTCCATCGCATAGAGCCATATGATATGTATCAAATGTTATGAAAACCTGTTCAGTCGTTTCAGGAAGATGATCTTACAAATAAAAGACATAGACAAACAGCAAAAAACAACAAAAAATGCTCAAGATAGAATTGTAAGACCTTACATGCTCAGTCAAAATTTTCTTACTTAAAACAAAAACAGCTATAAAAGTGAAAAAAAAAACAAACCTACCCGTTATTGTTTTACCAATGTATTCTTAAGAGAATCATCAGTAAGTAAAAAACAAAATGTATTGAAATTATGCGAGGAAAACAAGTGGTAAATGCTGACAGAAGCTTAATAAGAGTGAGGGAATCACGCTTAGCCTGACACCGTGATGGAAGAGGGTTTTCATACTCACTACTCGACTAACTTCCGTGTTTATCGACTCACAGAACAGAAGGAAGAGAGTAAATGACGTGAAAGGAAGGGATCAAGAAAAGATGTCTCAAGATTGTAGGGAAAAGAAAAATTAAAAAGTATCGTATGATTTTGTCAAGATAAGAAATATCGATTGCGGTCATTTTTGCAAAATGAATTCAATCTTACAACATATTTAATTTCCTTATAACAATTCAGGATCCAGACTTAAGGTAAACTAAGAAAAAAATTACTATAATACTGAAGCTAAGAAAATTCTATTAAAAATTAAACACACAAATCTTGATGCTATGGCCGCTTCAGCCACTAATGCAAAACCCATCCTTAAATTATCCTTGTCAGAAGATGTAAGCATCTTCATATGTAAGATGAATCTTTGTATTCATCTTATTTCAAATATGTGCCTGAGGCAAACAGGCATTAATTTGCCTGTGTGATTGGATCAGATGTAAGACTTCGAACTCCAGGTTAAGCTTAGGGAGTTAGGAATAAAGTTACGGAATAACTTTTATACTATATGAACGAATTTAAAAAGCTATCACACTTGCTTAAAAAAAATTAAAATTTAAAAAACTACAGTAAAAAAATCTTTAAAAAAACATGTAATTGAGAAACCTGTTAACAGGTTGAAATCTAGTTTGGTTATTACTAATTTCATCGTTATTATTCTGTTATTATTACTAATTTCATCGGACATTAAAAAAAAAAAAACAACTAAGTAAAGCTTCAATCTGAAAAACTTAAATCTGAAGCCTTCGAGTGAAAGAATGCAATTAGGTTCCTGGAAATTCGTATCAGTTGGTTACTATTCATTGCTTACTAGGAAACGCACTTATCAATCTAGAACTTTCACTTCTCAAATGCCAGTTCCTGTCGTTCCGGTTGATTCCGAATGTTTTAAACAAAAGGGGAAAAAATAATAATATAAACTTTCCAATAGGATGTATGATTATTTATGAGCTAAATAAAACGTTCGTTCTAATAACGATGACTAATTTAGAAGACAGACAATACTTTTTTAGATTCATTTAACCACAACCACTGCTGATTCTTATAAGCAGAACTTTCTAGACTTATATCAGTTGTGAAAGTAACAGATGAATCTCTGTATCATTGTACTAAATAAAGTGTTTCCTGAAAATCTTTTTCAGTATGATCGAAATAGGTCAGTCATTTTCATTTAGCTAAGAAGCAAGAACACCCATTCATTCCTGTTGTGCCTTGGGAGAAACTCTTTAAATTCTGCCAGGTTTTTGCTTTACATTTGTAAAAAAGAAGCATTTACAAATCCGAGCATTGTTGCAAAATATTTGAAGGAAATCTGTAGACAAAACAAATTTTGTGGGAAGGGAAAATAAATACCTGAAGTAAATGAATCAATTTGCTTAGAATACAAAGTGTTATGGAAAGTGATGAATCTTAATAACAATAAGAAAATTATATCTGAAATTTCTGTATACTTGTATCGGGAATAAGTATATAAAAATTAGTCCTCTGGTTATCATTATAAGGTTTATGAATCAGAGTACAGTAGAGCCCCGATTACCCGCGGAATTGAGTGGCAAGGGCTTAGCGGATAACGAAAATCGCGGATAACCCGAAAAAACACTAAAAATGAGGTGTAAACACGAAAAAAAATATTTCACCATTAAAAACTATGTTTTATTGCACATAAAAAACATAATATGTAAAACTTTTAAAATATGTACAGTAAAGTAGAAACCTTTGCTCTACGTTTGCATCAACAAATTCCGAGAAGGCCTGTAGGATCACGATGCACAATAAACCTGACAATAATTTTCGACCTTCGCACTGTAGGGCCTATTGTATTTTCCCTGTTGTTGGTTTGGATTAAAATTGTTTTTTTTTTTTGAGGTTCGTAATTAAAAAAAAATTTCGCCATACTCGCGGATAATCGGGGCTCTCCTGTATTTTTTTTTTTTTTTTTTTGAATGAGTTATTTTTCAATGAATTTAATTGGTCTTATCCACTAAGCTACGTTGTGAGAGACAAGAAGATCTAAAGGTTTCTCTGGCAACTTGTTTTCTTAGAAACTGAGGATAGATTTTAAAACTAAAATGTGTGAAATAATAAAAATGAAAATATTAAATAATAAATGTAAGGTTGAATAATAAAATTGAAAATCATGAAAATATTCCTGAATTTATTTATTTATTTGTTTACAGAATAACTAGTGGTTTTCCTTTTTTATTAATAGTCAGAATCGAAACATTTATTTCAGAAACATTTAGTATATACTCGGAATACATTAATGGTTAAGCTACATCACTACCAGTCAAGCAGGTCCTTCAAATCAAATAATCTGCTACTGATATAACGTTAAGACAGAAGTTTCGAAGAAATATTTCATAAATTAGTTACTGAATCCCTCTTTAAAAATTCACTTTCAATATATAAGGAAAGGGAAGATAGGTTCTTTCTTTATTGACTGTTTCCACGCAAAACTTTATTTTTTATAAAGTAATAGAAGATTTACAGATTTGCTGCATTAAACTATCATTGTTGATAGAAGTAAAATGCTTGACCATTAAAGTAAATGTTACCAGTTTCAGAAACATAAGTACAGAAACAGATGCAAGCTCTCAGCTCTCTTATATTTAGATTCTAAAATAAAGTCGACTTCAATCTTTAACTTAAAGAAAGGCAAGTTGACACAGTTCCTATATAGAAAGTTACATTACATCTGAAATAGCATTACATGAAATAATCATTGTATTTCCATCTACAGTGGACTTTTATCTTACATCTCATGTATTTCTGACTTATACAATTTAAATATCTTAAATGCAAGTGTACAATTGGAATACCTTTCATTCCTTCTGATATACTATTTTTTTTTTCTTTTTTTTATTCTGTGCAGAAGTGCGGCAATAAAAGAGTCAGCAAAGTCGAAAGATTCGTCTTAATACAAATTGAATCAAATCTTTCTCTCTTTCTCTCGTGTGTGTGTTTTTTTTTTTTCTTTAATCTTATTCCAAATGTAAAAGACTTTTAAAATAACAAAAACTTCAAAAATGCTGTTGTTTACTTTGGAAAAAAATATTAAAAGACGAAAAATTTATCAAAAAGCTTCATTTTTTGAAGTTTTTGATATTTATATAAAAGATAAATAAATGTTCTAGCAAGATAATGTGATAAAAAAGTAAGCTAAGTGCAAAAAAAAAAAAAAAAAAAAAAGACGTCAAAAAAAAACAAAATAAATTCAAATTAAAAATAGTTTTTACAAAACAAATCATGTTGAAAACTTTCTGAATGAGCGTATTATAGCAAATTTAAAAATTCTAAATTGTACTGCGTTCAATTATTTTTAATAATTCAATTTAAAATTTTGTGTATGCAGCATGTGAAAAATTTAAAAATAAAAACTGCACGTTAAATGTTTTTAAAAAAAAACTGAGTACTACCCTGCGTAATACCTGCTTAAAATTTTCAGGACTGCGAAAAATACAAGTTCCCGTTTACATTCACTTTCTGTTTTACAGGACTGCCGAAAATGAAACCAAAAATGAAAGGAGTTTTGTTTTTTGCTTTTTCATTTCTCTTTTGTTTAAGATTTGATCTTTTTCTTTTTATTAAGATTTTGTTTGTATGATTAACAAAATCGTTCAGTACAACAATGAATTCCCTTACAGTTTTCGTTAGACCACCTTACAACAAAGCTAGAATGAAATGAGCCGCGCTGGTGTGGTCGAGCGGTCTCAGGCGTCGGTCTGTCGTGAGATCAATGTGCCAGCGCCCGGGTTCAAATCCCGGTGGCGAGCATGGATGTTTCAAAAATTTCCTTTCCTGTGTTGTAGCCTCTTCTTCACTTTCTCTTCGGTCTGACGTCATTCCTTAATGGCGTCCTGGGGAAGGCCACGGGAAACCACCCCAGTATCTTTCCCTTGTAATTCTAGGGAGTCTGCTAGGGGTTCGCCGTCTTGGGAACACTAGCGCTCCCTGGAGCACGGAGGCTTCGGCAACGAAGCTCGCACTTCGGTGCGAACCGACCACACACACACACACACAGAATGAAATGAAAAGAAACAGAAAGTAATAGGCAAATATTTGCTGTGCTTTTTGTAAAAGGTTAAAAATTGTTTGGAAAGAGAAACAAGAAGTTGCTGAAAGGCCTTAAAGCAGTGTTTCCAAACCTTTTTTATGCATTGCCCCACCTAAAGTATCTAAAGTATGCTGTGCCACTTTTTAATTTTTACAACCAAAAAAAAGCCACTTTTTAATTTTTACAACCAAAAAAAAAAAAAAAAAAAACCCTTTTTTATTTTTTTAAACAAAAAAAAAAAAGACTTTTTTAGTAAAAAAACTTTTCAAAAAATAAAAAACAATTTTCAATTTTCCAATTGCTACCATATGAAACGGCCTTAAAGCCTAATTTCTTAATTTTTTTCTTGTAAAAGTCGCAAAAAAATAATAGCAATAAAAAAAGACTTGTTTTTATTTTTAAATTCTGGAAAACAGTATAAACAAACAAAAAAAGAAAGTATTATACTTTTAGTCATTTCAAAGCAAATACAAATTAATGGTTTATAAAAAAAAGAAAAAAAAAATAGAAAAAGGCTAATATGCATTGTTAATATCAATACAAAAATCCATTATTGCATTGGTTTTTCTTGGGGAATTTTTATCGATTTTTTTTAAACGCTAATTTCTCAAAAAAAAAACAAAAACAAATATTACATCGTTTCTTGTCTGTCCATGGAGCACTTGAGGATAGGCAGGGTTTCGTAGTTCCAAAATATCCCACCAGGTTTCTGCTTGGCTTGTGGAATAAACAAAGCCATGTGCTTCGTTGTAACCCATGTAGATATAGAGGAAATATTATATTAACGACAAATATTCCAAGAGTGTTTACAAAATTATTACAATAAGGATCTGCACAGTACTGAACCATCCGTCTTGAAATATCAAAAATCGATGATTTTTTAAGTAACACAAAGTTATATGTTTGTTTATCCCACAAGCTCTCGCCCATATGCTTACACGTCACACGTGACGTAGATAGGGGCGTAACCTCAAGCTTGTCTAAGTTTCAAGAATTTCTATTCTAAGATTCAAAAGTTAGTAGGTACTCAAGCACACGCCCTGATTGATTTTCTGATCTGTCTCCTCTATGAAAGTAGGATTTTTAAAAAAATGACATTTACAGAAAATTATGAATTAAAAAAAAAAGTATCCTTTCCATTTACTTTGCCAATCGAAAACATTCAGAGAATTAGTTGAGACCTCATTAATGATTTAGTGATGATTAATGAAACTCAAGTGACTTTTGATTAATTCTTAAAGATCTTCATCCAATAGTTTTCCTAAACAAACAATTTACGATCGTTTGAAAAAACCTGTTTCATTTGTGCTTTTAAAAAGCACAAATGGAACGATTTTTTTTATCTATGACTCTCTCTCGCTTTCTGTTCATTCCAACCAAGGCAACATTAAAATTCAACAATACATTTTGAAATTTTGTAATTTCTCTGTGATTTAGCTAATCTCCGCCAGACGGCGCTGACTATACTTTCACTCTGAATTAGCGATTTTTTTTTTTTTAATTTGCATTACATTCTCTGATATTCCCATTTCTTTTATGTTCTCATTATGTTGTTTTGACTAAAATGAAACTGCTCTGAGCTAGTAATTTTCTGCTTTAGTTTTTAGTTTTTAATTTAGGAGTTTTGAAGAGAACAAGTCGAGCTATCTACGATTCGATTATACTGGTATGATTACTGAATAAGAATTAATAAATCTAGAAAGCCTAATAATTTATTTGTAGCAAATTATTAAGAGTCCGTACTGTCCATTTTGTACAGGAGGAAGGTTCTAAATGCATTCAGTAGAAAAAGAAAAAAAACCGATTCCGGAATATGGACAATTTTTGATAAAGTACCACTTTCTGAAGCAAAATAAATTGTTGACTAAGCTTAAAAAAGTCTTCCTAATCCACTGGGACAGTTTTCTTATACATAGATGTCACGCTAAAACGGCTAGACGGACTTCAATAAAATTTGGTAGATTCGTTAATTATGTTATGCCCAAGTTAAAACAAAGGGAAATTTATATTGGTTTCCACTCCTCAAAAAATGACCCTCAATATCTCGAAAATTCCTGCTAAAAAAGTTGAAATGATTTCTTTAAAATTTGGTAGAACGATTATTCGTAATCCAACTGCGAAGACGATTATTTTGGACTCCACCCCTTCCAATCCTTACAAGCTCAATCCCCACTAACGATGTACAGCAAGAACCTACTTAAAATATGTAGAACACATAGATAAAATAATGTAAGAATATGGAAACTTCACAAATGAATCGAAATAAAAATGTGCTAATTCCTGAATCAAAATCGGGAATAGGCAATACAATATTAAAAAAAAAAAAATTGGCTCTTTAAGATCAAAAAAACTTAAGAAAGTCGAGATATCCCCCAATTGGAAACCTGCCACTGTTATTACAGGAAAATCGATTTCCTAATTTCAGTAAAAGTTTTCTTAAGGATAGAAAGTGTGTGGACAAAAAGCAAAACAAAAAAGACGTCCTCTTTAAAACCGCATTTGAAAATTTAAAACAAAGAAATAAAAAAAAAAAGTGTTTCTTTTCTTTCTTTTTAAGTCTTCTCTTAAAGACAAGTGAAGTAAACTAGAGACGGAAGTGTTGGTTCAAGGATATTTACACAGGAAGCAGGAACAGATCTCATCTATTAACCGATAATGGGAAAACACATGACTAATTTAGAATATATTAATCCTTAAAGTTTTACCTCTGTTTTGTTGAATAAAATTATCATGGAGATCACTATCGTAGAAGAATTTTTTTATTCGACTGGTTTTACTTATAAATGTTTTATTTTAGAATAATAGGAAATCTTAAAAGCCTTTTGTTTTTCTATAGTGTGGAAAAGCAGAAAAGTAACATTTTAGAACGATCTGAATTAGAAATGAACTGATATTAACTGGACTTAATGAATTTAATATTAGATTGTAAAATGTTTAAGTTTTACCTAACAAAATTTTTATTTAATTTGATTATAAAATAAATAAATAAATAATGTAAAATAATAAGCAGGAGAGGTACAAAAGAAATAAAAAAGTTTTCATAACTTAGCTCGTGCTTTCCTTTGTGTTTGACGATTTCGCAGGCCACGACTTGAAGCTTGTTTGGTTTTTTTTTGGTTGTGTTTTTCTTTTGGGAAGTCCTACTTTCGGGAACGAGAGTGGAATCCCTAATCTTTTGGCAACTTCTGAGCTTATCATCGAGGGTTTGTCTGGCTGATGACTCCATAAAGAGGACGAAACGGCTGTTCAGACTCCCACCGATGGTAGTTCATGTGCGAAATGTTTTTGATTTCTTCTCTCCTGCTTATTATTTTGAATTCTTAGGGGCACGTTAAACCCTTTATTCTTTAAAGTAAATAACCTTTCAAATTCAAAAATTCTTCGAAAATTACGAAAGTAAACAAATTTACTTTCAAATTAAATTTTCATAAATATCTGTTTCCAACGTTTTTCATTAGGTTACTCTTTCCTACGTAGAGATTCATCAAATCACTCAGTAGTTATTATGACGCATCTATTTTTTAGCCAATCACAAAGAAGAGCGCCTCAAAGCACAGGGCTTTAATGATATTTAAGAGAATATATAAAACTTAAATATAACAGTTAAATCTAATATTGAAAGCGGCCAATCAATAACTAATAGTATAGCATTTCCTTTAAACATCATTAAAAACAATTTATTGTTTTCTTGTTTTATAGCTATAATGCAACATTCTTCGGAACCTCTGAGAGAGGCTAGTGCTGTCGTCATGGAGCTCTGGAATTTTTTGAATCGTCAAGTTATCGTGGTTGGACTATACATAAAAAAACATGATATTATTATTTTAACTCTGCTGAAGTTTGACGATTCAAAAAGTAGTGCTTTTTGGAAGGGAAGGAAGGCTAAGGACAATTCAATCGTATTCCCATTTTAAGGTTGTCCTTAAACAAATTTATCGAGTATCAAAAGTATGGTCGGCCATTTTAATGGGGTGTATATACAGAAATCAGCATTCTTTTCTAGGAGTACAGAAAGAAAAGGGGTTTCAAAGAGCAAAAAATTGCTCTAAGTAAGAATAGTAAACAAATATTAAGAAAGCACAAATTCAAATACACAGACCAACAAGGAAAATGAAACTTAATTAATTCATTAATTTATTATTTTTTTATTATTTTCTTTTAAATGTGTAGTGAAGTTGATATGATCAACAACTGAAGTTTGTTTGAAGGTAATATTCGATATTACTATAATCTATAATTATTGTAATGCTTCACAAAACTATCTTTGAACCTAGAGAAATTGTTGTAAAAGGTAAAAGTTAAATTCATTCATGAAATGGCAAAATATTCCAAATCACAATTTTGACAAAAAAATTTGGGTTTAGTTCAGGGTATTAGTTTGATTCTTCACTAAGTTTAAATTAAAATTAAAAGAATCTTTAATAAGCATTAACATATAATATACTGTAGATTAAATTTATTATGAAAAGCCGAAGGAAAACCATATTCCGCTTTACAGTTCTTCAATCCAATACGATTCTAGGATGTCTGATGAAATGAAATCAATAAAATGACTGTAAACTATTTTTGCTTCTTAATTTTCTAAATTATTTTCGAAAATCTTGAAGGAATTTCTAAAATTTTATTATTTTATAAAATTAATATTACAAAATCTTCGTCCAAAGATGAAATATTAAGTTTCATCTTTAATTATAGAATTAGGAAAAAAAAGCGGGTTTCTTTTACATAAAGAAAAAAACTTTCCTTTGATTAATATTTAATTCCCTGACAAACCAAAAAAGAACATAAAGAAATCCATACAAATAAAAGAAGACGATCAAAATACAGTTTAAAACCAAGTTCTTAAAATAGATGATTTCTCCATCAAAAACATTGAAATCCTTTCAAAATGTTCAAATAAAGTTGCATGCAAGGTCCTCTGGCGGTCGTTGCATGAAATCGATCTCATTCAGTTATTAATTATGTAACAGGCAATTACCGGTTTTGTTTTTTTATTTAGGTAGATTAATAAATTCTCTCTGCTTTCGTGTTTCCTGAAGTTTGTGGTTGGTTAATCTGCAGCCAGTTTGCTAAATTTCTGATGATTCCGGATCCACAAGTCATTACAGATTCATTTGCGGAAGATACCCGGAATGTCACCACGGGGAAATGAGAAATCCGACTAACGACGAAAGCCATCTCCAAGATCCCCAGAGAAGAACGTTGGTGCAAAACTGAACACGGCACAATTTACATATCCGTCCAACAATAACAGATTAACGGTCCTCATTAATTACGAATTTCCTAAATTCCCCACCCCCCCCCATCCACCGTAAAAAAAAAAAAAAAACGTGTTTTCAAGAACTAACATCATATCATAGCACTTGGAATGCATCGAGAATCATTGGAAGAAAATAAAACACAAGAACTAATAATATTTATTCAATCACCAAAAAATCTAAGGAATACACATGCACTGGAAACAAAACACAATAATTCAAAGTCATAACTACAAGCTAAAAAAAAATTCCCATCCAACTCAAAACAAATTGACAAAAAAAACTGGATTCATATTGTACGTAAACCCTAGCGATCCCGCACATTTCGGCCCCTTCTTGCGAGAAAGGAGTGACCATAGATACCAAGGGTTCCAATAAGGTCACAGTCTTTTAGTTTGGGCTGTAGAGATGCAATCTTCAATTTCTGAATTAATTAAATCCTCTTTATTAAGTTGTCGAAGGATGATTACTTTTATCAAACATGCGCTAATTAATGGATTATTTAAACAATGAATATTAATAAAAATGTAATAGAAATCCATTGTTAAGATTCCTATGTTTTATTTAAGATTCCTTCTGTTGCTAATTTTCTGATAACTACAGATTTGAAAAAATTTCAAAAAAGCTAACTTGCCTTCAGTCCTGTTAGATCGTCTCGACATATATGTACTCCAAATTTCAAGAAAATTCATCCAATTTCAAGTTACTTTGGAAACTCATACACCCCCATAGAAACAATAATTGAACCTTACTTTCGTAGTTAAATAAGCTTCAAAAAAACAAAAACAAAAAAAGGTAGAGAGAGAAGTAATGGAATGCGCTCTAAATCTAAAACATGTGAAATCATGGTTTTGTAAGCAAAAAGAAATCGTATTATTTTAATAGTAATAATTAAAACATATCTTTATTTACTCAAAATCAGGAAAATAGACATTTCATGAAATCCGTGATTTAGTCCAAAATTTTAAAATAAACATTAATTAGAATCTATTTATAATTGTTATTCTGATCTACTGAATCCTAAATTCAAAACGTTACTAAAGTCGAGAAATGTGTCTTTCAATGGTAAAAGGACTGGTCTTCTGAATGAGGCAGATACTTTGACGTATTCCGGTTAGATACCAATGACTATCGTTTTCTGAAAATCGACCACAAACATCAATCGATTCAGAAAATATCCCTAATAGGTCTTTCAGAATACGTTTGCTGTCATAACAGAACAGATAGAAGACAGAAAAGAAAGAGAGGATATTTATTGAGTAATGGAAGTACTTCCAAAGACAAAGAAAATGTATATTGGTAAATCATTATTTATTTATTTTTATACTGTGTTTTATCCACTTACCTACTTTTAGCTTATTCCCAATAGGGAAGTGAGGTTCGTCAAATCAATGTATATTTTCACCCTAATAACCTTTGAACTATTTGATTGGTCTTGGAACTTGGAATTTTCTTGAAATTTTCCAGACAATAACAAAACTTTGTACTGTATTTTTTTTCAGTAGATGGATGTATTTGGTGTAATACAGCTTTTCTTCGCTTTCACGACTTTTAAGTAAACTTTTTAAACTTTGCTTTGTGTGTTTTTGTTTGTTTGTTTTTGATTTTTTTTTTGTTTTGTTTTATTAATCAAACATCCTTTATTTGATTCTAATTTTGACGACAAACACAAAACTACTTCCGAGAAAACAATAAATTTTGGAACAGATTCTGATTATTTCGTTTTTAAAAATCTAGCTCAGATAATCTGAGTTTTCTTCTCATTGTATCTCTCTAACTTACAGTTTTTACCCAACAAACAATGAAGCATTCGAAAGAAAACAAAAGATAAGGAAATCACAGCGGGGGACAGAGTTGTAGCATCGTTAGTGAACCAAGGACACTGCTATCAAAAGTAATACTTGGATGAATGGAAATT
This sequence comes from Thereuonema tuberculata, assembly GCA_023159025.1. Lineage (NCBI taxonomy): Eukaryota > Metazoa > Arthropoda > Chilopoda > Scutigeromorpha > Scutigeridae > Thereuonema > Thereuonema tuberculata. The sequence goes on along the minus strand of JAFIDM010012231.1, from coordinate 58,113,620 downwards.
CAGGTGTCATGAAATACTAGATGGCGAGATGAACTCTGTAGGAGTGGTTAATTGCAAATTCTCCTGAAATTATTAAAAATCCTCAGAAAATTGATTGTTATCATAACATTTACGTAACATATTATTCTAATATAATATATGATAACATAAAACAAGAAAAAAAAACCTAGTTTCATATTGTACACCAAATCATTGTGATCCCGTACATGTTTCATTTTCGGCCACTTTCTGTAGAAACAGGAAGTTGAAGCAGATCTCGCGTTTTTCACCATCTCTGCAAAGTTGTAAGAGTTCGAATAAGGTATCACTCATGTCTGTCCGACTTGTATTTTGGACTGTACGGATGGTGACCTGTTTCGTTTTTGGCCACTGCCTGTGAGACAAGGAAGCGACCATAGACCGACATTGTTATTTTGCCTCACCTCTACAAGTCGTACGTTTCCAATAAGGTGACTTGTAGTTTGGGCTATAAAAATGTCCAGTTGTTTCATTTTCAGCCACTTGCACTCTCATTTCTACAAGTTGTAAGATTTCCAATAAGATGTCACTCATGTCTGGACGATTTGTAGACTGAGCCAGAAAAATGGCTGTCATGTTTCGGTCACTTTCACATCCTGGGAGACGGGATGTAACCGCAGACCGAAACTCGTTTTTTCTTCACTTTTACAAGTCATAAACTTTCCAATAAGGTATAAATCATGCTACGACTTCAGTTTTGGCTGAAGAAGTGACGATGGGCAGACGAATGGATGGACAGATTCTTCTTAAAAGCTCGCCCCCCCCCCCCTCCCGATTACATTTGTACAGAGTCGCTATAAAAAATATCTTATTCCAACTCAAAATAACTATTTCCTTAGAACAGAGATGTATTCTGTAAAAACAAAAACAAGTTCAATTTATACAGTGTCTATAATTAAAGTTCACTTATTCCACGCACTCTACAGCAAAAACTACTTTTCGGAATGACATCAAATTTGCAGTACGACCCCTGGTGTTAATTTTTGGAGCTATTTTTTTTTTTTTTTTCAATAAATGTCCTTCCCATGGCGTCATTACGACTTACTGCAAATTTGGTGCCATTCCGAAAAGTAGGTTTTGCTGTAGAGTGCGGGAATAATTGAAATTAATTATAGACACTGTATATTCAGCATTGATATATTAAAACAACAGAATATCTCCAATTAAACAAAATAAACTTATTACTGCAGTTGGTAATACAGTAAAGATTTACAAAAAAAGGATGTTAATGATAGCTGACTTGCAAGAAGAAGGATATATCAATAAAGGTACATATTGTACTATTTTATAAATAGGCGAGTCACAGATTGGAATTTTATCCAATGTTTGTTTTACATCTGTACCGATCTCGAATTTTACATTTTTTTTTTTTTATTATTTCAACTTCAATAGTTTCAATCTTTTCTTTAACCCGTTGAACATTATATTTTCTTTCATCTGAAACCCAAAAGAACTCTCATCATCATTGCCAGTAAGCCATTGGGGTCTGTTTTACGATAAATTGCAGGAATTTGTAATCTTGCGATGCCGCAAACAAAAAAGTCCTATTTCAGAGTTTATGTCTATTATCCGTGGATTTATAGCATATAAATATCCGTTTACACTTTTATGAAGGACATGAATGTCAAAATATTTTTCGTTTCTATAATTACATAATAAAGTTGTGCGTTTTATTGTCAGGAAATTTTAGAATAGTTAAGTTAGAATATGGAAGATATTTGAACCTATTTCAGTCATTTTGGAAAACAAAAAATAAAATAAGTACAGAATTATTCCAATAACTATAAAAATATTTTTTATTATATTTCCTAAAAAAAAAACCTTCTATTTTAATACTATCTACATATATAAAAGAAAAGTTGATTTTTTTTTTCTGGCGCTATCTCCTCCGAAACCATATGACACAGCAATACAAATAAGGTGGCAAATGTTAGGTATAGTAATGAAGAAGCTACATTTTCGTTTTTATCTACGTTGGTCCACCGGATGTCCCGAGACATTCCGGGTCTCTGAGACGGTCTTCGAAATGCTCACATTTTCATTTTTATCTATGTGGGTCAATCGAAAGTCACGAGGCTTACGATCAAATATGAGGTCTCCGAAAAGCGCTCCCGTGTTCTGAGAAAATTACCTCAGACTTCAAGATCACGTGATCACAGGTTTGTTAGTTAATATTAAAGAAAATTCGATATTTAAACTTTTAAATATCTTTCTATTTTTAATCAAATTCTGGTATTCTTCTGATGTGAAACTTAGTAGGGAATAGAAATAGAATTAAATAAATGATCACAAAACATTTATATTATAAAATATAGTAATACTCTGCTTTTGTTAATTAACAGAAAAAACAGAAACGCACATAACTAAACAAAAATTCAATAATTTTGGTTTTTATACTGGGAATCGGAGACGGTACCGTTTCGAGTTTCAATACTCTCATCAGTCCGATCCCACCCAGTATATCAAGCTTAGTGAAGAATGACAATGTCCAAACGGACAAGCGAACAAGACAATGACTCCTCATTATAAAAACATCAAAAACAAATCAAGAATAAAATGGATTACAAAAAATCCACGCTAGCATTCCACTTAGCTTAGTAAGAATTTATTCAATAAAATATTAATTGAATTAAATTTAACATGGGTAAAGATTATTATATAACAGTTAAATTTAATTTCAATTACTAATGTTTTATTGAATAAATCCTTACTAAGCTAAGCGAAATGCTAGCGTAGGTTTATTATAATTTCTTTTATTCTTGATTTGTTTTTTGATGTTTTTTATAATGAGGGGTCATTATCTTGTTCTTTTGTCCGTTTTGTATATTGTCATTCTTCACTGAGCTTGGTATACTGGGCGGAATCGGACTGATGAGAGTGTTGAAACTCGAAACGGCACCGTCTCCGATTCCCGGTACAAAAACCAAAATTAGCTTGGTGAATTTTTGTTTAGTTATTTGCGTTTCTGTTTTTTCTGTTATGTAATAATCTTGTACCCACGTTAAATTTAATTTCAAATACTAATGTTTTATAGAATAACTTTAATAAGAAGTGGAATGCTAGCAGGGATTTATTATAATCCCTTTTATTCTTAATTTGTTTTTTGTTGTTTTTTTTAAATATGGGTCATTGTCTTGTTCGTTTGTCCATTTTATATATTGTCATTTTTCACTGAGCTTGGTAGACTGGGCGGGATCGGACTGATGAGAGTGTTGAAACTCGAAACGGCACCGTCTCCGATTCGCGGTACAAAAACCAAAATTAGCTTAGTGAATTTTTGTTTAGTTATGTGCGTTTCTGTTTTTTTTTGTTAGGTAATAATCTTGTATGCACGTTAAATTTAATTTCAACTCTGCTTTTGTGCTATTTTTTTTGGTAATTTTTGTTTTATTATTATTCCCCCTCCCCCCAAAAAAAAGCATCCTTAATATCTTATAAATTCTTACTTATTATTAGTCGTATAAGATTACAAATATCACAGGGTTAAAGACTGTTTATGGCTTACAGCAATTAATTCTATAATTGTTTTATTTGTTGCTTTCTTTTTTTAAATTCTCAATTGCAATTTTAATTTTAAGTTCAATTTAAGTCAAACTTTAATTCAGATTTAATTCAATTTAATTCAAATTTAAAGTTACATTTTTCATTTTTTTTTTTTTTATTCTCTTTCTAAAAGATAGTCTCTTAAACTTTGCCCAAGACTGTCTTGAATAAATGAACTTTAAAAAAAAATCAAACATTAAAAATTTTTGTGTTGCTGAAATTCATCTTTGTTTTAACTATCCAACTATATTCCCACTTGCGATTATCAGAGATGTCGTGTGCAAAGGAAAAAAAGAACATTTTTGCTAAACTTTCTTTAAAAACTAAACCAGATCTAGCGAAATATTGAGAACTTGTAGATTTTACTATTATTGTTACTTGGTTTACTCTCAGATATCAATAGGACGGAAGCCTATAATATTCGTACTCAAAAGTTTTAATAACCATAAATAAATATTATATCAAATTTAAAAAAAAAAAAAAAGTCCGTCTAGGCGTTTACGCTAGGGATTTCGAGACTTCCTTTATGAAGGATAGAAGGGGATGGAGATCAACATTAATGGACCTGTGTTTTAAGCTGGACCATAAAAAAACTACGCTATCAAATTATATGAAAATCTGTCCAGCCGTTTTAATATGATGCGCGTACAAACAGACAAATGAACAGAGCAGAGAAATATGGGTGGAATAGTGAGCCTGCGCATGCTCAGTAACTATTATTAGACACTAGTTCCGGTTCTATTCTAGGAAAGAGAGTTCGTTCCCGTTCATTTAATACTAAATAAGATATTGGCTGATCAAATATCACTTTATTCGTTAGCATTGAGGTGAATAACCATATTCAAGCATTTCAATCTCCATTGATAATTTTAACTTTCAAGAAAAAAAAGTTTTGCTCGTTTTCGAAGTTAAAAAAAAAAAAAAATCATAAAAATTATCATGAAAATTATTTTTGGTAGATTTACAAAGAATATTTTTATTTTTCCTTTTTTTTTCTTCAATGAAATAAACTAATTATTATATTGCGTATTTTTTTTTTACTTTGTTTACCTGATTTTTTTTTTTTTTTTTTGATTTTTTTTAATTTTTTTTTTCTAAATTTGGAAGATTTCAGATAATCGTGGAACTACTGAGATATATTATCAATAAAATATTTCCAATCATTTTTTCGGTTTTTTTCTTTTCGTTTTGTTTATTCTATTTTTATTTCAATTCCTTGAACTTTTGATAAAGCCAAACCACTGAGAAATTTTTACGATAAGTATTTTATAAATACAACTTTAAAAAAAGCGACATATGTCTTATTAATTATTTTTTTCTTAATACTCGATTCCATTCGATTAAAATTTTTCTTAGTTAACAATGTAAATTTTATAAATAATTTTTTCCATGACCTACTTTTCATAAAAGAACGTTCATCTTTCCCATCTTCCCTACAAATGCTATTTTTCGCAGAGTGGATTACTTGCTTTTTCAGTCCTCTTTTACGTTTTGAAAATCTCCAAATGATTATCACAACGATAAATCCGTAACATACTTTTTTTTTCCTTTTGACTTTATCTACTTCTATTTCGCATTTTGAAATCAATAACAAGAAGAAAAAAAAAGAAAAAAAGAAAAATTTTCTAATCAATTCAGAAGAGGGAAAAAAAAACTTATTAAAACAAAAAAAATTTTAAAAAGAAAAAAAAATTAAATTCAAGATCATTTTACGTGCGCTGAAATGAATTTAATGTTCAAAAATGAAGCCTACGCACCTGCCTACTGAATGATAATT
>JAFIDM010012231.1:58088592-58107882 GCA_023159025.1 Thereuonema tuberculata | reverse complement strand
TATATATATATTTTATTAAATTGTCATTCAGTAGGCAGGTGCGTAGGCTTCATTTTTGAACATTAGAAAAAAAATTATTTCATTAAACGTTTTACTGTTAAAGTACGGACAGAGAAAGAAGACTCGCCAAATATGACGAAAAAGGATTACTTAGTTGATCCTGGAACTCATTACAGCAGAAAGCAATATGGCGGCCTCGTAAGAATAGCTTACTAGAAGGACTTCACAGCCAAGCTAAAGGTATAATTTGGAACGTTTTCCACTATACTGCTCGCGGCGAGAGTTGAAACTCTCAGAATGCAACGCAGATTATAAATTTTCCTTTCCTGGCCGTTCGCTCACTAAGAGAAAATGAATGCTTCACAATCAACATTTCGACGAGGAAAAGTTCTCAACAGTCAAGCTAGGGAAATTATTCTTAACGTTGCTCGTCGATTTCAAGAAGAGGTATCCCCTAGCTTGACTGTTGAGAACTTTTCCTCGTCGAAATGTTGAATGTGAAGCAGCGACCGCCATTTTCTTTTAGTGAGCGAGCGGCCAGGAAAGGAAAATCTATAATCTGCGTTGCATTCTGAGAGTTTCAACTCCTGCCGCGAGCAGTATAGTTTAAGAGACAGGGTGATGCAATACGTATTTCTGAATTGCTGGGAAGATCTGCTATTGCTATAAATTTGTCCCATTTGACGGTGAAGAGAATTGTCAAAGAGCGAAAAACGATGCTTCCGCACTTCGTTTTCTCGTCCTGGCATTTTCTTTTCCAAGCCACTTTTGGATATGAATTATATACATAAAAAATTAGAATAATACAGAAATAATAATAACAGTATATAAGTATGTTAAAGATCAAAGAATTAAAAGAATATCGAACATCTAGTTCTCTTCTACTTTACAGAAATGTATAAAATAGTTACGATGTTTTGCAATAGAGGTCGCTGAGTAGGCTATACATGGAATTAGTAATCGATAACCTACGGTTTTCATCTTTTTTTGTGCTTCCTATAATGACAATGGAGTCTAAAACTAGAAATCTACGGAATTCTGACTAACCAAGAAGAGACTACTTTAAAATGAACTGAAACTCACGGAACAAGAAATTCTAAACTTAATTAATATCTCACATCGGTTTGTAGCGTCTTAAAAACCACACAAATAAAACATCACAAATTTTCACTACATCGAAACCCTACATTACAAATATCTCATTTATTTTGATTGTTATAGACAGTCACAATGAAGTTAATTTATCGAAACAGTAGATTGAATGGCAAGACTCGGTACAAGTCATCTTATTTGTATTTCTAGTAATAAAGAAAGGCTATTTATTATAGCCGTATTTTTTATGCTATTTTTATACATGTTTTAATAAATATCTAGGCCGTTTTTAATTTCCAATATCTGTAACATTGCTTAAGACAAAACTGACTTTATTTCGATCATTTCTACGGTTTTTATTATTATTATTATTATTATTATTATTATTATGTAAATGTTTCTATTCTTGGATTTCCCAAGCCAAGACAAAATGGCGGGTCAAGGAGTAAAGCACATGTTGTCAAGTGTAAAAAAGTGTGCATGGAGAGTCAGGGATATTAGGGATGTGTGGTTGTGTCCATAAATTTTCGAACTATGCGTGTTGTGTTGAGTACCACAGCCTTCTGTTGAGTACCACCACAACGCGTGATGTGAGATATTTCTGGTTGTGCGTAAGTGTTTTTGTGAAGTCCTAGTGTGTTGAGGCTGCTGTGAAGTGTGTCAGGTACCAGACCAGTGACGGACAGGCGATGGGTAGAACCATGGGTAGTCTGTTCTGCCTCCACTGCTTGTAGCTCGTGTGATAGGTCGGTGTATTTACTGATCTTGTATGCGTGAGTTTTCTGCATGTTCTTGCTGATATGTACTGCAATGGTAATGAGAGAAGTCTGTTTGTTGACCTTATCAACAAATGTGATGTAAGGTGTAGTGTATGGTTTTGTCTGTTTGAATGGGGCGGTCTCAGGACAGATGAGGATGACTCTAATACGCTTATTATTATTATTATTATTATTATTGTTGTTGTTGTTGTTATTATTATTATTATTATTATTTCATCTTTTTCAACGAAATCACAAACATAAATTTTAGCCAAAGTAAAAAGGAAATCATTTCTTGAAAAAAGGTGAATATGTTAAAGCACGGCATCATTTTAATGTAATGTATGAAATAATCAATTTCAGTAAATATTCAGTGTTTATTGACTTAGGAAGGCTTGAATAACTGAAATAAATAATTTTTGACTGAAAATTAGATCGAAGGATTCTCTTCAACTGATTTCACATTCTAACATCAATAATTTATCCAACACGAACCCCAAAATTAATTAAATTGCAATCGTACAAAGCAGTTTTACCATCATACATATTAAAAGAGTAGGTTTGTTTTTTGTTTGCGAATACGTATTTATTCGCAAATACGTATTTATTTGCGAATACGTATTTATCAATAGTTTGATCATTCTGAAATTCAAATTTTACACTTCGTAGCTTTTTTATTTAACATTTAACCCTTTCAGAGAAAATATAGAAAACATTAATTTATGGTAAACATAATTAAGTGGGAAACAGTTAGTAATTTCTAAAGCAAGGAAACCAAAATAGGACGTAAGAATTAAAATTAAAAGAATAATTTGTGAGATTTAATGTAGAAAAATAAATGAAGTAACTAAAGGATAAATTTTTTTTGCACAAATCTAAGTTTTAGTCAATAAATAAATAAATAAATAAATAAAAATGATAAAAACCGACGCTTCGGACATTAACTAGTAAGTTAACTCATTTTTTATGATATAATAGCTGTATTCGGCATGCGTTGCAATGCCACTCAAAGAAAGTGTTTGTGTTTTAATTCTGTTTATTGAAGTGTTTTGGATACACAATATTTTTTTGTTTTTCCGTCTAGTGCATAAACGAATAAATTAGAAGGTTTTCCGACGCGTGAGCAGGCCACATACAGCTGTCCATGTGTGAAGCATGGATTTTCCGAATTTAGTCCAGACACTTGTAGCGATTGTCCCTGTGCTTTGTTGATGGTCATTGCAAATGCAAATTCGAACCAGAAACTGCAAACGTTGAAACCGGAAATACAATCTATGTTGAAACGACTCGCGCACCAGATATTGTAAAATGGTTCTGCTAATTCAGAAACTTCGCGGGCGGGCGTACAACAACTCACCAAAGCTTCATCGCAATCTGATGAATGGTATAGGGACAAACAAACAAAGAAACATTCATTTTTATATATTAAGATTAGGGAAAGGGTGTAAGTGCACATCCAAAAATGTAAAAATTTAGCTTTAAAACTTCATTAAAACTAAACGAAGAACAAACAAGATTCATGAAATGTTGTTAAAGAAACCTAGGCCCCTTCAGATAAATTGTTGAATAAATTTATAACTTTGTAAGATGTTGTTGTAGATCTATTTGATGAAAATTTCATTTACTATATTCACTATGCATTAACCCCCTTTAAAGTGTGGCAAGTCCCTTAGCAGCTGAATGTTTAAATTGTGATTCAATACTGAGTACATATCTGAAATGTTTAAGCTACAATTTTCAATTTTCAAGTTTTCTGATAATACAATAATATTTTTCATATTTTTGGAGTGAGGCAGTTTTTATGCATAAGGGCATAAAAGCAAAGTAAAAAGTAAAATATACCTAAGCTTACAATTAAAAAATAAAATTATTGACATTTAGTTTTTTTAAATTTCCTTGTCATTTAGTATAAAAACGGTTAAAATGACTACTATATTAATACAACGAGCTAACCACAGATAACAGATTTAATGAAATGTAATTTTTATTTAATTTTGTAATGGACAAATGACATACAGATTTTCCTCCCTTCATCCAATTCTAGGATTGGTCAAGACAAGGATAATATTATCAGAATCTATGGTACCTTATTCTTCTATGGACAGGAAATCTGAATATTGTGTGAAATTGCAAAACATGATATGCATTTGTCCCATGTGCACAAACGTAGGGCAAGATCGTACACTTAATAATATTTAAGGCCGTCTTATTTTAAAAATGCTTTAAAATGCTAAAAGATAACTAAAAATCTTTCAACTACCAAATATCAGTATGTGTTAACACAATTAACCTAAATGTTTATGGATTGCGCTCAGACTGAATACAGTTGAGAGAATTTCAAGTTCTTATAAGATGCGAAACGCCATCAAATCCCAGAATTGCCACCGAATGGTAAATAGTTGAAACAGTAGTTGTAGAAGATGTTCTAAAAATGTAAGCAGCAGATTTCTCATTTTTACTGTACTTGTCCCTTTCAGCATTTGCCTTATTTCACCTTAATAAACAAAGAAAATAAATCCAATACACAAATCAAATGCACAAATCATTGATAAATGTATATGTTTATTTCTTACAGCTCATAGTTCGTATTCATATGAAAGTGAAGTTCTGTTGTTGTAACAATTGCTTTCTATTTAGGCATCGGATGAAAAGGAGATTAGCTAAGGAAATATTAGGGAAAGAAAAAGCTTTCTCAAAAATATTATTTGTTTGTTGGTTTGTTTGTTTGTTTTTACTTTATTTTGTTTACTAAATTTAAAATTAAAAAGTCAAGAAGTTACTGTATTAATTACAGAATAAAATAATTTATAGTGATTTAATATATATTACGCATAATTTGTATTGTCTAATTTAGTTTCCAGTTACATAAAAATGAGATTTGCTCTTAAACGAACAGGCATTTTTAATTTTCGAAATTATTTTGTACCAAAATCTGTAATACTTTTGATTACTGTATCTTAATTCTATATCAGCTAACATGCTGGATTTCGTGCAAACGTTGCCAATTACTGGAAAATCTATCACGTAATTAGCAGAATCTGACACCAAATAACCATATTTGACAAATATTAAAATTCTATTAAACGTTTCCTTACCGTATTACATAAAATAGTATAAAACAATGATTATAAAATTGTTACCATTTTCATCTATAAATAGGAAGGTTAATACAATTTCTGATTTAAATCTCAGAAACTACTGCATTTTGCATTTACCCTTAATCTATTAGAGGTATCTACGCACACAAGAAACATCAAAATATGAAGGACAATTCCCATTTATCGCATTATTAAATATAAAAATCTAATCATTATAAAAATAACAAGTTTATACTAAGAATCCATATGTTGATTCTTTTCACAATTCGAGTTATAGAATAGAAGTTAGAGAAGACAGTTTTCATCTACTATGTTTGAAGTTGCAGCAGATGTTGCTAACAAGATTATCGTGCAATAGTTTGTATGTCTTCAAATACCTGAAGAATCGAAGAAACTAAGTTTACTTCTTCTTAATTAAAGTTTAACAATATTAGTTTATCAAGAAAATTATTTACCAAGAACACTTCATAGAAAATAAATCGATCTGTTATGTAATAGATAGTTTAAGTCTGTTCTCATGAACCATGTGATATGATGTCACAGTTCAAACAGACGATTGTTTTGGAAATTTTAGAATAGCCTTATACTACAGCAAGCGCTTGTTTCATTGAGAAGATCAAACAAAAAAAACCTGAAAGCAGTTTTCAAAAAAAAAAAAAAAAAAAGGCCCGTATGGGGGGGGGGGGTAACCATATTTCTCAGAATTTTAGGAAAAAATAAATTTTGACAAATTTTTTTTAGGCTTATGCTGCCATACTACATTGCCGCCGATCAGGCTAGTTGTTCATTGACCACTGAGTTATTTCTTCAATAGCAAAGTTCTAATTTAGCAGACTGAAACTCTTTTCTTAAGTAGAACTACCGCAATATAAGTAAGTTTCTATCACCAAGCTACAAATCAGCAACTCTCGATGTATAGCTTATTCTTTCTTTCATTCTACATCAGCCCGAACAATCCCCATTCGGAGCAAGGCCTCTCCTAGATGCCTTGTAAACACAATAGAAGAATTAGGGGGGTTGAAAATACTCCCCACGGTGTTTCAATCCGGCTTGGGAAGATAATCAACAGACAGAAGAATAAACAGAAGAAGAAAGAAACATCCATGCTCACGACCGGGATTTGAACCCGGTACCGGCACACCGGCCTCACGGCAGACCGCCGCGCCGTCTAGACCGCACTGCCAAGCCGGCACGGCTTTTCTTTCATTGATTTTATAAAATAAATTTTCAGTGTTATTAATTCACTCATAATTAATTCAATTTGCAATGACTGTTAACTTAATCTAAATTCAGATATTACAATGATTTACATTGTATGAATTATTTTTATTATTCAGTTAACTTTAGGATAACTGAAGAGTAATTCTAAATCAAGTTGTTTTCTATTATTGATTTTTAATCTGGTGATTTATGTTAATATTTAATATGAAATTATAATTGAGTGAATAACTTTAATGTAGATTAAAGTTTAATGTAGATTAATTATATTCCTAATTAAAAGAATATTTGTTATTCTTAATTATATTCAAATTAACTATCAATTTTTATATTTCAGTCTTTATTACTCGTCCTAAATATAACAGAGGTAAAAGAATAACAATTGTACTTAATAAATGTACAGAATTAATTAAAGTGTAAGAAGGTGTTTCTACATTCGTAAACAACAACAAACTCGTCAAATTTCCTCGAAGAAAATAGTTAGAATTTCATTTTTAATTGTTTCTGTATTATATATCGTATTGCAGTGCATTACAAATAAAATATGTTAATAATAAAAGTAATAGATCTTTTTTTCATAATTTTTAGAGATTTTACTAATCCTAGAAAATAGACTACATCAGTTCTACCATCAATTTAGCACTAATAAGCTGAAATTCTAAAGTTAAAATCCTTACGACTTCTCTTTCTCCTCTTTTAACTTCATGTCTTACATTTTCCTTTCTCAACAGTTCTGCGTATTTGTGCTCTCAGTGAATGATGGCCGCCCTGTTTTTGTGAGATCTGCGCATGTATCATCGATTACTCTGGTCAGGCACTTCCGTATGAGTTTATCACTGGACGTCGCCATTACGGTAAAGGCTTGTTACTTTGCAAAAGAGCATTGTATTTATAAATAATATATATTTATTTATTTATATAAATACTTATTGTTAGCAACTGGTATTGAAATAACGGTAAATAGTCGAGAGAAGTTTTAATTTGGCGTTATCAACATGTCTTTCTCAGTGAAAACAGACGACGGGCGTCCATTGTGACAGGAAAACATAATTGATCAGCTACCGGAAGGGCTGCGCAGTTCAAACTTCCGCCGGTCATCTTTCATTTTGAGGACAAATAATGCTAGCACTGAAATACTTCACATCTCCTTTCAGATAAAGTAATTTCGTTATATGTTCTAATATCTTATATTAGTACGATGTCTAGAACTCAATAGTAATATGTTTTCAATTTATCAATACTTCTATTATTTAACTAACATTTGTTTTTGTTTTTCGAAACAGTCAGTGTTTTAAATATCCTCGCAACAGACTGACAAATGAGACTGACCATCGTTATTAAATGCTACTTCCATGTTACGAAAACAAATAAACAATCAGCAGGATACTGACAACACAGCATTCCAAATATACTTTACATAGTTTTCAAGTGTATCAAGAATAGACAAGCATACATACTTTTCAAAAGCATATCGTGGTTGTGTACTTCTTTAAGCATTATAGTATCAGCGTTTATAGCTAAGTATTTTTGATTCTTCTATAATACGTTAATATCTTCGTTGTCTTATTTATTTGAGAAATGTGAATAACAGAAACTAAAATTGTCGGTATGTATTGGGTTGGCCAAAAAGTTCGTTTGATTTTTAAGTAAAAAGAAAAGACACTATAGTTTTACTGTATTGATAAACTTCTTCAATTGCTTGTATCTTCTGCTATCTTTCAGGCAACTTCTGCGCAAAATCCATCTTCCCAAAACTTTTTATCTTTTTGAGCAAAAAAATGTTCTAGGTGTCTATTGAGTCTTCCAGGGAATTATTTTTTTTCCATTAAAAGAATTTTGTAAAGACCTAAATAAATGGAAATCCGAAGGTACAATGTCTGGTGAATACGGCGGATGAATCAGAACTTCCCAGCGAAGCTGTAACAGTTTTTGCCAGGTCATCAAAGAAACATGTTGTCTTGCGTGCTTATTGTCTTCCATCTTCAATATTAAAGTGGCGACACAAAATTCACCAATTTTGATCAGTTTTTGGTTTAAATGCACGCTGATATGACAGTTGTCACAATACAATCTAACAAAATGGTGTCGAATAACGTTAAAGACACCGAAGCGCTACTAGAGCCAATGTATGTAAAAAAAAAACTGAAAGAGCTTTTTGCCAACCCAATACATGTAACTTCTAAAAACACTTGTTATCCGTAACTACTAAAGTGAAATAACAATATCAAACTTATTCCCGAGAAACAAATACCGTAACTGTTCCTAATTTACGGCAATAGCTTTCTCTCAACTAGAGTTGTTAACTGAAGATGAAATGCTCTTATTTAATATCAAACAGTAGATTTCCATTAGTATCCATGATATTTGCTTTGCAAATATTAGATAAGAGGAAAGATTTTCTTTCTTTTATTACAACTAACGCAATGAAGTGAAATTGGAAAGGAATAAATGGCCACTGATGCAATATTCGAGGCAACTGGTGAGAACATTTGGCGGTAAACAGTCACCATTTTCTATTATGTTGATACCATGAATTGAGCGACCATCGATCGTTAAAATCTGAAGGTTAAATTATTAAATTCAGCCAGGAATTTAATCAGTACAATTCTCCTTCAGGCAAGTTAATAATCTCACAACGGAATAGTAATAAAGAAAAAAGAAAATCAGCAATCAACGTGATTGGGAAAATTCGGAATGTCCAAAATTACCACGCCATCTGTTGTTAAAACCGATGTCAAGTAATGTTCTGAGATTTCAGGAAACACCAATTGAAAGCGTAGAGATTTATTCTCAAAAGCTAATGAAAGACGTGAAACTATATTAGATCAACTTGTATTAGTAAAACGAATTCGAGTACAGCCTATTCTAGAGGATTGCAAACATTTTAGCTTAGGAAAACGACGCTCATCAAATTAACAGTGTGTGTATGTGAATGTGCAACTACGCATGTATCTGTGTGTTCCTTTAATAACCGATGGATGGATCTTCATGAAACTTGGTTAGCATATTTAAGGACTACAGACAATCTAATTTTTCTATTTCAAATTGTTATCAAGTGGGTTCTTGTCGAGAAATTATTGAGAAAAAAAAACAACAAAAACTCTTAAATAATGATTTAGTAATTAAACAACGCAGTTCTATCCATGTTTTGACGATGGTCCTTTCAACTAATCATTAATTTACGCGTGGTTTGATACGATTAAAATCATTCCGATTCACATAATTTAAATATGTAATGTTAATTTATTATTAATTTTTCCAGAAATTGAAAATTTTCTACTGTTTGTTTTCAGCAGAAATCACCTTTTCAAAATAACAGAGGCTTTTCGTTTTGGCCGTTTTTACGATTGAAAGTTTTTAAAATTTAAATAAATCCAAAATATTAAGAAATTGTCAAAAACAAAAGCTTGTAATCAAAAGTAAATTGAGAATGACGCGAATAACAAAAATATTATTGGCGATAAGTTGCGAATGAAGATAAAGTAAATATAAGATAAGCGTTCACAAATTTCAAAGGCAAGAATATAAGTAGCTTTCCAATAAAGTCAACTGTAGCTTTTGAGTAGAAACGTATCTTGGCAGCTTCTTTAGTCTCGAGCTTCTTAAGATTGTACCAAAAAATCTTCTTCTTTGGTACAAATTACTACAGAAAAACGCAAACAACATACTTCTTCATCAAATAACTTTTATATAATTTTCTGTTTTTTTTTTTATCGAAAACCTTCATCAGGAAACATTACATAAAATAAGAGAGGAAATTCTCCTTCTTAATAACTAACAAAATTTGAATTAAGCAATCATGAATGTGTTATTTTGTTAGTTATTAAGAAAGAGAATTTCCTCTCTTATTTTATATAATATTTCCTGATGAAGGTTTTTGATAAAAAAACAGAAATATAGAAGTTATTTAATGAAGAAGTTTGTTGTTTGCGTTTTTCTTTATGGAAGAAGGAGTTCTTTAGAAGATTTTAGCAATTAATACAGTTTTTGTTTTTCCGAGACAAAAAAAAACACTTGAAAGACTGTACAAAATGAAAGCTATTGTATTTGTAAAATTTTCGTGTTAGGACCCAATCTTATTTCCCAATCTTATTTCACAGAAACTACAGTATACAAGAAGGTGGTACAGTAACATCTTACATAACGCTATTTTAATACGGTACGTGTTTTGCTGTAACGCGGTTTATAATTTTAAAACTTCCAAAAGCCAAAAGAAGGTTTAACCGTTGGCTATGTTCCAAATATGGAATAACCTCATCCTTCTAAAAAAAAAACTACTATGGGCTACTGTTCTACGTCAGAGTTGCAACTGAGTTGCAGAACTATGACAGAACTGCATCAGAGTTCCCTTTGCATGACAGCGCCGGTCGCGTTTGTATCGCTCTATCTTGCAGCTTGTTTTAAAAAATTATTACATTCCTTAATTAATTATGAGTGAAAAGAGAAAGTGCCAACAAGACAGTGCAGTAAACAAATGTAACTGGTTAACACTCGAGGAAAAAACTTCAAATTACAAAGTTTGCAAAAACAGCAAATGTGATAAAAGTATGAACGAATCATCGGTGAGAGCTGTTACTAAAAACAAAATGAAAATGGAAGAACATGGAACTTCATCATGTATGACAAAAGCTTATTTTATATATAAAATGACTTTTAAACAAAGAAATTATGTACGCGATATTTTTCATTTCTGGGGTCAATAATTGATCATTGGTAATGCATTACAATATAATCCCCACTATAATAATGTTCTGATCAGCGCGGGAGTTTCGCTGAACCAATTAACTGCTAAATATTTCAAGACATTACTGTATTTTCTGTTAGTGTGGTTTATAATGGACAAATTGTTGAAATACTCTACTTACTAGAAGCCCATCTTCATTTTGAAGGTCATTCAGAGTTTACTATGTAATTCTGCGGCTGAATTCTGGTGGATTTCCTCCAAATATTGTATACTATTATCGTTGAATGTGATTTTAAGAATTTGGCACGAATTCCCTTCGAAGGACGAATCATTTAGGAATTGAGAACTGGACTGTGGGGGATTTTTGCTACATTGGCAGTCGCATTTTTTACCAATGGTACTTTTGAGAGAAACTGGAACTGTCTGCATTTTCATGGTACGGCTGTTAAGTCATTAGACAAACTTTCCAGTAATTTTCGTAATTTGCTTAAAAAAAAAACTTTCATTAGTTTGCATTCACAGTAAAGCAACCGAAATGAAACGCTAACTGTAATTAACCAAAAGGTTTTAACGATGGTTTGTTAACTATGAGACAGCTAATGTAGGCACAGTTCTCAGTGAAAGCAGCTGTACTGATAAATCTCTGAATGATGAAAAATGATTTTCACATTAATAATATTAAAAGATAAGATTTCAAAGAGGTTGTGAGTGTCAATTATACGATTAAGTCATAACTTTAGGTCTCTATTTAAAAAAATATAAATAAACAAATAGATTTTACTCTTTTGTTGCATCACTACACTGCAGTTTTCGTAATAATAAAATAGAAATAAATTTTAAATATTTTACAGTATTAACATAAATAGGCTCCGTGGATTTCTATTTATGATGAAAGACATTTCTTTTGTGTCATTTTGATTTATTACTATAAAATAAAAAAAATAAAAAATCTATTCAATTCTCATAAATCCAATTGTACATCAAAGGTTAAAAACGTTTATCTAAAAACGAAAATTAAACTGACTAAAATCCTATATATCACATGTAAATTCCTCACAAAATTTTCCACTCCCTTGATTTAACGAAGTGAAATTTTGGATTTAATGTTTGTCACTTAATTCCATCTCCAATCTTTCTCTTTATTCTCCCATCTAAAGCCAAAATTTAACTGCATTTAACTTTCTTGTCTGAACAAGTGAATTCTTTCTATTTCACATCAACATTTTTTTCAATTTGTCATTATCAAACTAAATGGCTGAACGGGTTCCTATAAAATTTGATATACATAGTTTATTTATGATTGAATTTAAAATGTAGGCCTGTTGTAGCTTCAGCAATATTTAATCACAAGGAATCTACAGCGTTTATTAAACTGAAATCAAAATGAAAACTAAATTAGTGTTGATTTATTTAAAACACCAACGACTCAATGCGAAGAAATCTACGGAACCATATTTGTCATAATTTTGTCTTAAAAATAATTTATGAATTAACTAAAAGCAATTATTAAGTCCAAAATCATTCGAGACTTGTAAGGAAGAAGAACAGTGAAATAATTAATACTCATAGATCAGTGATTCATTCATTTACGTGAGAATTACGACACACAATAATTCACAGATCCGTGTCATCTTTGTAAACAGTTAATGTTGGAGACAAATAAATTTTAGAAAGATTGTTTTCCTAAACCACTGACAAATGTTCTTGAAACTTAGTATGAATATTTAAGGAGACAATTTAATTTTTATACGTGAAATCTTTTGCAAAGAAACCATTGTCTAGAAACCATTTGCAAAGATTTTACGAAATTGGGCTTTACGTTCTTCACGACGTTCTTGTAAAAAATATAGTGCAATCGATTAGAAAGGCAAACAAAAGTTAAAAAAAAGGATATTTGTTTGCTTTATAAGACATGTTTTATTGAATTAACATCTACTTGACAAAGGTTCTAATTGTTATCATTGAACCGAAACTAGTCGTCTTTAATATGTTATTGTAACATTTTATTTAAGGTGCGTCGGCGTCCTACAAATTTTTAATTAGTAATTTTTGGTTCTGACATTCCCTTGGCTTCCAGGAAAGAATTTCAATTTTTTTTTAGTTATTTATTTGTCCCTTTTTATCTTACTTGTTTACATTTTCTTTTATTTTAAACATTCCCTATTAAGGGGGTGGTTATTCATAGACAGTTACGTGAACTCAGAACGAACAAATGTCTCCACTAACTCCTTATAAGACCAACAGCAAGTTCGGTTTCTTATTTGGTATCCGATGAACTCTCCGGCCGCTCGAAATTAGAATCTGGAATTTTCTCGAAAAGGATGGGCTCCTGAAGCAGGCAACTGGAAAAAGGTCGAATTTCTGCTTAGTAATAATATACACAAAATATATATAAAAACGCTAAATGTATATGACAGAATATTAACAGAAAGCCAGCCATCTTTTTACTGTAATGTTGTTTCAAAAGTTTAGAATAATGTACTTAGATCTCATATTCATAATAAGATGATCATATATGTTTTTGGTCATTAACTGTATATTGATCATACGTTGATAGCAGCGGCGTGCCGAGGATTTTAGAATGGAAGGTCTTTCGTTCAACTAAAAAAAAAAAAAAAACTGTTTTATCCTTTTTTTTTTAGATGGAGAGGGGGACAAGCAAAACAGTTGCTTTCCAACGACAAAAAAAAGGCTTAACTTTCTCTTTTGTCAATGAGGGGAGAGGGGTTTCAAAATCCCCAATGTATCAGGTAACGACGTAACGAAATGATTTTTGATTAACTTAACGAAAAACTTAATAATAAAGAAGGTTTAACGTGCATTAATGTAATATGAAAAGGGAAGAAAAATCTATAAAAGCAAACAATTCTAACGAATTTGTTGCATTTTATAGATTTTTCTTCCCTTTACATGTAACGAAAAACGTTTACGAAATTTTCCAAGTTATAGTAACACAAAACGTAAAAAAAAATAAACGTCGTTTATTCGTTAAAAGATAATACATTGTTTCTATTTTAATGGAATAATGTAGCATTTCAAACAAAAGGAGCGCAAGACCTCACTCTCCCGTGCGGTTTATCACCTTTTCCGAAAACTACACTTAAAGACTTTTCTGCCATATTTAAAAATTTGGAGAAAGATCCATGGAAACACAAACAAACAAAAAAAGACAATTTCAATAAATTATTTATAAATCGCCAACATAATTGTAATAGAATACTACTACAATAGCATACATTACAATAATAACATTAATATTAATTAATTACTAAATTAATAATTCTGAATTAATATTTATTATTTTTATGTTATTTTTGCAATTATTATTTGCACCCACTTTATCAAGCGATATCAATAAACGTAAATAAAAACCGTATTTCTATGTAATAATATCTAAATAAGAATGAGAAAATTTACGTGTTTAAAATAACAATTATCACAAACAATAAGTTGTTATTTATAATAAATACATTAGGTATTAAAAAAAGTAATACATTAGGTATTAAAAAAAAAATACCTACAGTATTGCACGCTTAAATATTTCGTTATAATGGAAAAAGAAATGTATATTTCAGTGTAATGAAAAATGGTACGAATCTTTTTTTTCTTTTTCATTTGCCAGCGCTGATCTATCCGCTTCAGAAAGAAACAGAATACACAGATCGTTTATTGAAGGTTTCACGGTGAAGCAACAGACAACAAGTTGCGTTTCATAAAGTTTAACTACCTTCAGAAACAGGACGAAGCGTTAACTACACGATGAAAATATCGCGTGAAATTTTCACTTCTCTATTAAGTTAAAAACAAGATGACTTTACGGCTTTTATTACTCAACCTTCTGTTCGAGAAGAGCTTTCAGAATGTTGATAGTCGAGAAATACTGGCATTAAATGCTTTTAATGGCTGAGGAACATAATGTTACGAAACTGTGATAGCTTCTTTTTAGTAGAAAGGCAGATTAAAACATTAATGATAAACTACACTCCAGTGCACCTGGATCTCCCAACAATAGGAATCCGTAAACTTCGTTTTTCGATTCATTCTGCCATTATAACCGTATTTTCGTTATACACTATTTTGTAATTCATTAAAAAGCGTTTGTATAAGATTGAACTGAATCATCGGTTTTCGATTTATTTATTTATTTATTTATTTATTTATTTATGGCTGAGCTTCGAAGTCTTCCGTTTTAAACATTCTTATTCTTTGTAGGCTTATTGTATCAAGCTAAAACAGCTCGACGGATTTCCATAAAATTAAGCATGTAGTTTATTTATGGTTAAATTAAAATTGACATTTTTTGGTTCAACTCTCCCAAACCTCAATAAAAAGATCTCGAAATCCCTCGCAAAAATAGTTGGCTGACGTCTTTAATATTTGGTATGATCATTCACAAACAGATTTGTGATCCAACGTTAGTCGCTTACTATCGGCCAAACGAAACAACGACTTTGACCTTGAAATGCATCTATGATCACTTAATCATTCCAGGACTTAAGTTCGTCATTGACAAAGGTTTGCCTCGCTTGAGAGTCGCCAATCAGAAGCCATAAACTTTCCCGCCATAAACACTGACATATACAATCGATTCAAATTCTACTATTGCGACATCTGGTGGCCACGGTCGTTCTTTGGTTTGGCGGACTTTAGTTGCCTGCTTAGGCACGGCTTATTTTGTTTTCCTTTTTTAATGTAACGTGAAAGTGAAGACCAAAGTCTCTCAGGCATTTTAAAATTTTAAAGAATTGTAAATTGCGGTTCCTGTTATTCAATAGATTCTTTTGGCTGCGGTGGTGGGATCCCTGATGGGATGAACGAGAAAAAATTATGCTTGTTAAGTAGATGACGAATATAAAACCTTGAGAATTATGTTGATTCTTTGTCTGTTTATGTTATCTATTTCATGTAATTTAAGGAAGGAAAAATTCAAACTACGGAGATTAAATTGTACTTGGGGTATTAAATACAGGAAACACTAAAACAGGCATCCCCAACTTACTGGACATATTAGGGATCAGAGCACTCGAAAAAAGGAAAAGCAGCGCGTGATCTCGCAGAAGAGAATGGAAGATTCTGAAAACATGACGAAAAAAATCGAAATTGCGGATCGCTAGTTGCATGTATGGGTTCTGGTTACAATTGAAAAGAGTCGCAAGAGCGGACCGTCGAGAAGCGCGGGCAATTTTACAACAAACAAACAAGTTTTGTTTTTCCCTTTAGATTTATGGGAAGTAGGTACAAAAGCAGATAAATAGCAGATACGCCGTAGACTAGATGAACGCAAAGATTACTAGGATTAACTCTGTGCAAAAACACGAATTTTGATTAATAGATATCTATTGTGTAATTTACACAGTATACTTTAAATTTTATGAAAATTCGATGATTAAACAGACAAACTGAAGAAAACTGCTTCAAGTAGAATAAATAAGTCTTCGTGTCAACAATTCAACAAGTACTGTAAGAATTGTCAGACACTTTCTCATATGAATTGATATTGAACATCTTGCAGTAACACTTCAAGAACGTAAAAACTTAAGCTGGAACTTTTTAGTTACAAAACAACGCAATCTTATTTGATTGCTTCTCTGCTTGCATATTGACTCCAATGTCTCTTTATTCTTAAGTACGAACAGTCATTAAACTGTACTTAATGAGGTGAATTTCCATTAGCGACCTGTAAACCACTCAATCGCGGAGTTTTCTTCATTAACAAACCCATTAATCAGTAACAACCCGAAGACCTAAGTAACTATTTAAGAAGCAACTTGCCAGGTGCGTTAGATTAATTGCAGCAAAGAAGAATGGCGTCATATGATAATAAAACAGCGTCGGCTGCTTCACAGGTTACTATTAACAAGAAAATTCATCAACCTCCATCAGCCACCAGATGTTCTCTTCTGAAATTCCCCTATAGCTTCATAATATAAGCCGCTGCTGCTTATATGGATCCATTTTCAAAATATTCTGTAAGGACTTTTTTTTTAGAACTCTTTACTTTCTATTCCTATCTATCTTCTTTCACTGACTTCCTTCATTTACTTTACTTTAATAAAATACTGATAATTGGAGACTAAATAGATTTAATTTATGATTAACAAAACAAGAATTTAAAACCTACTTTCGTTAAAATGTAATTTTTAATTTTTTTTTTTTTTTTAAGATTGTGAAAAATCACCTAAACGAAAAGTCTATATTTATTTTATAATTATAATTTTTACTGAACGTAAATAGTATAAAATGTGTATTGTTGAAAATCTTGGACGAAATTCACTTTACTTATTTAAGTTATCTAAAACTGATTCATTTTATCAAATCGAATTCATTTTGTCAAAGTATTAAGGACTTAATATCCATTGTTTAAGACGGAAATCCATTCTTTAGATTGCAATGCTTTCAATAAACGAATATTATTACCAAATGCCATCAATGACAATACGCGACAGTGAGCGATTAACAGCGGGACAAAAACTCGCAGCGATCCTAGCGGCAAGTCCTGAATGAAAGAAACCTCGTATCTGCTGATCTCAGTATGGCTGGAAGAGTGTGTGCTGTTTTTGGCTACAATAATTACGAGATTCAGAAGAACTCCAGGACTTTTCGTCGATTTCCTCGTGACAAGAAATTGTAAGAACAAATGAATCTACTTATTCAAAACTTTTTTGTCATTTGAACTGGGAAAACTACGATAGCAATAGTATTAAAGTAATATAAAATCAATTAATTTCTGACGTTATACACAATAAATTTATAAGAATTTTCTAATTTAAACTAAATTTATTAAATTAATCTTTATGGACACTATTAAATTTCCAGCACCTACAATATAAGAGTAATTTTATAATTACAATTAAAAGGACTGGTTAATATTTAAATAAAATAAAAAAATAATGAAACAAAATGTATATTTCCGCCTTGTCCTTATTGTGGACCGATCTTAAAAGTAATTTAGGTTTTAATTATCTTTTCATGAGACGGCTTAGACAAGATCGTGTAGAAAATTTATTTTTTTATTTTTATAAAATATTTATATTATACGACGAAATATTATATTTATATTTCGTATTTTTATTCATTTACTAAATTCCTATTCCTCTTGTTCTGTCTAGGTCAATATTTATAAATATGATCTCTTCATGTACTATTTTTCAGCATGAATATGTATTGAAATTCGATGTTACCAGGACTTGCCACTAGGTTCGCTGCTGTCAAATTGTCTCTCAAGTTAACAATTGTTAATCGCTTTGTGTCGCGTATTGTCATTTATGGTATTTGCTATTACAAAGTAAATTTTGAAAGTTTAATGGTAAATTTAGAATATTCATTGACATTCCTTCTTTCTGAATAACTAAGCGTTTATTCAAAAGTTGTAACGTCGACTTTGCCTTCTCTGGATCGTAATTTTCAGCAGTGAATGAATTTCTACTTTAAATGGTTGGTTGTTCTCAATTCAAGTAAACAATCCTCTTAGGGAACAGTTCCTCTTCCCAAACAACGACCCATTTTAAGCCTTTCGTTCCTTTCGACAAACATCACAACACCCAGTGCATGACAACAGTCCTGATTGAATCCAAAATCAATATTATGGAGGGGGCTAAAAAACAAAAATACAATTTATAAGTTTCGATTATTTGTCAAAGGAGAAAAAAAAAAACAATCTAAAGTTCTATACTCGTGTCCAACATCTTAATATTTGAAATGGAAAATAACAACTTCTAATAAAGCATTTCCCATAAATGCCCCATTTTTGATTGAACTTTAATGGTATTAGCTTAAAGGTCAAACCGATTTATTATTTATTATTATTATCTTTACTTTAACCTTTTACTTTTTTTTTAAGTGATGAAAAAAATGGCAACAACTAAATTTCGAATAAACTGGAAAAGAGTGGGGAAAAAAAATCATTCTTCGCTTAGATCGGGAAATAAAAAGAAATGCCTACATCTAGCCCCTGGGATTTCAATGCACCACGCTATCTTGAAAACAATCTTATTGTTTCTTATTGTTTTCAAGATGGCGTTGAATACACTCGAGACACGTATCTTTCAGTTGCTGAGCTGATAATAATTACTTCGTCTCACCAGGAGCTTCCCGCGCTTTTTCTTCTCTTTAAATTTTATGGATGTTTGCAGTCTGAAAAATATGAAACTGCCAACCCTTACTACATTCATCTTCATTGAAGAGATTCAAAAATAGAAAAAATTTCATCAAAAAATATTTACTACATGGAATGCAGTCATTACAATGAATTACAACACTAAAGAAACTGATTTTGTTTTTGTTTTTTTCTTGATTAAACGAAAGTTAACAAAGTTCCTAAAAGAGTCTACTTTACTTAAATCTTGTGTTTTCATCTTTTTCTCGCCTTTAGTTTTATAAAATCAAGAAAATAATATAAACGACAAGTTTATCAACAAACTAGGATTTCTGCTGAATCAAA
>JAFIDM010012231.1:58030923-58083592 GCA_023159025.1 Thereuonema tuberculata | reverse complement strand
ATATCTGCTTCTAACAGAAAATCCAAAAAAATAAAAAAAAACTAGGTTTGTACAAACAAAAACAAAAAAACAAATAAAAAATGACAGATTTTAATAAATTTCATATTTCTGTACAGAAAATTGCGTTCTATTTTACTTCTTGTATTATTGAATAAAATTCAAGAACACTCGTTTGTAAATAAATAATCCGATACACGCTATCGAATTAGGAAAACAATTTTCTTTTGAAAGAACGACAAAGACAGTGAAATCAAATAAAAAAAAAGAGCTGATGTGAAAATGTTCTTATTGCTGGGAGCAGAATGCGAGGCAGACGAAATGCCAAGTTTTTCGATATTATCGGACTGCAGAATGGGGTATTTTGATCGTTAGAAGGCAATGGAAGATATCAACAAAGGCTCGTCATGCCAAATGCCACAGCTGCCTCCATTAATAGTAGGCGAATGTCATAAAAAACAGTGCGGAAGACAGGGATTGGGATCAAGGTGACATGAAATGAAAACGCTATCTCTAACAGAAGCAGGGAAAACCCTGTTCCAAATATGTGATAAGGCGGATTTACTACTTCGCAAAGGTTCATTGAAAATCAAAACAAAACAACTGTTCTGAATAAAAGAATCTTTTGAATGAAGGGAATAAGCAAATCACTTAAAAAGAAATATATTTCCTTTAAAAAGAAAAACATGGAAACTAAATAACAAATCGATAAATCGCAAAAATAATAATAATAATAATACACGGGAACTACACTAGCTTTAGGGTAGGCTAAAGGGTCCAACCATTTATGATGAGAACACGTTCTAATATAGATCATGCTGCATCGGGTGTGGCGCAGGATAAAGTCACCCGCGTTCGGGGGTTAGGCAGAGGCCTCCGTTCGAAAAATATACTACAGTCTCCCGCAGGTGGTGGTGGAGAAAGTGGCACCCCATCCTGTAGTATGGCTACCACAATGCCCGGGCAACACCATCCAGCCCGAACAGTCGGAAGTGTTTCGTCTGTGTCAGAGCAGGCGACCACCAAGACTGGGAAACCACGCCAGCGCATCCGATGGTCACCACAGATGAACCAGGATCTTATGCGCGACTTCTTCACTGTTACAAAGTTAGGTACTCAACTAACAGGATACAGACAGGCACTACACCAAGCTTTCACCACACGCTATCCATCATTAGGGCTTAGCGAACAGCGGGTAGCGGATCAGCGACGTTCAATTGTAGTAAACAATCTTATTCTCCCATACATACTTGCACAAATTAAAGAAGAAGTCGCTGAATCCAACCACAGGACACCAAACCACACCCCACCAGAAGACACCATTATGGAAAACACAGAAACAATTTCTACCTCTCAGTACACATGCCCCAACAATACAACTAATGAAATATTACGTGCAGCTCATGATCATTTCTACACTGCACTCGCACAATACACAGGCACAGACCCCACACTCAGGCCGCCACTCCCCAAAGTACACACATCAAAACAACTCGCCACAGTCATATACCATCTCAACACACACACTATCCCACAACACCTTGACAACATCCAAACATTAGAAGACATACATACAACGCTCTACTGTGCCGCACAGGGAATCATTCG
Organism: Thereuonema tuberculata; assembly: GCA_023159025.1. Lineage (NCBI taxonomy): Eukaryota > Metazoa > Arthropoda > Chilopoda > Scutigeromorpha > Scutigeridae > Thereuonema > Thereuonema tuberculata. The sequence goes on along the minus strand of JAFIDM010012231.1, from coordinate 58,081,987 downwards.
GGCACTTGGAATCAAACAACACAACATACCTCCCACTGCACGGACACAAGAATACATCCCCCCTTGGAGACGTCGCCTTGAGGGCCGCATCAGCGACCTTAGAGGGGACATAGCCAGGCTCACACAATACTGTGCAGGAAACAAAACAAAGAAACTTATGTCCCAGGTTAGAAAAATATTCAAGCACATAAATACTCGCCCTTCACATTCAAATCATCATAACCAGGTTCAGGAACATCTCGACACACTAAAACAAAAACTCAGTGCACTTGCAAAAAGATTACAAAGATACAAACAGTGCACTCTGCGCAAACAACAGAACAACACTTTCCAATACAATGAGAAAAAATTCTACAGATCCCTTACATCTTCCTCTACTGCAACTAATACAAACACTCCCAACAGCGAGGCTTTACATGAATACTGGTCGAGTCTGTGGTCAAACCCTATCCCCCACAATGATAAAGCACCATGGATAACAGAGGAACAGCAACTCACTGAACACTTACCCTGCATGTCCTTCCATGAGATTACTCTCGCAGACATACAGACAGCACTAAAACATGCACACAACTGGAAGGCTCCTGGTGCAGACGGAGTCCAGAACTTCTGGATCAAGAGGTTCACGTCCCTGCATGGAAAACTAGCGCTTACACTCACTGACATAATCCAACACCCAGAACATATGCCTCGTTTCCTCACACAGGGTGTCACACACCTACAGAGCAAGAACACTGAAACAGCGCAACCTGCAAACTACCGCCCAATCACTTGCCTCCCCACACTTTACAAACTCCTCACCTCCTGCCTCGCAGACAAGATCTACACACACATCGAGACATATAACATTCTTTCCGAACAGCAGAAGGGCTGTCGCAGGAATTCCCAGGGTTGTAAGGAGCAACTCCTTATTGACTCTGTAATCCTGCGCCAGGCACGCGCGAAGAATAGGAGCTTACATATCGCATACATCGATTACAAGAAGGCATTTGATTCTGTCCCTCATTCCTGGCTCCTACACACTCTTCATATCTACAAAATACACCCCAAGATCACGGCATTCTTAGCTGCCACGATGAAGAGTTGGAACACAACATTACACCTACGCACCTCTAACACCTCCATCACTACAGATCCCATTCCCATAAGGAGAGGTATTTTCCAGGGAGACTCCTTGAGTCCTCTTTGGTTCTGCCTCGCCTTGAATCCACTGAGCCATATACTAGATAACTCAAAACACGGTTATAGGCTTACCACAGGCACTGTGACACCATATAAAATCACACACTTACTCTACATGGATGACATTAAACTCTATGCCACAAACAATGCACAACTTACTAATTTTCTACAAGCCACCACACAGTTCACCAAAGACATTGGGATGGAATTTGGAATTGACAAATGCCGCAAGTTACACATAATACGTGGGAAGACTTCGAATTTGGAGGGTTTTGAACTGGACCATGGTTTGGCCATCCAATCCATGGAACAGGGAGAGACCTACAAGTACCTGGGCTTCCAGCAAGCGCGCGTCATTGACAACGCAAACATCAAAAATGCACTGAAGAACACATACCTTGCTCGAGTTCACAAAATCCTCAAAACACAACTCAACGCCAGAAATAAAATTAAAGCTATCAACACTTTTGCCGTTCCCACACTAACATATTCGTTTGGCATAATTCCATGGACAAACACCGAACTCGAAGCACTACAACGCGCAACACGCACTACATTCACGAAACACAACATGCACCACCCCAAGTCCGCTACGGAAAGGATGACTCTTCCCCGCAAGGAGGGAGGCCGAGGACTCATCAACCTCATCACCCTACACGAAAAACAAGTACATACACTTAGGGAACATTTCCACCAAAGAGCAGAAGACTCCTCACTTCACTCAGCCATTGTCAAGGCTGACACACACCTCACACCCCTGAACCTCGAAAACTCTTCTCTAACACTCACCACCCCTGACACCCACACTCAGCAGCTGCGTGAATCATGGGCTCGTAAGGAACTCCATGGCAGACATCATCACGAACTCAGCCAGCCTCATGTCGACATGGAAGCGTCGAACAGATGGCTGACGAGTGGTGAGCTGTTTGGGGAGACCGAAGGGTTCATGATCGCAATACAGGACCAAGTCATCTCCACACGCAACTACAAGAAACACATTCTACACGATGCAAACACACATGACGACAAATGCAGGAAATGCCACACTACGCATGAGACGATCGACCACGTAATATCAGGCTGTCCCCTTCTCTCTCAAACAGACTACCTCCACCGACACAATCAGGTAGCGTCGATCGTTCATCAACAACTAGCACACAAACATTCACTTATTAAGAGCACGGTCCCGTACTACAAGTACATACCACAAAGCGTATTAGAGTCACCCTCATATAAACTATACTGGGACCGCCCCATTCACACAGACAAAACCATACATCACAACAGACCAGACATCACACTTGTTGATAAGGTCAACAAACAGACCTATCTAATTGATATTGCAGTGCCTATCAGCAAGAACATGCAGAAAACTCACGCAGACAAGATCAGTAAATACACTGATCTAGCACACGAGCTCCAGAAGCAGTGGAGGCAGGATCGAGTACGTGTTGTACCCATCGTTCTGTCTGCCACTGGTCTGGTGCCTCACACATTGCACCACAGTCTCAGCACACTAGGACTTCACAAAAACACTTATGCACAACTGCAGAAGGCTGTGGTACTCAACACTACACGCATAGTTAGGAAATTTATGGACACAAGCACACATCCCTAATCATTCTTGCACACATCTTTACACTTGGCAGTATGTGCTTTGGTCCTTGACCCGCCATATTGTTTTTGCTGGGGAAACCCAAGGTTTGAAACATACCAACATAATAATAATAATAATAATGATGATGAAATTACAAATAGCATTCGAATTTCGACAGAATCTTAAAAGTTAAGACTATTTTTCTCTATTTAAAACACCTCAACTATGGATTGAATTTGAACGAAAATAAATAAATTAAGTGGAGTTGATAAATTAAAATTGTAGTAACGAAGGAAGAATAATCTCGGTTCTTTTGTGATTATAGCGCTTTAACAAGAATGTATAATATAGTTCGGGCTCCTTATTTATATACAGTAAAACCCCGTTATTACGCTCGTCAAGGGACCATGACCTACAAGCGTAATAAGCGGGATAGCGCTATAGACGGGAAATGATTTATGAGATGGGGAAACATTTAGACACCATTTTACAGGAAAGATACTTGATTCTGCAATAGATATAGTGCAAATGTGAGCTTATTTTCTATTAAAAAAATCTTTGATTGTGGTTTGCCGTGTGTGTGCGCTACTGTTATGAATTATGACATTTTCAATGCAGTTCAAGTAACTATTAACATCAATTGATACACCACTAGGAGCAACACTAATATATTCTCGGAGCCGATTTAGTGTACTGCCCGCTATTTGACGCGCCTTTTCTTGAATGATTGGGCCACTTAAAGGCACTGATGCTTCATGGGACTGATGAATCCATTCAGTTAGAATTTCCTCGGCATATTTATATTTTCCACACTTTACTTTTTTACGTTTGCAACCACCCTTCGCTGCATTGGTAATTCCATTCTTATTTTTTATTATTGTTCTCAGACTGGATGAGGGAATTCCTAGAGATTCTGTGAAATCCTTCTGACTTAAGTGTAGAATTCTCGTCGTACTTACGGAGAATTTGCAATTTTTCACTTATAGAAAGGGATTTCCGCTTCGACATTTTGCACTAACTTACTGTATCACAGACCCGCACTTCAAAGAGTTCAAAGATTCCCTCCTACCAGGGAAAGAAAAGAATATTTACAGTGTTACATTTCTTTCGATACAAAATTTCCGATATAAAAAAAGCGCTACAAGCGGGATTTGAAGCGTTATAAGAGGGTAAAAGTATACAGAGTTACATAGAAAATTCCAGGGACCGTACGAAAAGAGCGTAAAGAACGGGATAGTGTTATAAGCGGGAGCGTAATAACGGGGTTTTACTGTATATATAAAAGAAAACTACTTTCTTTTCTCGAGAACTTTTAGGAATTCATTATTTGCCTTAGGCCGCAAATTTAAAATAATCTCAGTTCAAAGCTTTTAACAAAATTTATGGATTTGAAACATTTTGAATGTTTTGTTTGTATTCTTATCAATCAATGGAAGCTAGTCTATTAATTTTTGTTTTTAATTATATAATAAAATACTGAATTTGTTTTCAATCAATCATATGACACGAAATTTAGAACAGTATTCAGTTCGGAGGCGTAAAGGTATATGACGTCATCTAAAAATCACTTATAAAATAACAGCATAACAGAAGGTCTATAGTAACATTAATTAAATGTGGACTTAAGGTGGGATAACAGCGCTTAGGATAAGTAGCAAGTGCTACATTAAAGAACAATACTTAGTACATCGATCCTACTCTAACAGTTTATTTATTTTTGATTTTTAAGGATATCGTACTGTTAGAGCCTAGGGAAAACCTATTACAAAAGATTTTTTTTTTCACTAACTGGTTTAATTTTAACAGTATTAGGAGTTCATATTTGATAGATTAAAAATATATCAAAGTTGATCTGTGGAAGACACATAGTTTTGAATCACACTGACAATGGACGTACAGTGGTGCCTCACACAACGAACTTAATTCGTTCCAGGAGCAAGTTCGTTATGCGAAAAGTTCGTTATGTGAAACGCGTTTTCCCATAACAATACATGTTAAAAAAAATAATTCGTTCTGTAGCATAAAATATGGTAAGATGACATAAAAAAAAGATAAATTTTTTGTTATTATTTTTATTTAGATACATCTAAAAACATAATGAAAAAAACACACATTTTTTAATTTTAAGAAATAATCGAATCTTGCACATCTTCATCCATTTTCCGCTTTTTGGCCGATGGTGCAGTGAAAAACCTGTCCAAAGTCGTTTGTTTCTCTCTTTTCTTCAACATCTGCCGGAAATAACGGACAAGAGTATCGGAGTACAGGTCGTTGATCCTGTTTGCTTCAGCGGAATCCGGATAGTGGGCATTGGTAAACTCCTGAACTCGTGCGTAAGTTAAGCGTACTACGCAGTGACTAACGAGTCTAACGACTGCCTGCGCGGGAGGATGCAATTAATCGGCAGTGATCGTAGAAGATCGGGCGACTTCGTTGTAATGATGAACGATTGCTGCGACACGTGCGTAAGTTAAGCGTACTGCTCAGTGACTAACGACTGCCTGCGCGGAAGGATGCAATAAATCGGCAGTGATCGTGTGAAGTGGGCGACTTCGTTGTGTGAAGCATTGTTCGTTGTGTGAAGCGAAGTTCGTTGTATGAATCGTGAAATGAACGAAAAGGAAGTTCGTTGTGTGCAGCGTTCGCTGTGCGAGGCGTTCGTTATGCGAGGCACCACTGTATATTTGCTAGGTTCGAAGAAAAATTGGATTCTATAACTTCTTTTTGGTGAGTGATAATTTCTTGGTCAATTTACTTTAGCTACGTAGCTTACCATGAGGATGTAAAAAATTAAAAATTGAAAATCAAATTATTATTTTATTTTTTTTTTTATTTTTTTTTTCCTCTAAAATGTTTATCATAAATGTTGTTAGTTTTCAACTAAAAAGAACAACATCCTATCTTTCAGTGTAGAATCGGTATTGGTATTTGCAATAGTATGTCTTTGAATCAGTGAGTAACTGCAATATGGCCTCGAGAACAAAAAAACACTGACATCACATCCCTTTTCGACAGATTACTTTGTAATGTAGCAGATTATGTACTGCACATTTAGAACTTAAACATTGTCTTACAATAATAAAGAGATGTGGGTAACTTAAAAATAAATAAACAAATAAAATAAAATAAAATAAAATAACAATTATAAAGTTGTAATAAATGACATCGATAGTTAAGATTTTTGAAATCTACGTTTTCCTTTATTAATGGGGAAAATATTAGAAATAGATGAATAAATTCCTTACTTCTTAATACTAGAAAAAGTAATTAGAAATGACACATAAATATTAGGGACAGAGAAGTCTTAAGACAAATCTAAATCAAAATGTCTTGTACCCTATCCATACTGATCTTGCAACTATTGGCACTCGAACTTATAAGTAAAAAAAGTAGATTCGCACCAAATAAAATGTCAGTAAGGTTTATTTCTATTTATCAGCAAAACAACATCATTGTGAAAACGAAGTAGTGTTTTATAAAGAGCTTCCTTTTGATGATTCTGCTTTCAATCTAATAATCTACGTGTCTCATTTGAAGCCTGATGCAAAATTAAGAAACAGAATAACAAGTCACTCTAACTAAACGAAATTTTTCTTATTTTATTTTTGTTTTAATTTCTTTAAATTTTTTTAAGCTTTCAAAATAAGCTAACAAACGTTGAAAATCTATTCCCTATTATTTTTTTCCTGTTGTATATATGTGTATGTGTGTTTTGTTTTGTTTTGTTTTTTCGTTTATTATTTATTGTTTATTTGCTTTTCCGATAAATTCCATACATAATATTCTTTTACATAAGTTTTTGATATAATACAATCTGCATCAATTTTTAATACCGGTAACTGAAATGTTTTAGTTTCACATTCTAGATAAATGTTTCAGGATTATTGTCATTCATCGGTTGGTCTATAAACAAGCAAAAGCCTCATCAAATGATTGACATTGAAACAAAGAGTTACTGTATCTATATCTAGGCCATTTTACCTCTAGATTTCGACCGCTACCTCAAAGAAGCTGTCATTCACACAATGGGGATTCCACTTTAAGATATACATCATCAGCTTAGCGCTAAAGGCAAACTGTGAATGAGGAAAAACTTACATCTCCCTTCTAAAACTCCTTCTAACATTTGAAATGTTAAACTTGGTCTGTAAAAGTAATCGTATCATTTTATTCACCACTCTTGTGGAGATTTTGGTTAGGTATTACTGAAACTTTTATTAATATTAAGTGTATTCAAAGTATTATTTACGTTATACAGAATTAATTAATTAATTGTACATTTGCACGTTTGACTGTGGCTTGGGGAGCCGATTCAATCTCAAACCCCGGCGGAAGTCGGAGATTTTTCGACGCTCCACCAAACGTTTTTTGGATCTTTCAGCCTTCTATTAAATGGATACTGGGGTTCTTTCCCAGGATGAAAGGCGGTCGGGCGTTGGGCTGACCAGCTGACTTCAACTTTCTCCCGTAAGTCTAGAAGCTCGTGCAATCTCAGGGCCACAAAGGCTTTTAGTAGGCTACTTTAACTTACCAGTAATAGTAATGATTAAAAAGAACTTAAAAAAATAAATAACTACTGAAAGTAAAAATAGTTAATCAATCTAATAATAGTTAATAATAAATAGTCAAGCTCCTTCCATCATTTTTTTTATCCGAAGAAGGAAGACGATTGTCTCTTCCGAAACAATAAAAAATTTTAAGTTTAAAAAAAAAAAAAGAGAGAATACTTTGGATTCTGAAAGTAAACACTTTAAAAATCTTGTTTGTAGTTGTAAGTAAACTTTTCGTTCAGCTACAGTTTTTTTTTTTTTTTTTTTTTTTTTTTTATAACAACATTCGAAAGAAATGAAACTAGTACTGAATTAATGCAGTACCTTTTAGAAAGCAAAAATGGAATACTTATCAAAAAATGGAAAAAAAAAAAAAAATGAGTTAAATCGTGTGTAATACAATAATTTAATCTCAGATGGGTCTAAATAATTAAATACAATAGACTAACATGAAAAAAAAAATGGTTGAATTATGAAGATGGGATTGATGAAACATATTGAATGTAATATTACTACAAATTTACATGACATCATTTGGAAAAGGAAGTAAATGCTACGGAAAGCCAGTGTTCAAGTCAACATAACTTATAGGGAGTTCTAACATTCAAGAACAATAAAGCGAGCTGTCAAAAGTTTTGTAAGGACACGTGCGGAAAAACAATCAAAAAGTCACCTTATAAACATTACTTTTCTATAGATGTTTTATTTCAGTTTACATTTTTTTTTTTTTGGTAAGTAACTTACGGTTTTAAACACTTTTACCAAAAATTTAAAAATGATGTAAGTTGTTTTTCCCCATTTATCACCATGTCTTTCACTAGTACCATCTTGAAACTCAAAAGCTTAAGGAGAAGAAAGTTTTCTTTTCGACAAGTTCAAGATTTCGGCGATAAGAAATTCTCAGGTGTAACTCAAATTGATTTACGTTTTATTTGTTTACTTGCTCGTGTGTATTATTTACTTTTACAGAGCATAGCTGGAATGTACTGATTGATATATTTTCTAAATTAGCTATTAAGTGTATTACGATGTTAATTTACACTGGTACTTACTATTACTTCGTGGTATCGACTTATTGTTACTCAGCACCGAATACAAACCTTGAAAACTAATAAAGGCGGCAGCATCTGGTTTTCTCGTTTATTCCAGATGTTTTACGAATGAGGCTTAGCTATTAAATAATAGTCGTTTCGTAAAATCAACAACATAAAAAGGCACTTTTTCAATTAGATTACATTATTCCATTATTGCATAAATTTCAATCAAGGAACATCCCTGAACAGAAAAATAAAATCGTAACAATTCTAATAGAGTCATGTATTTTTCAACATCAAAAAATTCGTTCATGTTACAGGAGAATTCATAATAACATAAAAAGGAGGAAGAAAGAAAACAAAAGCACTTTTGAAACAAGGCGATAACTTAAGGTGAATACTACAGCTATCTTACATTCTAAAAGCCGCTTGAACGGTCATTACAGATTTGATATAAAAGATGATCATCTTCAGCTGACCTAGAATGACTTGAATTGTATCTAAACGAATTCTGTTCCAATTCTGATGGGTCACTTAAAAGATTTAAAAGAAATGTGACAATCTTATTTAGTGTCAGTATGTAACTTTTTGAGAAATTTCATGTAAAAGAGAACATACAGTCATATTAGTTAGTAGCAAATAGTTATGCCCTTACGTACTCTTGTCTTACGTACACTCGCACTTAACGTGAACTTTGCATGGAGCCATACCCCGAAGTAGCGGTGTTTGCTTCCGAGCTACGTATATTTTACATACGCTGAGTACGGTGCCTCCCGCACAGCCATTACTACTATTGACGAACGTTTCATAAGATTGTCCAAGACGATTCGAATCTTCTTGTGTTTAACTATTTCTCTTTAATATCAATTGTGATTTAATTAATAATATTTGCTTAAAGCTTTTATGTGTGTTTTCTTCTTATTAAATTAAAAACTAAGTGCAGTAATGTAGCTCATAGAATCTATATTACTAAAATCTTTTATTTCTCTGTCTGTCTGTCTGTCTTTCTGTCTGTCTGTGTGTCTGTGTGTCTGTCCGGATCAATTTTCTGTGATAATGGAAAATAGAAATAATTTTTACAATGAAACATCCGCGACAGGAATCGAACCTGCAACCTTCTGATCCGAAGTCAGATGCCTTATCCATTAGACCATAGGGACTACAACTCCCTTCATATGGTTTTTTGACTTATATCTCCTTTCCTTTCCCCCATCAATAAGGAATGTATTCAATCTTTTTTTTGAATCTCAAGATTGTTTATTTATTTCACATCAGTCAGTTTATTTGTAATTCGAAACTGACAATTAGAACGATAATTGCCGAAACGTTGCAATATTTTAAATATTCTTACTTAACCAAATCCTATGTGATATTGAAAAATATGTGGGTGTACACGCCAGATGTTGGAGTTAAGAAAACAGAGTCAAGAAAGAGAGAAGCACTCTTTTTTTGAGGTGGAATACCGAAAAAATCACTATTTGCAACTCAAAAACCATCAATAAATGTAACTCAAACGTCACTGAAAAGTGACAATTATAATTAAAATGAGAGTCAAAAAAGAATGAAGCGATACTTCTATTAGATAGAATACTGAAAAATCACTATCTGTAACTCAGAAACCATCAATATTTGGAACACAAAAGCCACTGAAAAGTGCCACTTAGAATAAAAAAAGAGACTCAAAAAAGAAAGAAGCAGTATTTCTATTAGATAGAATACTGAACACTATTGTAACTCAGAAACCACTGAAAAGTATCATTTGGAATAAAAAAAAAAAAAGAGTCAAGAAATAAGAAGCAGTATTTCATTAGGTAGAATACTGAAAAATCACTATTTGTAACTCAAAAACCATCACTATTTCTAACTCGAAAACCACTGAAAAGTATCAATAGGAATAAAAAAAAAAGATAGTCAAGAAAGAAAGATGCACTATTTCTATTAGGTAGAATACTGCTCAGAAGTTAGACGTCTTAGCCATTAGACCACTAGGCCTACATTCTAATCTCTGTAAAAAATAAAAATATATCATAGATATATGATTTACAAGGTGGTTCTAAAAGCAGTCGTAGATTGAGAGAATATAGACATCAAAAATTAAATTTAAAAAAAAGCTTTTAAAAAATGTTAGTTTTAGTTTCCTTGATGTAATTTGTGTGTGTGTTTTTTAATAAATAAAAAATTGTTTTCCGTTACATAAGGGAGGCTTCCGGAGCGAAGCGACGGGTAACCGACTAGTTTAACGCAAAAATAATAAGGTTGTTACGATATTCGCGATGATCCAGTACAGTTAAGGACATTGGTAGATCAAAATAAAACATTGCTTGAAGTTACGGACACTCTCCAGAATCTAACCTGCTGTAAATCCGAGTATAATTGTACTATGCAAACAAGATAGAACAACATAAGAATTGTAGACAAAAGGATGGATGGAACTTCATGAACCTTGGTAGGAATATTTAAGGATTAGAGTCGGTCTAACTTTGTATTTAAAATATTTTCCAAATATATCTCTTGTCGAGATAAAAACACGAGAAAAAGTCCCATAGAAATTAAACAATGTATTTCTACGGATATCTTGAACAATGAGGATTAATTCTTTTTGCTAAACTACTAAATTTGTGAGTGATTTAATAAGATTAAACTTAATCTGATTCAGACAATTAAATAAATAATGAGAATTTTTTTTTTTTCCTTTTCTTTTTTTCAGAAAATGGAACATTCACTCTTTGTGTTAAGTAGATGTGAATACGGGTATGAGTTTCGTTTTTATCGTTTCGACGACTTTACAAAACAAGGAAATAATGAAGGAAATTTTAAGGAATATTAAAAAAGAAGGCTGTAAGTTCTTCTTTGAAAAAACTTATAATGTTGAGATGTTTATGAGAAAACTAACGATAACTTTACAATCAATAACAAAAAAACAACTCGAAATGAAGATTTCAAGTTTAGTTCAAACAATGTATCAGACATAACACTGGTGCCAAACAAGTTCACCACTAAAGTAAACTAGAGGTTAAAAAGCCACAGACAAGAAAAACAGAATGGCATCGCTAATAGCATTACGTCAATCCGATACAAAACAAAGTTAACTGCCGATCTTGAAAGATCCAAGAAGAACTTTCCTCTGAAAATCTTGTTTGTTGAGAAAGACAAACAAGAAGAAGACAAAAAAAAAAAAACCATTACGAAAAAAACCAGTTCTCAAAAGGAATGGAAAAATTCTAAAGATGCTGAACTTAAAATTATTCTTAACAACAAGCAAAAAAAAAAAAAAAGAAATCATTTCTTTCTTTCTTTATAATTATTTTTAATTTATATACCTAATTTAAAGCTGCTGTATCAAAGAAAGTTTGCCATTTGAGGAAATAACCTTAACACTTAATCATGCCTGGAAGCCCACAATATATTCCAAATATGAATAAAACAAATAAATTAAGTAACATTGATAATAAAAATATTTTTTAATTCATAATAATAATATGGGCCAAGGTATAAGAATTTACAGTAAAGTATAATATATTTTTACATTTACTCAAGAACAGTTTACAATAGTTCTGTTTTTCAACAATAAATGTCGCTACGCTATCTGCATTCCAATTATTTACAGACATTTATAAGAAATATTGATTTCTTGCAAATCATTTGTATAAGAATGTGGATTGAATGTTTCAATTTAATCTTTCGGTACTGTTTTGAATGTGAAATATAGATTATTAATCTTAATATAAATTCTTGTTGCTTTCGGTATTAAATCTGAAGCATATATTTTTATTTAAAAAACTAAAGAATGCCTACTTTTATATATAAGTATTCTCTTTGCGAGGTTCAGTACAGTATTCAGTTCAGTACAATTTTGTGCTTTGAATTTTTCTCGTGTCGTAATACCGATTAATAAATTAATTGCCGGAATACTGTGGCAATAGCAGCAGAACGGATACAATCGAATTTTTTCTCCTGATATTTAAATTTAAATGCTACAAGGAAATGGTACGAGAGACATAAAAAGACCTCTTGACCAGAACAACTGCAGTCTATTGAGAATCATAGGAAACGGTGAAAAAAATTGTTGACGGGAAACATCTAGTGAATCATCATCACCGGTATTTCTGCTGCATTCAGCTGGTGCAAGGGCGCTCTCGCTTTACTCTAGGGAATAGATACTGAGGTGGTTTCCCGTTGCCTTTCTCAGGAAGCCATTATAGAATAGCTTCAGACTCGAAGAGAAAGTGATGCTGACTAACACAAGAAAGGAATATCCATGCCCCATCCTGGAATTCGAACCCAGGACACATCAGCCTAGTTGGAGGATATCGCCCAGACCACTTGCCGGAACAGCTGGAATAAGATGTGAGACTCAAATTAATAATAGAAATAAGAAACCTCTATTTCTTATGTTCTTCGATTGCACAGGGTATGGTCAAGGAGTCTTTTATGCTATATAATGAAATTTACGTGCGCTGAATAAATTACAAAAAACTAAGCCAGCACACTTACATACTTTAGAGTAAGCAGGTGTGCCGGCTTAGTTTTTGTAATTTACAGTTTCTTTATGAATTTCATATTATTTTTATTTGCCAGATGGACTCCTTCGGTAATGAAATGTTAAGAATAAAATTAATAATAAAAAAGCTCCATTATTAAAATACAGAAATGTCCAATTACTGACAAGCTTTTCATTACTATGATAACAACATTAAACTTTTTATCTTTTATTTTGTGGAATCGGATTAATCAGTAACAAGAAAATATTTTTGTTTACCAGATTTATTTTTGGAATTAATATCTGCTTTAATGCTTTAACATTTACTAGATTTAAAACGAAATTGGCTGAGTTTTCTTTTTATAAGTGTTTTCTGAAAAGCTAAGCACCTTCTGAAGACACCATTGGCTGAGACGTAATCCTAATATAAAGCCCACATTTGAACTCAACCGACCTTAAGGCAATCCGAGAATCGTCACGTTTCAGGTTTATTTCAAGAAAATGTCCCAGAGTTCGCAAACTATCAAACATTTGATGGAAAATATCAGCATTTATGGATGTTAGGAAGAAAATAAAAATCTTTCCCTCCCACTCACCCATCCCCTTTTCTTTTTTCTAACCATTTATTTTTGCAAAACAATGATAGTTCTTTCGAGGAATGAAGAGAAAGAAAAAGATAAAACGGAGAAACAAGCAATTAAAATTGTTTTTCACTATTATTTTGAGTTTTTAACAAAATAACAAGTACAGGGAGAGTCAAAACTCTCCAATCAGACTTGAACTGAAATCTTCGTAACAAAATTTCAGCTTACGAGTTACAATACTAGTATCTGTATGGTGATCACGTTAGAATGCAAGATTACTATATCGTGTTATCAGCAATCCTTAGTACTACCGAAAAAAAAATAAGGAAAAATTTATTCATATATCAATAGAATATGCTCAATATGTACAACAGAAAGTTAACATTAATGCTATTAGAATATTACTATGTTGAACACTTTCGCTACTAAGAACGTAGTGGTACGTTTTAGCCAACTGATACAAATCGACTACGATCGAACCAGTATCTTTTTTAACATATAATGTGAACAGCTTCTGCAACGTACATCTACGCTTATAGGATTTGAATGAGATATGCTTGTTGACTATTTAGCTACACAAATTCGCCGATAGATGGCGCCACAAGCCTTTTTATTATATTTATTATAGCCCATGAAAAAGTACTTGTTGCGCAGCTACTTGCACGAAAAAGAATGTATATCAAAAATTGACCAGAATATAAGGAAATCCATAGTTGAAAAGGCTGCAGAGACTTTGTGGATTTGCTTTGTGGATTTTTTACAGATTCCATATTGTTTCTTTCTCACTTTCTGTCTTAGTTTTTTCCTATATCGATCAGTATACCTTTAGCGTGACGATAACACAAACGAATATCATTACATCCATAACTGATAATAGATCTCAGTTCCTTCTGACTCAGGCATTCAACTGCAGAGACTATTTCGCTTTACGACAGAAACTAAGCTTTATCTTTCTTAAGCTATTTTTTTAAGAATGAGAGGCTTATCAATCATTCATGTGTCCATACGTGTTTCCCAGCTAATAACTTTTGAACTGATGAGTAGATCTTTCCCGAAACTGAACGAACAAGAGACGATCTGGCTTTCATATTTGATTTGTTTTCGTGCGAGTCTTTGTAAATACGTTGCGCTGGATCACAGGGTGTCCATTATTAAAAGCATTATAACTGTGAAAGAACTTAAAAATGGAATTCTATCCATAACTATGTAGAAGTCGCTTAATTCCCATCCTCTGATCTGATTAGAATTAGAAAATAGACACAATGGAACTTACAACTCCTTTACTTGACATTCTATATTTCGTCCTTAAATATCGTCCTGACTTCCTCAGGAATCTCAAATGATACAAATTATAAAAATAAAGAAGAAAATAAGAAAGAGAAAACTTTCCTCTTCTTATTCAACACAAAATATAATAACAAAGTAAATTGTAACAATTACAAATTAAACCAAACAATTACAAATTAATTTGAACAGACATGTTGATGTGATAATTAATTATTCATTTTAATATTAAAAATTCTTTCACTTTCCTGTTTTTACTCAAAGACTTCTTGAATAAACTCAAAGATATATCGTTCACTTTCAGCGACCTGTCTTTATTCATACAGATGCAGCTGTTAATTAGACAGGATTCTAACTTATACCATTTATTTTCATCTTTTACACTGAACACATTATATACGATAGGGTCAGGGTAGTGGCCTTTGTTTTAATTTGTAATTGTTTTGTGGTATTAATACTAAACAATTATTGAAAAGAATTTATTGAAAAGAATTTGTTTGTATGATGGGTTTTTTTAAACAATTTGTTTATATAATTGGTAATATGATATAATTGTTACAGTTTACTTCGTTATTATATTTTGTGTTGAATAAGAAGAGGAAAGTTTTCTCTTTCTTATTTTCTTCTTTATTTTTATAATTTGTATCATTTGAGATTCCTGAGGAAGTCCTATCGTAAGGACGAAATATAGAATGTCAAGTAAAGGAGTTGTAAGTTCTATTGTGTCTATTTTCTATATATGATAAGAAGAAGTATGAGAATTATGATACTGATTAGAATTAATTGGATTTAAGCAACTTAAGTAAATAATGAGGATTCTATTTTTATTTCAAAAAATGGATTGTTATGTATTCAGCACAAGTAAATTTAAAAGTAAATGATTCTTTTCTCTTCTACCGCTTTTGTGGCTTAAAAAAAAGAAGAAAAACAAAGAAATATAAAAAGGAAATCGAAGGAGCAATATTTTAAGAAAGAAGACTGTAAACAATACAGGGTACATATACTGTGAATTTCACAGTTTTATTGTATTTTATTTTGTTATTTTCACGTTGGTTGTCACTGCCGGAAACCTTTACATAGGATTTCCCTTGATGAAAGCAGGGTTTATTCTTGATGATAGGTTGAGACTATGCGAAAGGCTCCCGGCAGTGGCATTCAACGGGAAAACAACAAAATCCAAATTTCTAATAAGGATGAAACAGCTGTCCAGGATTCCCGTTGATGGTAGCTAAGTGTGCGAAAGCTTATTTTCTGTTCACTAATGGAATGTTTGGTTTCAAGACTGTAACTACTGTTGAAACTTGTTGATAATTTAATTTCTCGTCCAGTAACGATATTTCGAATTACGTAACGACAGATTACGTTTCCATTTAGTTCGCTACTTACAGCGGTGAAATTCTAGTACTAAAAAATATGACAAATATTTATCAATATTTCTACAATCGAGTTTATATTAAGAAAATATTTGTTAATGCTTGATATCGATAGAAGAGACAACAAACTTATAAATCATATCATACTGTATAATATTTTCGGCAAAGCTTGTTTTCTAAAACAACTTCGAAAATGTCGTATTTTTCTGATATTTTTTTTTCCTCATCTAAAACCAGATGCCTGTTAGTTTGACCCTTATCTGTGGGGAATAGCCATTCAGTCCGTTCCCATGTCAGATACACTCTTCCTGACTGTGAGATCCAAAATTGATCTATTTATTCACTCTCTTCACTTCCTTTCTTCGGCTTCCCGCACCAAGGAAACGAAAAATTGGATTTCGCAGGGTTCTGATGTGATAATTTCCTATTGTAACGATAACTCTGCAAAATTCATCAATTCGCTCAAAGTAACTAAGAATTTTCTTGATTTCGTGTAGAATATTTAATCGTGTTTTTAATATTTCGAAGTTTGTTTATTTTCTAATTTGTATTTTATTAAATATTCCTGAAAATCAGGCACAAAACTGTTTTTACTGCACTATAACAGTGGTATTCAATGTTTTTTTGTTCGCGTCCTCGGAGATATAATTTAATCTTTGAACATTCAAAGTATTTAATTTACCTATATCGAAATAACATTCTCGGGCAAACATATAAAATAAAATAAGTAATTTAATACAGTATATATATTAAAGATATTATTCTTTATTATATATTGTATTAAATTACGTAATATATTTAAAGCTTAATGTTTTTTAATAATTAAACAATAAGATTTAATTTTACAAATACATATTACTTTTATCCAATAGTATAAAAAGTTTTAAATGAACAAAGGTACCCTGAAGTGTAGGGCCCGAATAAATAAAAATTGTTTTAGCCAATCCAAAGTAATCTATTTATCAGGTATCTTAGATATCTTCTTGCATCTCCAGATATTCGCATACCAAAGGTTGAAGTCATTGTACTACAAAATAATGAGATAAGGGATGCAGTATTTCAAAGTATGAAGAATCACTACATTGCTCATGTAATGTGAAGAATCACTACATTGATTAAATACTAATCATTGCTCATACATTGCCATTTTCTTCTTTAAATATTAATTTAAACGAGGAGCTCTGTTTTATTGTTGTGATCTTACAACTTAATTGAAACGGATATTGTGTACGAATCTAATTACGAAACATAAAAATAAGACATAGTTGGCATGTCAACTTATGAGCATTTGATAGTAAAAGCAACAAAAAATTGTTAAAAACATAAGATAGTAATAGCGATTAGTAAAGCAATCACAACGGCTTCTGATACGAAGAAAATGTAATTGATATTGCTTTGATTTCCTTATTGTGCTCCCAGTGAATGATGGCCGCCCTGTTTTTGTGAGATCTGCGCATGTATCATCGATTACTCTGGTCAGGCACTTCCGTATGAGTTTATCACTGGACGTCGCCATTACGGTAAAGGCTTGTTACTTTGCAAAAGAGCATTGTATTTATAAATAATATATATTTATTTATTTATTTATATAAATACTTATTATTAGCAACTGGTATTGAAATAACGGTAAATAGTCGAGAGAAGTTTTAATTTGGCGTTATCAACATGTCTTTCTCAGTGAAAACAGACGTCGGGCGTCCATTGTGACAGGAAAACATAATTGATCAGCTACCGGAAGGGCTGCGCAGTTCAAACTTCCGCCGGTCATCTTTCATTTTGAGGACAATAGTATTATAAGGAAATTAAAGCCATTGCAAAAGGCGCAATTGTTGCGATTATTGTGATTGTTGTAGAGCTGTATTATAAATGTGATTGTTGCGCGTGCAAAAGACGCAATTGTTGTGATTGTTGCTAATGATAATTGAACGGTATTTTAATGATACTTGTCGACAGACGGAAGGACAAAGCGGGAGTTCTGATACTTGTATCAGAAGGCTGAAAAATTATCATTAAAAAAAAAAACGTTGTTTATTCAATTTTGTTGAGATTATGGTCTATAGTTTTTTACTTAATGGTCCGATTCTTATGAAAATCAATGGGGCTCTGTCTTATAAAAACATGCAATTACATTCTAAATTTAAGTTTAGTTTGATGTATTATTTTTAAGGTAAGTTATCGCAAACATATATTGTTTAACGACAATATATTTGGCAGTTTTTGGTCCTTAGGTGTTATTCGTCCGGTTTTTATCAAAATGCTTAGGGATCTTACCTTTAACAACCTATAGCTACCTGCGGAATTTCAGCTACTGCTTATTACATTTTTACAGTTCTAACAATTATAGACGAATGGAACCCCTTTCTTTTTTTTCTCTCCGATACCTACTAAAAGGCATTACAACTAAATTTGATTTAGAACCTAAATCAAATCTCCAGGTTCTAACATCCTGGAATAGCTGAGCTCAGCAAATGGATATAACCTCAGCACAAACGAGATTCTAAATAACAAAGAACAAAAATCCCAAAACAAAATGCCTTAGAAAGTCTATCTAATATGAGCTGACGAGTAATGTGAATCACGAAACAGTCCTTGAGATGCTAATAACTTTAACTAAAAGAAAGGATTCCATGCTATCCCATGCTACCCCATGCTATTATCATGCTATAAATATTAAAATCGTCAATATTTAGGTAAATTTACGGACAGTCATCTTTCAATTGCTAATAAAAATATACCATTTTTTTACCTTTTAGTTTTGTAAGTAAACAAATTGAAAAACTAGCAAAATATAAAATAAAATTTAAAAGTAACAGCACCTTCGATAAACAGGATAGCTTAAAGTACCTCAGAAGATTAATCGTAATCAAAATTGGCTTTATTTAATTGAAACCCTTTCCTGTTTATTGTCAATTGACCCTCGTGATCTGACAATAAAATAAACATTTATGTGAAAGCCATTAGCCCTTTATGTCTTATTTGTTTGCATTATCAGTTGGTTAAATGAATTCTGTTCTTAAAGTTTTACTCCAAAATTAAAATAACGTATGCGTTAAGAATTTCTTTTGAAATTGCCAATTAACGTATATTTTAATATTCCGTAAGATTATGTAAAACTTGCCTGTGAAATTTAAACTATTATTCCAGTTTCAAATCCTCTTAGTTCTTTTATTATTGATTCAATTAATTTGGATGGCAAAAGATTAAACAACGATCGTAAAATTTTACAGAAAATAATAACAAAATATATTTTTATCAGCACTGCTTTCTTAGCAATTTCGATTTTTATTTTCAAAACAGAAGAAATCTTTTTGATTCCGGCATCTCATCATGATTATTATATGATTATATATGATTTCTTGCCTTTTAGGTTACACAGCACTTAAAGAAGCCAGGATTCGCCACCGGAAGTTATGGAAGGTGGCAAATCACGTCCATATTTTTTTTTTTGTCAACGTCCGGACTCTTAGTATTTACACTATGGGCCTCAACAAGGGGGAGAAATGTGAGCATTTAGGCGACGAAACGTTGCCCAGGCTAAGTCATAGAAGGTAGGTCATGATGTACCCGCAGAAATGAACGAAACACAGAAGGAGAAAATAACATCCATGCCGACGCCGGGATTCGAACCCAGGCTCCGACTCGTCTGCCGTGAGGCAGACCGATCGACCATGCTCGGAACGGCACGTCCGTAAATTTTATCTATTCTCTAATACTAGATGGTGTCTTAAAGTATGTGACGTGTATTTTACTGCTTTAGTTTTATCAGGTTTCAAGAGCAATTTTGAAAATGCTATTGCGGAAACTGATATGAACTTTAATCTATCGATTTTTTTTAACTTTTACGGGTATACAAAATATAGTAACCAATACTTTGCTTAAAGATCTCACCAGATCTAAATTTTTCATTAACAGTGAAATGCTTTCTCAATTGTTGTTTATAAAACTGTCTACATTGCCAAGATTCAAAGCCACCTCGTTTCTTTCTGAATCTTTCATTCAGAATGTTGAAGTTTGAACTGCAAATCCCTTTGCTCCGCAGTCAACTACGTGTATTTGAACTGCCAATTGTACAGAGTATCATAGTGTGGTATATTTTGTTATGTATTAACTTTACGTTTCAATGCAAATTCTTCTTCTACTCTATAGGAATTCATCAGCGCTCGACTGTCATACTATTGACAGATTTTTTTTTTTTGTTTTTTTTTTTTTTGTTTTAAATATTTCCGCATTCTAATATAAAGTGACAGGCAAGACTTGCTTACAACCTAAACTTACAGAGGTTTTTATCATACTTACTTTAATAACAGTAACATAGTAAAATACAATTGATATATTGAAACAAACATATGTGATGGCCTTGACAAAGATGAGTTGTAAAGGTAAAAAAAAAAACCCTTATCAATCATATTTTACAGCTAAATACATATTCCATTACAATATGCATTTAGGTCTTCATCACTTAGTTGGGACTGAGAATGCACTGATGGGGCGTTTAGTTTTGAATTACGGTGGAAATTTTAAAGAATTCCGTCCAATGGTTTTAATCCCAATTGATTATGAAAAGTGTTAATGATTCTTTTATCAAAAGTGTAAGATCTAAATGAAAACTTCGAAATTCCTTAATCTTAAATTTAGTAAGCAATACTAAATGTTTGGGCGAACAATAAAGAAAGTAGTAATAAATGCTGACCCTAATTCACTCAGCCCTAAGTCTTTCTGTTCCATTTGCTACATTGCTCAGTCCTCACTAGGCATGTAAATAGAATAGACTAGTAATTAATAATGCACAAAAACGTTTAAAATAAGTAAATACGTAAACAATAATACAATAAAGTCAATTTTCAATAAAATACCATCGACGCCAACTTGATATTATCAACTCTATGCGGAAACTTAGAAGTCTATGGATGTATCTGATGTCTTATATATTGTCCTATAAAAAAATTATTCTTGGAGGATAAGATAACATATTGTTGTTTGTCATTGATGCCATTCAATTTCATTGATGTTTTTAGCCCTGGTAACTTTTGATAAGTCACGTTTTTTGTCGATAGAGGACGTAAACAGAATCTCTTTTATGCTTTCACAGAACAACCAGAAGAAACTCACAAACCAAAGCTTCCTACAAAAAAGTATAATAAAATAAAAAAAGAATCCTTACTACAACTGACCGATGGTAAAAGGCCTAAGAGCTTAAAGACCAAAACACAAGTTTCTGAAAAAATATCAAATATGGAATAAAAGAAGATTTCCATCAACTGACAAAACGAAATACCTGACTTATATATTTACAAGTTCGAATTTTAAAATACGTATATAGGTTTTTTTTATAACTCGAAAGTATAACTAGTAATAGTTTCGAGTATTAAATTTATGTAAACAAATACATATATATATATATATATAAATATATATAAAACAAAAAAGTGTGCGGGAGGAGGGGGGATGTGTGGTTGTGTTCATAAATTTCCAAACTACGCGTATTGTGTTGAGTACCACAGCCTTCTGCAGTTGTGCGTAAGTGTTTTTGTGACATTATTATTATTATTATTATTATTATTATTATTGTTGTTGTTGTTGTTGTTGTTATATTGCCACTTTATAGTGCTATTAATTACTAAATGAAGAAAAAAAAAAAAAAAGAGGTTATTTTCTTAATGTGTTTTCGAAATGCTTTTATTATGTTTTGCTAACGTATGTATAAAATTTATTTAATCAGGTTCATTAATTTTATTACATTAATTTTTAAGAATTCAAATTGTTTTGTAGGAATAACTTACTGCACTAAATTTAATTAACATATTTTGTATATTTTATTTACTTTTATATACGTGTCCATCTAAAACATTTATAGCTTTCATAAAAGATGAATTAATTGCTTAAGGGAATTTATTTCCTTTTCTTGATTTTCGACGTCTCCATTCTCTTTTCTTCACTTTTAAATGTTTGTTATTTTTTTGCAAACTGAATTGTAAGAATCTGAATTCTAGACAAGGTAAATTGAAATGTGATCTTTAAATAGAAGCACTTAAAAAAAAGATCGGGTTATGATTCAGTAAATTTGGCGCATGGTTTCTGCCTCTCAATTATCGATTGAGTGAAAGAACCAATCCGAATTGATTGCTGTGTGCTTACCTTGTAATAAGGAAAGAAAAAGCACTTGGCCACCTGATGCTGTCATCCAATACCCCTGAGTATCAGGTAAAATGAAGAAAATTACTCATAGAGAAAAGAAAGAAAAATAAATGTCGACTACTTCAAGAGAATAATTTCTGCGATTGAAGGAACACTTTGATAGGAAAATAAGTAAATTAAAAAAAAAAAACTACGAAAATCAAAAGATAAATAAATGTGAAAATAAAAATCACGAATAATAATAACAATAATAAAAGATAACTAGGATTTGAATTTTTAGATCATCTCGCATCCGAAATTAATGAGTTTTCTAAATGTTTTTCATTAGAATTTAAATGGATGTTATCTCTTCTTTACGCTACAACTTCTATACTCAATAAAAAATAAAATAAAATAAAGTAAAATAAAGATTAAATGCCCCATTGCTACGGAAGAAAAAAAATAAACTGTCAAAGATGGTACTAACTCATAACAATGAAAAACATGCGCCGATTGAAAACAGGCTAAAATATTTTAAGATTTTTAACAGTTGAAAACTCCAAGAAGTCAAGAACTACAACGTTCAAACTATAAAATTTACTTTTTTTTTAAAGGAATTAAATGTATTTTGTTGCTGTATATAAAAAGTTATGTTAGTAATTAAAATGTTATAATAATATATTGAAATAAAATTCAAGAATGTAATGTAATGTAATGTAATGTAATGTAATGTGGTGAGCGTGGGTGGCTTGACAGCCAAGCACCGCGACCTGAAAGATCTTTTATACTATCCCACGGAAATAAGGACAGACGGAGAAAAAGACTGAGAAAGGATGGCGTGAGAAATGCAGGGGAAACGGGAGAACCCCGGGAAAACCTGCACAGCGCGGATCGCCACCATCAACGAAACTCACATGAGAACCGAACTTCGGTACTCAAGAGGTGAGAGGCCAGTGTCTTAGCGACATCGCCATCCGCGCGGCCTAAAATTCAAGAAACACAAATTTTGATTTTAAAAAAAAATATTAAAAAAAGTTCAATTACTTTACATTACGGGAACCAGTTTTTTAATAATTAAAGCTTATAAATTTAAGTTTTTAGTATGTTTTTATGTAATAGATAACTAAAAACTGTTAAAAGGGTAGAAAATATGATGAGTAACTTCTTGAGATATTACTGAAATTAAATATCGAGGTTCCATTCAGCTTTTTCTAGTTGTATTAGTTACGATTTTAAATTTTCTTTATGACATATTTGTGATAAATTTTGCTCTAAAATATATCTCACAAAAATAAGCAGCTTTCCAAGAAACTGAAAAACGAATTTGAAAGACATACTGTGCCCATATTTGTTTACGATTCTCTAATTCAGTGCTTCTCAACGTTTTCTTTATTCCTGAGCACCTTTTAATAATACATTTTTAGCATAACACTCACGTGTATTAACATTCACGTATGGTTTAAGAGGTTGTTTGATGAAGGCGCCATTACAGATTTTTATACGAGAGCTACTAACTACAAAACGCGCTAAAAGGTTTAATTCTACCGAAATTACAATTCGACAATCAACAGCCGTATTTTATCTTAATTCTTTACATTACCAAATCACAGAAGTGACGACATCGGATCAAATCTGAGTCTGGTCTAATAGAGAGAGAAAACAGTGGATTATCCAAATCCATGATAACTAGAGTAGGTAAATTAATACTAAAAAAAAAAAAAAGAGATTAACGTTCTTGGACAGATTCATTAATAATGAAATGTAAGCAGCATCAAGTACTAAGTCAACACAATTGCTTTACCATCTGTATAGGCAAACAGACAGAGCTCTACTATCGTGATCAAGATAAATAATTATAGAACGATTAAAGGATTAGATTACTGGTTTCGCGAGAGATGAGAAGCAGTAGGGACGGCAGAAAGCACTTTAATCCGCCTTCTAATTTATGGCAGCAGTTAGGGCTTTGCCTATTGCAGCAAAAAGGTGAAAGAGGAGTAAATTTGCGTGTTTTGTTTACACCGCACGATGGTTAATGGTGATTTTATCATTTGGGATCATCAACAACAAAACGGAAATCAAATACAATTGTTTGTTTGTCATCTCTTGGAAGCGAAAGAGATCGGTTCACAACTTCGACTTTCAATATATTTTATATGGAAAAAAGATAAATTACAAAAGCATAAATAATCAATATTAAATATTTGATTTTTTTATGTTCTTTAATAATTTTAGTGTCTGTTACATTATCTGCTAGTGTAAAATTAGAACTAGAGCATTTTAATACTTTTTTTAACACAAACTAGAATATCAGTAAAAATTAATAATTAGTACAAAAACTGAAAATTATCAATATTACTATTGATTTTTTTTTTTCCACTGAATTAATACCATGGGAGAAAATTTTTATTTTAAGATCAGGGTAGGTATTGTTAAAAGATCTCAATTGGACTTTTATAAAAAATGTTTTAAAACTCCAATTTAAGTTTTAAAACTCTTCAAAGAATTATTTTCCAGATTTCCCAAAGACATAAAAGTCTGTAAATTTGCATTCATCATTCTTTAGAGTAAGGAGCTTTATATTGTATCCATGAATCTTCCAGTATCTTCAGGAACAGAAGTAATTCTCTGTTTCAAATACAACATTAAATTCCTTAAAAGAAAGAAATTCAGCCTACAAACAAATCAAAAATTTTAAAACAACTGTTTTAAAAACAATAAAACATACATACAATTGGAGCTTTCGACTCTCCCTTACGGAGATCATTGTCAAAGTTAAAAACGAGGTTCTACAAGGTAATTATATACAAAAAGCAAAGAGAATAAATTATAAAATTCAAATTGATTGGTGATATGATCCATCCATCGTGACAGGTAGTCGACTGTAGGCTTCTGATTGATGAATGCTGCATTTTTGGATTGGTGAAACGTCATGCAAACGTCATTATCTTGTAACATTAAATTCCTGATGAAAGTATCTCTTGATGAAAAAAGAATATAGATTATTTAAGAAATAACGAATAAATCTGATTGCAGAATGTCAGATTTAGGCCCGGGCTATATGAGCGTTGAAAATACCGCGATGCCATCCCCTCAAAATTTCTCAGTCTACCCAAGCGTTAGCAATGCAGCATTTCTTTAGCCCTCTAGACATTCTTAGGGATAAAAGTAAGGAAATCGAGGACTGAGGGCTGCTGAGCTCACCAAGGGTAGTGTAAACCGACCTAGCATTGTCAACACCGATCTACGGTTGAAAATTCTCATGTAGACCGCATCTTTCGGCTGAGATTCATTCATTTGAAGTACATAGTAAACATTTGTCCGCTGAGATTCATCCGAGGAAGAAGTCACTTCATAACATGTAATGAGTTTAAGTAAATGTATTCAATTCATATTCACTGTGAGTTCTGGTAGTTAATAACAGCACGTTAAAAATGAAATAACCCTGAATTAAACTGATATTTTAAATTTATTTATTTATTTATTATTTATTTATTTTATTTATTTTTAAATTGTTGATTTTTCATGCAATCTTTACGTGGTTAACTGTTGTGTCTGTTAAATAGTTGGACTACTGGGTCTTCACAATTAAAAATTAATAAACAGTTTTGCCCCTCTCGGGCTGGAACTCGGCTTCTTCAATCTGCAGATAACCTCTGTATCATTCATCGGTATCCAAATGATCCACAAGATGACCTACTTCATCTATACCAAATATAAACAGCACAGATAGCTTAGGTTCATTAAACCTTTATACTCGGAGTAGGAGATGATTCATAATATTATTTCAACGTTTCTTTCTCTCTTTTGTTTTTTAACAAAGATCTGGTTATTTAAAATTCACTTCAAAATTTATAAAATTGTCAAAATTCTGTTTATAACTGTTTTTGCTGAATATGAATTTTCGTAAAATTAACTTTCTTTCTATATGGAAGCTTTATACTGATTTTATTATTTTAGATAGATGCTGTAATTTAGAAATAAACGAAGCATTTGCGTTCTATCGTTTGCATGATTAAAAAAAAATAATAGTAATTCTAAGAAAAAGAAACTTTAATTAAGTCATCTTTTCAAGAGCTTAAAGGTAATAAAACGGATAACATACTACTCGACATTGGAGTAAGAAAAAGAAAAAACGCTACAACAATTACTACGTTTGTATCAGTGACAGATTCTGAGTTCATATCCAGGAATGAAACATTCCTTCTGTTATCACATACGAGGTATCTAAGAAATAGATAATCTATTGAACTTTTTAATGGTATCAATGAACTGATGACTGGAAAGACGAAAACCAGGATTGTGTTAAGTCACTGTGGATTAAGTCAACAATATATTTGCATTTACTAAAATGTCAAAAAGTATTTTTAGATCTACAGTAAATTCCCGATTATCCGCGGAATTGGGTGGCGCGGCAACCACGGATAAGCAAACTTTGCGGATAATCCGAACCAGGACGAAAAAAGACGAAAATCAACACAAAAATGCTTTTAACATGTTTTATTTACACTATAATGGCAGTATGTAGATTATAAACAATTATTTTATTTTAAATTATTTACTTATTTTTAAATTTTATTATTATGGGAAGGCTCTCTCATAATTTACTGTAACCTGCCTGCCTAACCTCCGCCCACAAGGTCATTCTTTAAATTGTTGTCTATAATTGTTTTCACTTATTTTATTAGCCTTTTTTATTGTTTACCTTATACTAGATTTAAAATTTTTTTTCTTCCGTAATTTATTGTACAGTAAAAAAAAAAAAAAAAAAAATTGAAACAAGAGAGGTCCGCGGATAATCGGGAGTTTACTGTATAATTATTTTTACTTTGATCGAGTTCTGAAATTTTATTTTCTATTATTCTATTTCTTGTTATATAGTAAATAGGAAGTTAAATGACTCTTAAGTTACAAAAACGAAAAACAAAAAATTTCAGTAATAATAACAATGGGTGAGACCAAGTTGTATACAAAATGACATCCAGCTGTTTCACGCTAATATGGCGATCATCAGCCAGAAGCAGTCATCATTACACAATCAAGTCTCGATACACGGGGTCTGTATGATAAAACGTCGGAAGAAATGTGGGCCGCGTGTAGCGGCACATGAATTTTCTCGCCATTTGTCCTTTTGGCGAGTTTTTATTGTTTGTTTTAGCTTTTGCGGGTTCCACATTTCTTCCGACGTTTTAAAAAATTTCAGTTTTTTAACATTTCGACTGAAATAACAGAATTATAGAGATAATTAATTAATATAATTAGAGATAATTATATCGTAATGACCAGAGATTATTCATTAATATCGAAGGCTCTTTTGCAATTAAAATAAATTAAAACAAAATCATTAACTATAGACTACATATTCTTCCACTCGAATATTCCGGAAGCCCACTTTAGAATATTTTTTTTTTTGTCAAAAAAAAGCTGAAAATCTTAAATATTTGTTATAAAGACAAAAGCAGAGGGCCTTTTATAATTTAAAGAACAAAAAAATTTCGTATTTCTATTAAATCATTTAAGATTTTAAACATTATTATTATTATTATTATTATTATTATTATTAACTTAACTGCCTAACTTAAAATTTTAGAAAATTATCACCTAGCGGTCTACTTGACAAAAATCACTTGAAAAAACAA
This sequence comes from Thereuonema tuberculata, assembly GCA_023159025.1. Classification (NCBI taxonomy): domain Eukaryota; kingdom Metazoa; phylum Arthropoda; class Chilopoda; order Scutigeromorpha; family Scutigeridae; genus Thereuonema; species Thereuonema tuberculata. The sequence goes on along the minus strand of JAFIDM010012231.1, from coordinate 58,054,153 downwards.
TACTATGTAAGTCATTTGATATTTTTTAACAATGTATTCAAAATTAATTAAACATTTGTAGTATATCTGTATTCAGAACCTGTTGATAGGAATTTGTCATTCCTAACGGGACTGTAACTTTTGTATTTAGAATCATAATAATAATAAAAAAAAAATATTATTTTATGTGTTTATCTCAAAGTCCGGAAGCCTAGTAGGCGGAGAAATTCATCTCAAGCCATCTGTTGTAGAAACCTGCGGGTGATATGATATGTTTGTAATAATATACTTTTCTAAATTTTTTTGATAAGATTTTGTTGCAGTCCAATTTTTTTCTAACAATGAAATTCTTTGAAAAAAATCCGGTCGCCGATATTAGCAATGGTACTATTGGAATTTGTCGCTGCTTCCATATTCGCTGTATTTCAATCGCCAGATTTTGTACATTTTTCAATTTCAGTTTTGGAAATTATTATTATTATTATTATTATGTTTGTATGTTTCATACCTTGGGTTTCCCCAGCAAAAACAATATGGCGGGTCAAAGACCAAAGCACATATTGCCAAGTGTAAAGACGTGTGCAAGAATTGTTATTATTATTATTATTGTTATTATAAACAAACGTATATATTTATTAAGTAAAGTTATTCTTTTCTTGCCACTAACAGTAAGACACACAATCTATAATATAAAAGTGAAATTTTGGATATGTGTATGTATGTGTGTCTCTGTGACAAATGTTTCGCATACTTCCCAACATGCTACAAACTTCAAATTTGGTATAGGTTCAATACTGTAGACAATGTAAAAATTATAGTAATAATAATAAAAAAAAATATTGCCCTGCATAACAAAGTCACATATTAACCTGGAGACAAAAACTAGAATTATGGGATGTAAACGGGAGGGCGGTGAGGGAATTGGCAAACATTGCTGAAGGATACTACTACGGGGTTTTCGGAATAGATATAGATTGTAGTGATTACATAAGTTTTTATGAACTGGGTGATGGTTTTAAGTGATAAGGGTGTGGAGAACACGAGAAAGGGGTCATAAGCCTTATATTCTCCGATATCGATATTAATTCCATATCTAAAGATCTCAGGTTACAAAATTCAAATATAACATTACTTTATACCTATCACGTGATTTTTTGTATCAACTGAAAACGTACCGAAGTGATCTCATAATTTCAATTTGTTTCTCAACCACATGATTGTAAAATTTTTTTTTTTTTTTTTTAATTCTAGTGCTGCAATATTGTTCTAAATCAGATTTGTGGTTATATCTATCAATAATTTAAGTTGAGAGATGTTAAATAATTTACCAGGATGTTTATTTTAATTAAGCATATGTTCAATTAGAATTCAACTTATCCCTTGAGATTAGGACGACGACGACGATAATTGTTTCATTTTGATCTTTTTAAACCCTTCGCTGACGATAATTTCAATAAATAAATTCATCATTTAGATTCAGATCACTCTTAAAACTGCTAAATAAAAATCAAATAAAAAAATAAAAAATAACAGCAACTTCTTTTTCTATTCACTTACTAATTAATTTCAACTGTACTTAATCTCAGATTCATTAAATAAACCTCGTGACAGAATTGAAAGGAGATAGAAAAGGATAATTGCTTTGTGGAGTGAAATCATCTTTTCTTTTGCAAGAAATAAATAGGTAAAAATAAAGAATAAATATATAAATTAATAAGAAATGTGAGCATAATGAATCCTGGTAAATCAGTGGTGTAATTACGATTTTCTTTCGGGCGCTGGAGGTGAGGGGAGGTTTGAATTAAAGATTCTGTTGAGTGTGGTTCACTCATCTACTTTTCATATTACTTCAAAGATTTTAGGATGACATTCGACTCTAGCATAATCTCTTAAAATATACCACTGGTTAAAAGTTACAGTATTCACTACAAGCCTATGCAAGTCTTTGGGGTCGCGGGAGATAAAGACTCCCGGCGTTTCGTGACCAATTGGATTAAGTTGATGCCGGGTGGTCAGCCCAACGCCCGCCCGCCTTTCACCCAGATAAAGAAACCCGGTAATCATTTTAAAGAGAGCTGGGTCAACCCTAGAAAGGGATAGAATTCAACATTAAAAAAAAATCCCCGATCTTCGCCTGTTGTCAAGGGTTGAATCCGGCTTCACCAAGCAGCAGTCAAGAGCCTCACCACTTGATTACCGGGCCCACAAACACCTCTGGTTATGAAGCTATATTTCTCTTTAAGGAGGTACTGTATTACTTTTTATAGAAATATTATTGAAATATTATTGCTCGAAGATTGAACCAATCTTTGCAAATTATTAAAAGTTATAAGTCTTTAACAAGTGTAGTAAAAAATTCCAAATATTATCAGAAAGACCTATTCTTAACTACATGAAATAACCAGAAACCACACCTTCTATCTACTAATTCTGACTCTTACTAATCTTTGCCTTCTTCCTACTGTGGTGGCGTTTTTCCCGAACTGTAGGCGTTGTAAAAAGACTAATTCTAAAGATTAAATCCGGTTATCACTTATCAAATTACTATGTGGCGTTAAGTCATCAATTTCAGGTTGAGCTAAGTTAATTTAAAAACAGCGTTAATGTCTTCATAAGCACTAATTTCAATATTAGATCTTAGAACAAATGTAAAAATATAATCTTTATGCACTTTTCCTGAGCCTATGGGTCTTATAACCAAACTAAAAATGTAGAAGGAAATTCAAGTTAAAAAAAAAAATCTTTCAAAAAATAAAAAAAAATAAGATAGCATTATTACATGACGTAATTAAAAAATGATAACAGATTTTTTTTTTTTTTTTTTTTTTTTTTTTAAAGATACAAGTTCCGAAGCTTAGAAACTGAAATGGATTAAATCTTAGATTTGTTTTTTTATTTTTTATTTAGAACTAACTGTGAATTTAGATAAAAAATTATCTTACATGAATACGTTACAGTTTTCGCAAAATGTAACAATAAATAAATAAATCTTTATATCTCATCCCATCTTTTACGATGTCCCGTTCCTGAGCCCCTATTGGTGCATAATTATACTCGAAATAAGTACTTATTTCGTTGCTGATTAATAATAAATTTTAATTATGTCCAACCATTTTTAAGTTTATTGTCATTTGTCATTTATAACATTTTATATACTAATACAAAAGATTCATGATTTAGTGGATCTCAACTATTTCTTTTAACAAGCTTTTACTTTTACATGAATACCTTTCGAAGGTATTCTAAATTCTGCGAAGATAGTTATAAGATTAATTTATTTGTTTTTGATTGGTTATTTTAATAATCTTATTAGTAATCAAAAGACTAAAATTCCCGTTTTGTCTGTCCGTCTGTGGACAGGTATCATCAGCAGCAATCAAAACAATCGCAACAATTGCGTCTTTTGCCTGCGCAACAATCACATTGATAATACAGCTCTACAACAATCATAACAATCGCAACAATTGCGTCTTTTGCATTCGCAGCAATCACATTTATAATAATAAGGAAATTAAAGCAATATCAATTATACTGTATTTTCTTATACGTATCAGAAGACGTTGCGAAGCATTGTGATTGGTTTACTAATCGCTATCCCTACCTTGTTTTTTTTTATTTCAATACTTTCTTTGACTTTAAGAAATCTATACAAGTTTCCTTGAACTTCATTTAATTATTTTTTTTTTTTTTAATAAATTTAGAAAGCTATTCATAAATAAATTTCAAGGAAATTATATATATTGCTAACTTTCTGTGGCTCTCTGAGATACACATACCACAGTTTGAGAATCGCTGATTTAATTGATCATAAAATTAAAAAATGTAAATCTGAAGTAGAAAAGATAAAAATTATCAACGAACTATTTATCTTTAATCATAGTTTGCAAGAAAAAAAATAACTTCTGATATTTATCTTTTTTTTAGCTTCGAAATCTTTCCAAAGCAACAGCAACTGATTTATTTCATTAATTAAATGTTAATGAGGAAACGCTTCTGTGCTTTTAGTTCATGATTTCCTTCAGTTGAAGTAACATACGACTTAACAATTAATAGTAATCAAGTTAATTATTTAGCCGCTGTTAACAATTTTGACTTTTATCCTTCGTTAGATAAAATTCCCTCCTTTCAAAATTTAAACAAATACTGTAAACCAGTTGTTCGTAAGCTTTTCTGCTTCTCGCATCCATGTCCTTCACAAACTTTTTACCAAAAACGCCTAATAAGACAAGTTCTTTAAATATAAGTTACAATAACACTGAAAATATTACACTTTAAAAAAAAATCGCATAATCTTAAAATTAATAATAAATAAATATTATTTATTGAATAAGAACAACTCCTGTACATTTTGTGTGTTTGATCAGAACTATAAGCAAATAACTATTATATATTCCCTCAGTATACAAGATTTTTTTTAGCAATTATATCACTGTGTTTATTTATTTATTTATTTATTTATTTAATTATTTTTTTGAAAGTTGAAAAAATGATTTTTTTTTTTTTTTTAATTTTAATATGTAGGTCTATACAAAAAGCATCTTTTTGTTTTCCGTTTTTCTGACAGAATCAATTAAATCCCAAAAACTTACTGATGTGAATCCAATTCATTTAATCATATGAAAGCTCGTGTTTTAAAAGGATTAGTAAATGGTTCATTGCTTATCAATGTTTTCATCCTAATTATTTTCTTCACCATTTGTCATCTATTCAAATGGTTTTCGATTTTTTTTTTCCACTTTCTAAGGACTAATTTAAAAACAAATATAAAATAAGATTATTTCTTCTTAAAAATGTAAACCACGTTTCAAGAAAATTCCTCCAGAGGTTTAAAAATAAATTAGGGATTGGGGAAACGCACAGAGACACATACATACGCTCAGACAACTTATAGTTTTGAAGAGTCGTCCTTCCTTAGAGAAGTAGTTAACAAATATTAAAATATTAACTGAATAGACATAATTAAAATTTCAGTCATTTCGGAAATGAAAAATTTCAAATAGATAAAGAAATTAAAAAAAAAAAAAAAACCCTGAACATAAAAACTTCTCACAATCGAAATTAATCAAACTGTAATGCTTAATTAAACCGCTAAATTATACCATTATCAAGTGATCGTAACATTGTACCACTGTTGACTGTTAGCATAACAGCGCTGGGATTTTAGAAAATAATGTATTTGTTTGGAATTTTTAATTTCCCCCCCCCCCCCCCCCCCAAAAAAAGGAATCTTCCAATATTTCTAAAGAATGAATTGCTGAGTGATTATTGTTATAATTTAACAATAAATTAAATTGTTAAATTCTTCCTTAATAATCAATTCTTTTATGGCTTAAAAATTCAATTGCTGTTTTTTTTTTTCTGCTTTTATTATTGGTGCTAAGTAATGCGAACCGTTTCATTGTTGAACAATTATGATTTAATTGTTTTGTTTTTCACAGGAGGGAAACAGATTAAAAGTTATTTGTTATAATTAAGTTTGGTGTTAATAAATATTTATTTATACTAGCAATTCAGATTCAGGAAAATTCAGTAGACTTTATTCAAATAAATTCCTTCATTATTTCATATTTCAAGTCACTTTTAGAACTTATACCGTAAATGAACATTATATCTTAAACAAACTTTTAATAAAATGTTGGAAGTGAATAATTTAACTTTAGCCTATTAATCCCTTTTTTTTTTCTTTTTTTTAAATCAATGAGAAGGGAGAATTTGAGCCTGAAATTCTCAAAATATTCATCAATATTCTGTATCAACATAGCAAGAAGGGGTAAAGTATAAAATAAAAAAGTCAGAACTCGTTAGTAAACCAACATAAATCAAATTTCCAAAGGTATTTAACATTGCCTTCAATTTTTGTTTTATTTAGGAGTCGTGTTTTATTTTATTTTACATAATAAATAACTAAGATTTATTTATACATAAATAAACAGGATGCGTGAAATGAAGATATCACTTAATTACAATCTCTTCACGTTTCTAAAATTTAGAATTTAATAGAAATCTTCTTTAATCCACGATGATTTCAAAATATCAATGATGCAGTATTCGCAATCGCGTACTAGTATTTCACATCATAAGGCAAGATATTTTTAGGTTTTCAAATGTATTCTAATAAAGTGTTTCCCGAGAGATCGTCTTCAGTGAGCGCAGTATTCTTTTTTTTTTTTTATTTGAACGGTAATAAGCAGGAAAGAACTCGTCCCAAACTATAAACAAGTCAGGAAAAGCACAGAAGTCGGCCTCAAACAGCGCAAGGAATTAGAGTTCATCAGAAACGTAATTGCCTGTTAGCAAAAACAACATTTCGTACTAACTATATACGCAGAAACTGAAAGAAATTCAAATGGCGGAAAAGCTGATATCCCCCCCCAAAAAAATTGACTGAACATCATTAAATTTCGCAAAATCCTGCTACAATATTTGTAGAAATTTTCTATATTGATAAAGGCCTTGAAAGTAAGGAAATGTTAAGTAATTTAACTTATGGACGTAACCACAATTCCTATTTTACCCATTTTTCTCTGTCTTCTAAGTTTGTAGGAGAATTTAGGCTTCAAAAAGTGAATATCACTAATTGATGAAAATTTCGGCTGTCTCTTATCCATGCGACAACTGGATTCATATTCCTAAACTGTTTTTTGGATCTTGGTCGTCTAAGTTTCTGACTTAGACGACCAAGTTTCTCCGGAATCTTAGATTTATTTTTCTGTATCTATCATGGTTTAACATCTAAAAGCATGACCATTTTAACTCCATTTTTAAGAAGAAATAATGTCATCAAATACATCAACACTTAAGTCAAAGAAGCAAGTAGTTCATCCATCATTACTTTGCAGTGTAGCCTTCGTATGTAAAATATAATTGTAAGGTTTGGAAATAAACAGTAAGGCAAGCAGAGACACCGCCTCTTGTAAGTCAACTACAGTTGATTTAAACAACCCACTAAACTGAAGTTAAATTGCAGATGCTCCTTATCTTGGAAGAATCTTTGGCGATTGATTCGTTTACATTGAGCAACAAAAATCACTCAACCTAAAGGAAATATGCAGTTTATCGTATTTTACTTCAATACAGGAGTATATAAAGGATTTTATTTCGGGGAAGGCCAAGTTAGAGAGATGATCTCGAATTATAGTAATAAAAAAAAAATCTTCAAAATTTCGGGGTGGAGGTGGTGGGAGCTGAGGTCCCTTCAACTAACCATCCACTACTCTAAACATTTCCGAATTACCGAGGCCCCTTCGACCTATCGCTATCTTAGGAAAGGACTCTAAGCCGTTATCTGATCAAAGTACTAATGAAATGTCGTAAGCTAAGTCAAAGATAACATTTCCAATTTTAAATTCTAGTCTATAATTTAGATAAGAAAACCATAAAGTAAGAAACATCAAACATCCATTTGAAGCAGGATTACCAATTTCGATTTTTTTTCTTTTTCTTCAAGATTACATTAACACATCATGAATTTAAATTCTGTCGAGCCTTCCTCCACTGCCTAATAAAAACCATAAAATATCTGAAATACTTAAAACCATAAAAAGACTTACCCCTAAAACCAAAAAATGTTAAAACTAATGTTTACCTTTAACAAGTTCAAAATATAAATTATCTACAGTTTATGCAGAAGAATTAATCTCAGAAATTCCTCTTCACGTGAGAAAAACTCTCTTAATAGCAAAGCTGATCTTACAAAGTTAATATGTAATTTTAGTAAGATTTCATGAATATATCAGATTTCTTGGGTTGAGATAATCTAATGCCAAAAAATGTCTATGAATCAACAGATGCAAAACCACGGCTAAGATTTGGGCTTGTACTCATTAAAAAACTCATTAAAAACTAATGAGCAATTATGATTCTCGATAATTAGCAGAATTCTAATCAAACTTAGATGCTGATGCATTAGATAAAATATATACATGTACAGAAATATCTGTGAATTGTTTATATTTTTTTTTTATAGTTACTTATTAAAGTATTCAAGAAAATTACTGAAAATTATTAAAACCATATTGTGGCCTGCAAATTCATAATATTTAAAATGTAATTATATCTTATGCTTAATGGCACTATCGCATTCATGATTTAATATCGAAAGAATCTGAAAAAAAACAACGAAAAGTGATTTTAAATCGTTAGTCTGGGGATCTCAGAGCCTTTACTTCCTTCGCCGATCACATTTGTTTCAGAATAGAGCGTCATTCCTTAACTTTAAATAAATAAATATTTTGTAAATTGTAGAAAAAAATGTTAATTAAACGTAGTGACGACAATGCACCTTTACACATATATTAATGATTAAAATTAAAACAATGTGACGTTTCAAAGTTCCAATATTCGAACTTTTTCGTCAGGCAAAGAACCAAAATCCTTTTGTCAGATCCTTTTTGTTTTCTTTACCTGACGAAAAAGTTCGATTACTGGAACTCTGAAACGTCGCATTGCTTTAATTTTAATGCATTGCGTTAATGTATGTGTAAAGGTATATTATGGTCTCTATATTTAATAAATTTTTACCTGCACGTTATAACAGTTTAATTACAGAAATCTTTGACGAATTATCCAAGATTTTATAGGACGCTCTTTAATATATCCTATCTAGATATAGTAATACATTTTTTCTATGATATATTTATTATACAGCGTTCTACAAAGTCTTGGATAATTCGTCAAAGGTACAGGAATATAATGATACGATTAATATTAAAAATGAAATAGAAAAAAAAAAAAAAAGCCGTTCTCCACTCACCTCACTTTGAAGCATACAGGTATATATTAAGAAGCTTAACGAAAATTTCAACTTGAAGCAGGCTTAGAGAATTATGAAATATTCTAATTTTATTTTTCACCTTCCTGTATTTTATGGTTCAGTTTTTCAATACGAAATTTTTAACACCAGACACCTTAATGCTTTGAGTCAAATCCTCACATTTAAGCTTCTTAAGAGAAATTCTTATTTTCTTGATAAACAACGTCGTAATCTCCACCTCCACCTCTGGGAAATTCTCAGGCAAACACCCCCTGATAATTCAATTTTGTTTACATAATGAAAACGGAGCTTCCGTTTAAATAAATTATCAGGTAAAAAAAATATGCAAAGAAAACTTAATAAATTAACAGCAATCTCTTTCTAATAAGAAAAAGAAAATAATATGAAAGAATATATTTAATTGAGGAATAACAAAAGAGAGGGCGCTGCTTGTATCTATCAACCGTATCAGTTTATACCGATAAGAAGCGTAAACTTTATAGTAAGGTATTCCATTAATAAAACGATTTTATCAATTGTTACATAGAACGTTCAAATTAAATAAATCAAAAATAAATAAAGTAGTTTCTATGTAAGAGATCAAAAACAAAAGGGAGAAAGAGAGATACTCCCCAAATAAGAAATTTTAACTTTTAATTAAAAATTAATAAAGAGAAAAATTAGTATTATCTAAATTACTGCCTGAAAAGATGAATAATCCTTCTAGGTTGGTGAACGAAATGACCAGATGAAACAATAAATCTTTCACTATTTTAACAAAGAAATTACACTTGGCGGCCATTTTTCGAATAACTGCATCGTTAAACCCAAAAATATTTTTTGAACCTTAGTAACAGACACTTAACGAAAATAACGCACATTTTTGTAAACAAATCAGGAGAACTTTTAGCTCAGCTAGAAGCTACTATTGTTAGTTGTATGTTTCGCCACCAGGGAACTGTTCGCCATCAAAAAAACACCCCACCATCAAAATGTAAAAACGGATGGCCACCATGGAAGCAATCCATTTTTTTTCCCATATCTATTCCTCGCTCCAAGCTTGCCTTAATCCATCCCTAAGCATTAAAATATAGACAATTATTTATAATTCCAATAGAAATAACAGAAGATGGTGAATCAATGTCTCGATATAAATTTATTTTTAAACCCTACATTTTATTTTTTTATTTTAGCTCTTTGACTTTCTGTTTTTTAGACCTATCATTAAAAATTTCAATAATAAAGTACTATGTTACAAACAATTTTTTTATAAACTAAATCCTAAGCTTAATGACATTAAATTCTGAAAACAATTTAGTCTGAACGTAAAGTCCGAACTAAAACTCTTTTTAACGAAACAGAAGAACAGGATTCCTTTAAACTTTAATGCCAAATTTCAATTTGAAAGTAAATTAAATAGCTCATTATCCAAGAAACCCTTATTCTTGGCATTTCCGTTTACTTAAACTTTCACATCCCCTCTTACATAATGGATAAGCAAAAAATGGATAAAATATTTTTAATACGAACAAAAAAGTTTCTCAAATTACATCTCAAGTTTTAAAAATGTTAAATTAATTTCTAGCTGATTATTCTAATAATAGTTCTAAAAAATTATATCAATGAGAAGGTGTTATTTCATACGGATCTGATACACAATAGTATAATAAATATTTATTTAAAAAATTATAAACAAATTTCTATCTCTCAAATGGAATAAACAATTTTATGTAAGTTGAGCCAAAAAATTTGACATCGACAATTTCTCCTAATTTTTTTAAATCATAAAGTTATTTATATTTTAAAACTACTGTTGAGAAAATATTATATATATATACATATTTAAATCTTATTAAGAATAATAATTTATAAGATAAGAATAATTGATATATCTTATTAATAAGAATGACAAGAATAATTTTAAAATAAAAATGATAATAATAATAATAATAATAATAAAAAGCACTACAGTGCACAACACGCACTACATTCACGAAACATAACATGCACCATCCCAAGTCCGCCACGGAAAGGATGACTCTTCCCCGCAAAGAGTGAGGCCGAGGACTCATCAATCTCATCACACTACACGAAAAACAAGTAAACATATTTAGGCAACAATTCCACCAAAGAGCACAACACTCCTCACTCCATTTAGCAGTTGTCAAGGCTGACACACACCTCACGTCCCTGGACCTCGAAAACCCTTCTCCAACACTAACCACCCCCGACACCCACACTAAGCAGCTGCGTGAATCATGGGCTCGTAAAGAACACCATGGCAGACATCGCCACGAACTCATGCAGCCTCATATCGACTTGGAAGCATCGAACAGATGGCTGACGAGTGCTGAGCTGTTTGGGAAGTCCGAAGGTTTCATGATCGCGATATAGGATCAAGTCATCCCTACACGCAACTACAAGAAACACATTCTAAATGAGGCAAACACACATGACGACAGATGCAGGAAATGCCACACTACGCATGAGACGATCGACCATTATATAATATCAGACTGTCCCCCTCTCTTCCAAACAGACTACCTCCACCAACACAATCAGGTAGCGTCGATCGTTCATCAACAGGTAGCACACAAACACTCACTTATTCAGAACACGGTCCCATACTACAAGTACACACCACAAAGCGTATTAGAGTCACCCTCACATAAGCTGTACTGGGACCGCCCAATTCACACAGACAAAACGATACATCACAACAGACCTGACATCACGCTTGTTGATAAGGTTAATAAACAGTCCCATCTCATTGATATTGCAGTGCCTATCAGCATGCAGAAAATTCACGCAGACAAGATCAGTAAATACACTGATCTAGCACACGAGCTCCAGAAGCAGTGGACGCAGGATCGAGTACGTGTTGTACCCATCGTTCTGTCCGCCACTGGTCTGGTGCCTCACACATTGCACCACAGTCTCAGCACACTAGGACTTCACAAAAACACTTATGCACAACTGCAGAAGGCTGTGGTACTCAACACAACACGCATAGTTAGAAAATTCATGGACAAACCACACATCCCTAACTTTTTTTCACTTGGCAGCATGAGCATTGACCCGCCATTTTGTCTTTGCTGGGGAAACCCAAGGTTTGAAACTTTTACATAATAACAATAATAATAATAATTAATAATAATAAGGAATTTTAATCTATGTCTTTTAATATCGAAAATATCTAAAAATTCTAAATTCCAATATATTACCGTATCATTCTATCATTTTTCCTCTTGACTCCATGTTTATAAAAAAATTCACGTAAACATTAGAAAAATGCTAGTTCTTTTTTCGTACATATTTCAAAATTTTGTTCAAAATCGAGCTGGAGATTAAACTAAATTTAAAAAATGAAACTTAGAAGATAAAAAAAATGAATTCGTAATGTTATGTTATTTCTTTTTTACTAATTTTCTGTTTTTAATCATTCACGACTGGGATCTTAACAGGAAACAGTTTTCCAAAAAAACCTTGTCATTTATTGACTTAAAATATAGTTTCTAAGTTTCATTCATTTCAAATTGCAAATTCAACTGCTTCTGTATTGTTTTGATGTACATCATCAGATGAGCAGCATTGTATAGTTGTAGTGAACTTTCTATAGAAAATCTTTTCTTAGTGTTGACTTTAAGCGAAGCCTAGATTCAGAGTCTCCATTCTCCGTGATTTAAACGAAAATCGAAGTTCCCATCACAAATCCATCTTTAACCAAATTCTAACCGCGAATGGTGGTTTTGAAAATGAAATTAGCCAGAAGAAAAAAAAGTAGTTCTTGAGAATCAATAACTAGAAGTAAAGCAATTGAAGAACCTTCAAACGAAAAAAAAAAAAAAATACAGCAGAAATAGTTTATCCTAGATTTAAGCATTTCTTGCAATTACAAACAATAAAAAAGTCTAATGAAAATAAAGTAGTCGAAGAAAAATTTCTTATAGCTCAGATATCATAATTATTATTAGAAGAAAGGCTTATTTACGTCTCCCAACGTAATTTACTTTCTTTTAAGCTATCTTTTTAATATATAAAAAATATATATATATATGTATATATATATTGTAAAATGATGTAAACGTTCCGGTAATTATCTCCTTAGAGCTCAACAATATAAATTAGAATATCAATGTACAAAGTAAGCAACAACAAAAAAAAAGAAAATCAAGTATATTTCGAGTTATGACGAAAAATACTATTCTATGAATTATGGAGTGAAATACACTTAAAACTTCAAATTCAGTGATTCTTAAGATACAGTATTTAAAAATAAGGACTGAAATTTTTTCGTAGATGACTTAAAAATTATTTACCATTAAATTTAATGACTGCTGCAACATACCCAACAAAGCCTAAGACATTGCTGTAGTTAGTAGAATGAGCTGGAGCTAGTGATTTTATTTGACAAGTAATTAAGAAAGTTTTATTTGACAAACATTTTTAATGCGATAATTCAATCACTATTGAAAAAATTTTAAGAAAAAAAAACCTGTAGGTTATATATATATATAAATATATTAATATTAAATCATTATTCCTTAATGAGATTGTGGTATGATACTAATTATACACAAATATTTGCAAATAGCCGGGTACCGTCGCTTCGCTCCGGAACCCTTGCATGCATAGCATAAAAAAAAACTTTATTTATTTATCAAATTAATTTCGAGATCGGAAAATATACGAGTTCCCAGCCCGTTGTGGCCTTCTCCGATATCTCCGATGTATTGTGGGTTGGCGCCACACACCTATATACCGATAAGGCAACTTTAAAGCGAAAATATAAATCCTCTTTATTCCCTAACCCGTGGGAATTTCAAAAAATCCGGCCTTATTCCTTGTCTACATCATAAAGGGAACCTCTGTGCAACATTTCAGCTTTCTAGGTCCAAGGGTTTGGGCTTGGTGTTGATGAGTCAGGACTTTTCTTTTTATATGGGTAGATAATATTGCAATGACAAATCATTGGGGAAGAATTAAATTTAATCTTTACTTAACATCACATCCGTTATTTCAATAAACTTTACTTGTCTATTAATATCTTTGAGATTTAAAACAAACGTATTTTATAATTTCAGCTTTGGCAATAATGAAAAACATTTTATTTAATATAATAATGTATAACTATTCACTGTTAAATAATTAGTTAAACTAGAGATAGATAATGGCTTCATCTATCAGACATTCAAAAAACATTTCACATATAGTTTTAGTAATCCGTAATTTGATAGTAAATTCTGTTTTGTTTGTTTTTTTATACAATAGTTTTAAGAAGGAAAAGCTAGTGAAATAATATAAAAGTGTTAGTGAGTTTTTAGTGTCTACAACGAATCAGCTTTTTTCTCAACAGGAACTTTCCTAAAAAAAATTCTCCAAATTAATGGTTCTCCAAAGGCACAATTGTGATTCAAATCAGACTGTGTCTCAGTTGTTATATTAAAAGATGTAGACTTGAACTGAGTCTGAGACGGAGCTATTTCGAGCATTTGCTATCTTGACAATTCTTGAATTCTTATTTAATTTCCCTACATTAAAGTCTTTTATTATGTTTTATGTTTACATGTTTGTTTTTTACAAACTCTCATAGTCTCCCTTCCTTTAACTATTTCGACATGCAATGACTGATTTACAAAGAGCTCCAGTATATATGAAGACTGATGTTCTATTCTGAATCATCCTGTACACTGACTGTATTTTTAAAACTGTCTGTATTTAAAACATTGCTGAAAAAAATGCTTGAAATCGACTCAGATTAAGTTAATAAAATTAAATATGAAAGTTGATAAGTAATCCTGTTTCAGTAACGACATTCCACCATACGCACCTCAACATGTGCGCCTGAAACATTTTTATGTATCCATCCACCTTCATTCCCGTTTAACGTAATAAGACAAATTTGGCGTTTAGTAGTTCTCAAATCAAAATTTGTCAAATTTCATTACAAAATGTATATTACTTTACTGAGGAATATTTTTAAAAGCATTTTGAGTAGAAAAGATCGAGTATTTAGCATTCACGGCAATAAATAATCGAAAATAATCTATTAATATTTCAATAATGTTTATATTAATATATATATATAAGTGATAATTTTCACAATGGATAAGGAACCCGATTAAACTTCTTAACTAGTCTTTTAACTAATTTAATGAAACTATAATTAATTTATCCTAAATAATAAATTTAACGTGCTGAGCATAGTAATAACAAAGCAATAAAAACGAAATCAAAAACAGCACCAGAATAAACATTGGGCGGATTGGGCTGAGGAGTCCCTGGAAGGACGAAACGGGCCGTCCCCAATTCCCCCCGATTGGGGGATTCAGAATTGGGCAATTGATTCAGAATGGCAATTTGTTTATTCTGGTGCTGTTTTTGATTTCGTTTTTATTGCTTTTTTTATAATTAATTTATGATTATATATTAAATGTTTTCTTGTAAAAACCTATTTCCACAGATTCAAACATTCAAATTCGTAATTTTAATTTAATTAAACACGGAACCGGAAGGCGATCGCAGCTGAAGTGCCATGCTAATATATATTATCTATTTTCATTTAGTTAGTTAACTAGGCCTACTATGTTAATTATGTTAGTTAACATAGTTATCAACGCTATCATTGTGTTCAAATAGCATTGACATAGGGCCAGTCTTCAAAACAAAAAGAAGTTATAATTTTTCTTTTACTATTAACAATTACTTTATTTAATTCACTGAATAAAATATCTAAATATTCTATTTTTATTACGAGAAAAGCGCTGTTTACAAATGCCGAGTTTATTAAATTTTATATCATTATATTATCAGATGCATCACGATGGAATTCAACAAGAGCAAAACAACTTTCAATGATGAAAAAGTCGATCTAAATTTTTTTATATATTATTATAATTTATTTAGCGAAATTCCGAGTAGCAGATCTCTCTCAAGCCAAAAGCTTGCAGCTTCTATTCCCAGCAGCAAAAAAACGAAGATTTTGTAGATTAACCGTGTAATTTATGTTATCTGCAAATGGCCAAAGGCAAATACATAAATGATTCCGGATAATTGAAAAATAAGAACAAAGGCTCCCACTGTAATTGTATATTAAAATATTCGAAGATGAAGTTATGATTTGTGATAGTTCAAGTGGAAAGAAACGATTACAAAAGGAGGGAAGAGAAGAAACGAAATCATTTCCATCGATTTTTGGAATGTTTTCTTCGCTTTCAAAATCGTAGATTTAAAAAATCTTGTTTGTCTACTTCTTCTTTTCAGTGTTATTGCTCCTTTGCTTAAGGGTTGGTTTTTTTTACATGCATTTGGTTGAGCACAAACGAGACAAACTGAAAATAAAATTCGAACAGAGTCGCAATAGTCCGAATCCCACTGTAATCCGAATATATAAAAGGAAATAATTTAGGCACAAAAAGTTTCATAACTAAACTGGTAAATCAAAGAAAAGATTCAATAATTCTCATAAGTACAGTTAAATTAAACTGTAAATCAAAATATCAAAAGTATAGATGGAAATTCGAATGTACAGATCAGAAGTAAATGATAAGTGAATTACAAACAAACAAAATTGAATACCTATTTAACTTATCTTATCGAAATTTACCGGTAATGACTTTGACTTTTATGAATTAAATTGAAGACAAAGAACAAATTTAAATGGGAAATGCTGATTGGTAGATTTTACGTGCAGATTTAAATACTCTAATTAAGCGAACAACTGCACAATTAGATTAAATGGAAAATTTCGGTAATGAATAAAATTAAACGAAACTCTATATATGAAAATAAAAAAGCAAGAATAAGAAACAGCACCTGAGAAAATAAATTGCCTTTCTGAATCAATTATCGAAAGGAATTGGGAACGGCCGTTTCGTCCTTCTAGGGACTCATCAGCCCAATCCGCCTTCCCTGAAACGGCCGTTCCCAATTCCTTCCGATAATTGATTCAGAAAGGCAATTTATTTACTCAGGTGCTGTTTCTTATTCTTGATTTTTTATTTTCATGTTACAAAATTTAAATTTTTTATTTAGGTAAACTCTAGATAATTTGAATACATTTCGTATACTTAAATCAAAAAAACTTCTAAAACAACTGAGGAAAAGACATCTGTGTTTCTACTCACAAACGTTAAGAATTCCGTCAACTGTAATTCCTGAAGTAGTCTTTTGCTAAAAAAGACGAAATATTGAAGATAAAGATGTTTTTCAAGTAACAGAAGTCTTTTGATTTAAGTATATATTTTAGAAAAGAATGAAGAACATTTCCCGTACTGTTTATATTATTAATAAGGATAATTCTGAAAATAAAAACGCTTTTAGAAGTTAGAAATCGGGACTATTGGTTCGCCGTTTCTGAAGTCCCATCAACCAGATTCATTCAATGACGCTAAAGGCTTGGAAGTAATCGGAAAGAAAAATTCGATGTTTCTAATACAATCTCACTTTACGGAAAATAAATTGGATGAAATACAGAGGAAAACTTTCGATTACTCTAAATATAACATTTATCATTTCTTTAAGACGTTTAATTAAATGTTATTAAAACAGAAAATTCAAATTGAACAAGCTTTTATTCAATGCTAACCGAATGTAAAATAAAAGTTCGTTCAAAAGTACATTTTTGCTTTATTGAATATTAAGGAATTAAAATATAATTTTCAGACCTTCAAATGAACTCTAATAATTTTTAATAATAACGGATGATTTTGTGACAAAATAGCACAAAACTCAAGTATTAAAAATGGATCTCGAGCGATATGGTTACGGTTGCGGAATAAACAGTGCTCAACAGGGCTACGGAGTCGGAGTCAATACATTTCTAGTGAATCCGGCTTTAAAATAAAAACTTGTAATGTTACTTAAATAAATAATTTTATTTTGTGTTTTATTAATCCTAACTTCGCACATTTATTAAAGAGGTATCTTACATTTCTGTAATTATCAAATTTCTCTAGATTTACCCAAACATAGTAAAGTATATACGTATTTATAGGAAAATACTTGATAATATAATAATAAGAAGTTTGGAGGACAGATTATGTAATATGTCTGATAACCTTAATTTCATGTATTTTATACTTTTAATGCATATTCTATTTTTTTATTAAAACTTTTTCTTTTTTTAAGTTATTAAATGCACAGCCTGTTGCATATTTACTTTCATAAGAATTTAGGAAAATTTACTTGTTCACAAAATATTATCAAATAAATATATTTTATGTTCTACCAACCTAAGTAACTGTGATTCACGTGGTGGTGATAAAATGTTTTGTTATCATTTGACTGCAGTGAATCTGTTGTCACTAAATAACATACATTTGTCATTTATGAAGGAGTCGCAATCGGACAATAGAATAATAGAGGAGTCGGAGTAAAAAGGTTTGCAGTAGGGATTCCACAGCCCTGGTTTTAACAGATCCTATCTCACATTTTACCTTCGTTTTAAATAAAAAATCATAGTTAAGAGTCTATTAATATACTAATACTAAAAAAGAAAGAAAGAAAGAAAGAAAGAAAGAAGAACCTCTTTTTCCGGTTATTTAAAAATAATAAAACTTTCACCGGAAATAATAATGAAATGATTTTATAGGCATTTACCAAAATCCAATTAATAATGAAAATTAATCCTTTATGAAAATTTATATCCTAAGGTATTTTGCTCAAACTAATCAATTTCTAAATTAATACCTCTTTACGAGGCCTAATTCAAAAATTCTAAATGCAAACATTTTTTTGTTTTGTTTTACAATCTTAAAAAATAAATAATGAAGTTTCATGACAGAAAAGACAAATTTCTTCTTTGCTTTCTAGTTCTTCTTTCCTCATCACTCCCCCAACACCTCCCTACTGATGATGACGTTGTGTTGCAGCCACGACGAAACTGTCCAGTTTGTAATGTATTTTTTAAAAACTTTCTTTCAATTTTTTTAAATTTAATAGGATAATTTACTTTTAAACATGTGTGACCTTTGATTTTTGTAGTATCATTGATTTCGACTCACACAATAAAATTCTTTTAACATCCAACAAGGTAGTGACAGCGATTTGTAAACAAATCACAATGCTTCGCAACGGCTTCTGATACGTATTAGACAATATAATTGATATTGCTTTAATTTTCTTATTATTATAAATGTGATTGTTGCGCATGCAAAAGACGCAATTGTTGCGATTGTTGTCATTGTTGCTAATGATAATTTAAAGAAATTTTAATGATACTTGTCCATAGATGGACGGACAAAGCAGGTTTATAAGGCTTCTGATACTTGTATCAAAAGCCTAAAATGACTTCCAATAAATGATATTCCTCACTCGAATTGATGGATAAAATTCTTTAAAACGTGTACGATGCTTCGTATGGTCCAGCTTAAAATACGAGAACGATTACTGTGGATGAACTACGGAATTCTCAGAAATGTATTTTCCAAGTTTGGACCTGGTCGTTAGACTGGAGATAAGACTGCATCAAATGTAAATAAAAACAATTGTGGGCTTTAATATTAAGGAAAAAAATTCTCATTAACTGAATAAAACAAAATGAACTGCAAGGGGGAAAAAAAAAACAGAAAATTTGGTTTTGCAATCTGTGAAACATATGGTCTAATTTCAGGAACCTCGATTACGAACCAAAGTCAGCAAAAGACAAAGTAAAAAGATAACATCTACAGCTGATGTCTACGGGAATTTCTGTAAGGAAAATATTGGGTTTTATCAGTTTTAACCTTTTGCAAAAGACGAGTAGCTTGGTAAGAATAAAATCAGCAGTTTGGAATCATTATTCTAAGCGTCCACTAACTAGTCCAAGGCAATGAACATAACAAAGATAAAGTGACTGCTTGACGTTATTAAATAAAAAAATACAGTCTATTAACGAAATCTGATAGTTATCAATAACTTACGGATTTCTATGTTTGTTTGTTTGTATATTTCGAACTGAGAAAGAGGCGCGAATTAACTGATGTGATTTGCACGTGATAGATTAGATTATTCTTGTTGTTTAATTGTTATTTGCTGTTCATTGACTGGTTACTTTACAATAAACGTGCTTCACTATCTTATCTCACTGATTCATTACGGTAAATATACAGTATACCTCATCGTACAGAACTGCGGAATCATAAACTTTCCTTTAAATAATAAACTAGTAATGTGATTGAGAAGAGTAGACCTGAAACGAAGAGTTTAAGCGAAACGGGTTAAGTGATCTTTGGAGTATAAAATGCTATCCGTAGAATATAGTGTATGGTGTGTCCCTTCCATCAACTTTCTAAGCGAATCTGTGGTCGCTTAGAAAAATAATAATTTTTCTTCAAGTCTTCAGGAAATTAACTTGTGAAATCTCTGAAAATTATAGATATTATATTAAATATTGACTGAGCATCAACAGAAGTCTTGCTGTAACACTTGAACATTATTTTTTTTCTCTGTATCTGTTGGTTTATTTGTCCTCTTGTCTTTTTGTATACGCGTCATTGGAAAATGCAATTTTATAAAAATTGGTACTTTATTTTTGTATGGTCCAAATTAAAATGTAGGCACATTTACTATGATCTTCTACCCCTCCCACCCTTCAGAAATGATCCCCAAAAATCACTCATAAGCTGGACTGGTTTCTTTAAAGTTTAGTATAATGCTTATTTACGGCCAAACTTAAAATATGGCCGCAATTATTTTGATATCTATTCCATCTTCAGTCCTCCAAACTGATTCCTCAGCGCTCAGTGTCAGTGCGCGCTGAGTAGCTAAGTGTATACTTATTATACATTTGAAGTTAAGTGTTTATTATCAATATTAACCTTTAATAAAGCAGAATTGAATCACAATGTATATATTCTTTCTCTTCCTTAGCTTGGTGAAAGGATTTGGCAGGTCAACTCTTTTTTTTATTTCAATCTGCATTGAAAAAGTGGGACGAGGAAGGATATTGTGGTCGTTTTCGAGCACTTCATAAAGTTATAAACTGCCAGTAATAGGCCTAGAAGACAAAAGGCCTCCATCTAATGTCTAGGCCATTCGAATGGATTGGAGAATAGAAAGATACCCAGAATTCCAAGTTTCATCCATAAGGACTACGTTGAATTGCCGAGCCAAGAAGATCACCAATTACCAATTAAAAGTAAATAAATGAATAAGAAAAATGAAAAAAAAAACAACACAACAATGTCTACCAATCCTAAAAAGGTGGAAGGTTTTTTTTTTTTTCCGGTTTTTCCTTCTTAATTGATTTATTGAAACTTTCCTGTGAAGGAATCGGAACAAAATCTGAAATAATAATTATAAATAAATAAATAAATTAATTAATAAATAAAAAAAGCCCTCATTGAATTGAAGAAGTAATTGATTGAGCATACGTAATATTATACTCCATTAGAAAGTTATCACCATCTTCGCTCTGTTCGTTTGAATGTTCATCACGCTAAAATGATTGACTGATTTCCTTAAAATCTGATGAACGATATTTATTTTATGATCCAACTTAAAATATGATTAATTTTGTCCATCCCCTCTAAGACTAAATGCTTAGCCCCCTCCCCCCACCATGGGTGGCATAATCAGGGCATATTCCAGTTTACATATACAGTATTTCAATAAAAAGAAAAAATCATCATCTTTCATTTCAATTTTTTGTTTATTTATTAATTAAAACAAATCAACAAATATCTTCACAACGAAAACATGTTTTCGTATTTCGATAAGAAATTATATCCACCTCCGGCATATCTTTCAAATAGTGTTTACGAATAAATACGAAGAACGAAATTTGAACGAAGTTTGAAAAACAAACAAACAAAAAAAGAAAGAAAGACAGAAAAAGGAAAGAGATGTTTAGTTGTAAAGAATTAAGATTGATTTGACTATGCATGTGTTTTGGTTTATTTTTTTTCCCTGAGCTATTTAACTTTTGGATTTCTTTCTGTTTGAACGCTCATTACACTAAAACGATTGGAACGATTTTCTTATTTTTATATAGGAGCTAAAATTCAAATATGGTTACCATTATTTTAAGCTTAATAAACTTAAATTTTTTGAGTTTAAAAAATAAATTAACTGTTAATATTTCAACAAATAGAAACTGACGAAAGTAACAGCGCTCTGTGAAGAGTAAACTGCTTCTTTTTTTAAACCCAATTAAGCGCTTCTGTCAGTAAAGTTTTGGTGTGAGAATGCTTTGCGTAATAAGTAACACGAAGTGAATTTTTTGAAGTGACTTGTCTAACAAACTTTGTGAGTGACATATCTGGAACAAATAAAGATTCCCACGCGAGCATCCTGAAAAAAAAAAAAATCCAATTTCAATTAATAGTACGACACATTAAAGATTATTGTAAACTATTACAAAGACTGCAAATTCTAAAATAAGTCCCCTTATTAAACTGGGCATGTTAATCTTCAGATTTGATTGAGCGTCTTTCTTCTTTGTTTGTCTGTTTGTGTGTGCATTACGCTAAAACGGGTGGACGGATTTCCTTAAATTCTGGTACGACTAAAAACATGGGCTCGATTATTTTGATATCCATCTCTCCCTATCCCATCACTGAATGCTTAGACCCTACTACGCGTACGGATATCTACTCCGATTCTTACCTATAGGGACTAAGGTTTTTAACCTACGTAAATTAAGCAATCATTCCATAATCTGAGTATTTAAACGTGAAATTGGAGACCCATTTTAAGTTGAGCTGAATATTACGAAAATAAAGTATAAATTAAAACGATGAGATTTGATGGAATAGTTTCAGTCATTAAATATAAGCTTTTTAGGGTAAATTATAATCAGGATAATTTTGCTACCAATAAAAAAGTTTAATTCAAAAGCTTTGCTACAATTTAAGAAAGGAGATTTTCGAATGCTTATGTTTACGACGCTGCAGGTTCTGGATGGAATCCTAAGTGCAAAACAAATAAATATTCTGTGTCCTCCACATTATTTGCTTGAATTAGTTATTTTAACTTGAAAAAAAAAAATACATCCAAATTCATGCAAAAATTTCACGCGAATACTGATCAGATAAATATACAATATACAGCTATGCTAGGTTAGCAAAAATATTCCTTTGATCGTGTACAAGTAAAACACGCCATCGAAACTACGGCGTTGATCAGAGGATGACAAGATATTTACAAAATTTTACTGAATACAGAATTTGAAATGTAATACCCCCTGCTTCACTCAATATTTCGAACAATAAATAAAATTATTAAGCAGATGTATTAAATAAATGTGGTAATCTTGCGTCAAGGAAATTTAAAATAATATCTCAGTTTAATTGATTCTGACTCTTAACCATCCTTGTGTTTCTAACAAAACATAATGTTCAAATGAGGATTTAGTCTCTCTTAGCCCCTAGGCGAAAGTGAACTTATGTGATCCTAGCCGTAGGCAAGCATGGTTCCCTAAAATCGCGTCTGGTATGTTTTGGTTTAACGTATTTCTACAATTGATTGTTACAAAGGTATGTATTTATCAAATATGCAATATCTTTATAAACTGCCGAA
>JAFIDM010012231.1:58011460-58025340 GCA_023159025.1 Thereuonema tuberculata | reverse complement strand
TTAAAAATGATTGTAGCTGAAGAAGAAGAGAAGGAAATAATCTCTTCGAAAATTCCTGTCTAATAAATGTATTTTAAATTTATTTTTAATTTTACATTTATTTTATGATATAAAAAGATGATGATGATTAACAATTATCGAAATTGTTTTGATTGTTCAAAATTTGAAACTTTACTTGTTAATGATGTTCGTGTAATGTTATTCTTGGAAGCTTTTAACAATACAATCAAATTAACAAAAAGTCCCAAAATAAAACTCATAATTTTCTTAAAATGTTATTTCTTAAATGTTTCTTTTTTTGTTTTTTTGTTATGAAAGTGATAGAAACGAAACGTGTACATTTATTTTCCATTAAGATCGTAAAAATTTCAAATATAAAAGTTAGATTGCCACAGGTTTTTTTCATATGCATACTAGGTTTCACGAAGAGCCATCGAACGGATGATCTAACTAGCTATACTTATCTAGGAAAGGAAACCAATTTCAAATGAAGAAAGCAGAAGAAACTTCAAACAAATGAATTTTGGAGATATTAAACTTTATTTTAAACATTCTAATATTAAAAAAAATAAAGTGTAAACACTTTTATATGAAAGCCTTTCTTTTTTCATAGCAAATTGCAAACATTGACGTTAATTCGTTATTAAGATATCTATATATAGAAGAGAAAAGCAAGATAAATTAGACGCAGGCCTACATAATCTCTCTCCATTTATCTTAGTTCACTGTATGTAATTGTTAGTAATTTATGTCTCGACTTCGAAGATAAATTTTAAGTGAATAAATGTTGGTGAAAGAAGAGTCAACTACATTTTGTTTTGCGAAGAACTCAGGGTCGTTAATTACTTTGTGGAACGCCGCAAACGAAACCGAGGACCTATTGGGATTCTGGTGTCTGTATAAACGCGAACGTAACGCCGTCCACAGCTCAAAACCGGGAGTTGGATCCCCAAGCGTCATGTCTCGTGGTACTCCCCATGGCCTGGAGGTTTAGGATAAAATCCTATTTCCGATTCAAGCCATTTCCAGATTTAAGTGTCCTTGGTGAAGTAGTAGGAATTGGACCAAATTGGGATCTATCTACACCGAATCGACCACGTTTAGAACGAATGTGATACCTTCGACCCAATATGACCACTTCCGGTTCAAGTTGGCCATTTGCTCAGGGTCACTCGAATTTTGCAAAATGGTGAAAATTATACGGAGTCGCTTGGTTTAGTTTTTACTACAAAACTGAATTGTCTAGTTAGGCCTATTTATAAAACTGAAATTTTGAATTAGTTTTCCTCAATCACAGAATAGGAAGTTTTATTAAAAGTTAGGAGATAATAGAATGTCTGAAGCTTTTTTTTTTTATAGTTGCATTCACCAATAGTATCTTCTGGCATAGTATCCATGGTTTTGCGAAAGCAATGAATGAAACTAGCCGAGTTGGGTTCAGGTTCACATCTGATAAGCGACTGATAAGAAATATCGGTCAACGTGGGATTTTATAGGGGATTCCGGCGTGCAACTCGTAGTTACCGTATAGAGCGCATTTTGCTACGCTTACGTTCAGATCACGTTAATTTGAAAAATATTGTACAGATTTTAATGATAATGGTATCATTGTAAAGTAAAAACATTTTTAAAATGTTTTTTGAAAATCGGTTAAGCCATTTGAAAAACATACGCCTTTCTGTGCGCTCTGAAGGAGTGAGTCAATTTAGTTGCACGGGAGTGTATTATTATATTATTGTTATTATTATATAATATACTGGTATTATGATATAATATTACTCAATCATATATTATGGTCATATATTACTCAAGATTTTGTATCTAATAGAAGCCCATCTATTAAACATACCAATATAGATGGCGGCCACATTGGATTTATATGAAACAGGCCACCAGAGGTCGCGCACAAGTTGTTTGCGATGGTTTCCTAAAACCTTAGGACCATGTCTAAGACTATACCAAATTTCACAGACTTGGCAAAAAGTGCACGATTCTTCTGAATTTTCATGAATTCCAACCCTGCTACAAAGAAAGTTTGTCATTTAAGGAAGTGACAATTACTGCGAATCATGGCTGGAAGTGATAGAAGTTACTCAAAATATGAATAAAAACAACCAATTAAAAATTTGCATTCTTCACAATAATGCAACACCATGAAAGAGAGATTGTCCGAACACATTAGAGCTTTTAAAAATAATAAATGAAAATTTCTGATTGGGCAGATCACTCTACAGAAAATGGACACAATCAGAACCTTATTGTAAAAAATAGAATATAAAATTTCTGAGGAAAAGAAGAGATTAATTACTGAATCTTGTTTAATTAATTGGAAGAATTGTATAAATAAAAATAAATTCCTTAAAGTAAGCAATATTTCTTTCCATTACATGAAAAAATTAATGAAGAAATAATGTTATTATTACAATATGAAAATATGTTTATTTGTTAAAGAATTCTTTAAAATATGTTTATTTGTTACTGAATTGTTTATTTGTTACTGGAGGTTTAACTTCCAAGGATAGTTCACGGGTTGCAACTAGTAAATGTAATTTTATCATGTTATCATACTGCGTCTTTAAGCGGAAGTAACGTAATGTGTCCACAATTTCATTTGGACTACATGAATTTGGTGAGGCTAAGCGTTTTACTTCATCAAACCGTACCTCGTCGCATCCAGCAAACCTTTATACTGCAGTGTTTCGTTGAAATAACGGCAAAATGATAAGAATGCTTCGAATCTTAACGCAAAAAACAAATTACACCAAGGTTTTCAGTTACAATTTACAGTTCAAATGTGTGAACAGCAACACTTCGAGGTTCGATCCGAAGTTTTAATACAAGTGTGGACACAATTTTAAGATGGAGCTAGCCCCCTCCCTCCCATCCTGTCAATGGATTCTGATTTGTAAATGACAGTTTGTTTTTGTGTTTATTTCTTTTTCCGCTATTCTAATCGTCTATAATCTATTACATCTTCAATATTAACCTGGTGAAATCTGAAACTGCACAATAATATAAAATCATTGTAGTTTATTTGTTTACAAGGATTCTAATTTGAAATTGACAGTTTTATTAATTTCAAATTTATGATAAAAATATGTTGTCATATTTTAAAGAACAATCTTCCGACAAAAATTTTAAATTTTAATATTAACAGTTAAAATATAATAATAAAAAACTAATTAAAAGTTGTTTAAAAAAAAGAAATTTTATTTATTTCTCAAAAGATATTTAGAAAATATAAAATAAAATTGATGCCAAAGCTTACGATTTTAATAACAATAGGTGAGACCAAGTTGTATACAAAATGACATCCTGGTACAACTGTTTCACGCTAATACGGCGATCATCAGCCAGGAGCAGTCATCAGTACACAATCAGGTCACGATACACGGGCCTGTATGATAAACCGTCGGAAAAAATGTGGAACCCGCAAAATTTAAAACAAACAATAAAAACTCGCCGAAAGGACAAATGGCGAGAAAATTCATGTGCCGCTACTAGCGCCTCTATGAATTTTTTTAGCACCTAAAAATAAGAAAGCGCAGGTAAATATTAATAATAATAATGGGGGAGACCAAGTTGTATACAAAATGACATCCTGGTACAGCTGTTTCACGCTAATATGGCGATCATCAGTTAGGAGCAGTCATCAGTACACAACCAGGTCTCGGTACACTGGCCTATATAAGAAACGTCGGAACCAATGTGGAGCCGTCAAAAGTTAAAACAAACAATTAAAACTCGCCGAAAGGACAAATGGCGAGAAAATTCATGTGCCGCTACACGCAACTTTGAGAATTTTTTTTAGTTCTTAAATTATAATAAAACTGTAAAAATCAGGAATAAACATTAATGGTCTTTCTGAAAAGCCTGTGTCGTTTTTCTAAAAATAAGGAAGAATGTTTTTTTTTTTTGTTTTTTTTTGGACTAACTTTGGGAGTTATCATTACTGTTAAATTACCAATTATAAATCAAAAGAATTTAAAAAATTAAAACTACAATGATTTAACTTCTATTTTATGGATTTCAGATTTATAACTACAATAATCTGATATAAACTTGAAAACTCGAATAAAGGAAGAACAGAGCACCAGGAAGTCAGAGGTCCGTCTTAAGAAGCCTTCTTATTGGAGGAGATTAATATTAATACTTCTTGTTTTGTAATGTCCAAAATGTTACCCGTTTTAATTTTTTTTCCCAATTAAATTTTTCTTTTAAGTTTTTAATTGAGTGTTGGCCGAAACTTTTATCTGTTAACTTTCTCTGTACGATAAGTTGTTATCATCAAATTATAAGTCATGTTATATTTCAAGCCTATTCGAAAATACTAAAGAACCACGGTAAAGAATAAAAAGTTCCAATGTCTGTCTGTTTGTCCGTTTGACAAACATATACCATATTCATGATCTTCCTCAGATTTTACATCTAGAACCTTTTACGTCTGAAGCTTCATTTGGAATAGCAAGAAATGTATTCCGAGCAATAATCTAGCATTTTTTTTTCCTTATCCAGAATTTTCCAATCAAAAAGTCATATGTTGAAAATTTCATCTAGAAAAATTTGTTCATTTCTTAAAATTTCGTGCTTAATCGTCTCTTATTTTTATGCAATAGCAATTCTCCAAAACATATCCGTTTTCAAGAGATAATGATCAAAAAATCACAGTCGTCTGCAAATATCCCTGATTTTTTGTTTCGAAAATGGCCACTCTTACATTCTTCAAAACATCTGAAATAATCAAGACTTTAAGGAAGCTTACGTATATACCTACCTATAGATTATTTTATTTCATTTTATTTTGTTTTATTTATTTTACTTTTTTTTTGTTTTTGTTTTTACTGTTTTACAGAAACTTTTATTTTTATTTTTATTTATTTTTAGTAATAGTTGAATTTTAAAAAATTAATACATTTGCGCTTTATTTTCTTTTTTACATCTTAATGGCCTCTTTTGTAGCCTTTTAATCTCTTATGTTCATTCTGATCCTGTGAATAAATCCCGATTATTTTATTCTTTCCATGGAGATCGTCATACAATGGTTTAACTTTCGCTGTACGTTCAATTGTAATCATCAAATAATAAGTCATTTTATATTTTAAGCCTATAAATCATCGTTTTTACATTTGCTTCCTTTATTAAACTGAATCTAAGTAGTATATTATCACATGTTACTGTGTTTCGGGAATTACTCAGATTTTAAATCTTAAGTGAAAAATAAAGATTTTTACTGAACAGGCAAAGCAGAGAATTTTATATGTTCTTTTTATACCTTTGTCTATTTACAAATTCATCAAATTTATTAATTAAATTCTGCGCTAAATTGCATTTAAAAGACTGGAAAAAGATAAAATTTCGTTCTAAGAGATGGTTGTAGGCCTATACGGAATGGAATTAGATGGATAGGTATTGGGGGTAGAGTTGTGATATTTTTTTTATTATTATTATTATAATTATTATTATTATTTTTTTTTTAATTAGAAAGATCAATGCCAGAAATGATGGGCCCGGTAGCCGAGTGGGTAAGGGCGCTTGGCTGCGGATTGGAGGTAGCGGGTTCGATTCCCGGCCTCTGCGGAGGACGGGAATTTTTCCACGCTTCTTTCTCCTCCAAACGGGCCCTAGGGTCTACCCAGCCCTCTATGGAATGGGTACCGGGTTTCTTTCCCGGGAGTTAAAGGCGGGCGAGCGACGGGCCGACCCCCCGTCCTCAACTTTGTCCCGTAGGTTCTGAACACTGGAGCCTACCCTCCAGCTGCATTGCGCGGTCCTCTGGGCCTGATCGCAACTTTAACTTAATGCCAGAAATGAAATTGGATTTAATAACTTTGAAATTAAAGCTATTGACAGAGAGTCAGAGATACAAAAAGATGTTTAAATTACATTAATAATAGATACCCATTGAAAAAGTTTCAGAGAATAATTGATAGTCAAAAAATTTAAAAAAAAATCAACAACCCGAAGGGTTGAATAATATAATTAAAAACCATGAAAGAGTAAATTAAAATTTTGATTTAGGTTTCATCATGTTGGAAAGAAAACGTAATTGAAATTGTGAAGAAAATTATTGAAAACTAGCTTATGTCCGCGACTTCGTGCGCGTATATAAGGAACTGGTTGGAATTTCGGAGTATTAGCTAGCCTATGTGTTGCCCGGGGACTATATGTACCGTATTGTCCTGCGTATAAGACGACTTTTTAAACCAGGAAAATCTTCTCAAAATTCAGGGGGTCGTTTTATACGACGGGTGCTGAAACTTCCGAGCCAGACTGGAGAATCTGCGGTCGCCGCATATGGTGGGGGGAGCTCAAAAACGACCGCGGCCGCATCCCGCCGTATGCGGCAACCGTATGAAAGCAGCAAGGACGGCGCTGTACAAGAACGGTAGAAGAAAATCCACTCACCAGGGTTCGTGGAAAAAAGTGACTTAACCCGGTCCCGATGACGAGGTGAGGGTGCGCCTGACCGGGAAGGTGTAAGTGAAGGGCGGAGTAAGCTGCAGGCGTTCGGGACGCCCGGGGTATGGAAAAAAGAGATAGAGCTGGGGCAGAATAAACAAGGCTACAGTTAAGAAATACTACGATTTTAGTTAAATTCTAAAAAAATATAGCATTAAAATAATGCACCATAATAAACAAAGCTACAGTTACTTGGAGACAGGGAGAGCTGACCAATCCAAGCAGGCGTTGTATACAACAACCAGCCAATCGCCGATAAGATACATCGCTTTTAAAGGAAAAGTTTAATCCACTTGCACTATTTTATGTATACATGTTTGATGACAAACAGCGTTATGTTTATAAGTGACAGTTTTCCTGCTAAGTATCTGCATGTCATAAGCATTTGAATTAAAATTATCATATTGAAATCAAATCTGATGTTTTTTTAATTTTTATTTGTGTGCGTTGGAAGAGAGGTAGTCTTGTACGGCGAGTATATCCCAAACTCTATATTTTCATTGGAAAAATTGGGGGTCGTCTTATACGCCGGACAATACGGTAACTACCTACAACATTTAGGGCGATTTAAAACGGCTCTAGAGACATCTATCGACTGGTTTGGCAATTTTTTCATTCAGACCTATCCCCCGGGAAGTACTTGATCGAACAGGATAAAAAGTAGCCTATATCTGCATGCAAAATTTCATTCAGATCCGTTGCGCCGTTGAGACATGATTGAATGACAGACAAACAAACAAAACAGATTTTTACCTTTTATAATTACTAGTTGCAACCCGTGAAATATTCACGGAAGTAAAACAAATTCCATATTTTTGAAAAATACCGTGAGATTTTTCACGGAATAAAATGTATAAACCCTGCTGCATTCGATCTATTTGTAGCCGAAATTTGTACATTCAATACAAACTCTACTTACAATGCGACCCAATTCTCGAGATGCCCAACAATTGAGAGATACAAAACTCATTATCATTGATGAGGTGTCCGGGTTGACAAAACATGGATTACGTTGCATTGGCCTTCTGTTGAGAGATGTGATGAGATCTGAAGCTCCATTTGGAAATAAAGTTCCCTTCGTTTAGAAGCGAGCGAGCGGCTATCCCAGAATTCTATGGGAACACAGCCGATGCTGTGAAATTATGTAAAAACCGAGGTTTTACAAACTCTGATAAATTCTGACGCATGAACTTCACATTTCAGTATAAACTTTGTGTATGTGTGAAAGAAAATCTCAATATGCTGATAATAATTGTGTAATCGCGCTACGTCGAGCTTTAGTGGGCGAATAGTAGAGACGAGATTATGATAAATGGGCGTGACGTTACGACTGACGTGTTCCAACGCTGCACTGTGATTGGTTATTTCTCCGACTGTCTCCGCTTTGATGACAAACAAACAAACGTACAGCCTTTTAACAGGATTATTAATATTCACACACACATACATATAATATAATAAGGATTAATTGTTATAAAAAATTATATATAATAAGATTTTAAATTCTAGGAGTAATGAATATTGTAGGCTTTTATCTTCGCATATCGATGGATCTTATTTCGTTTACTCAAATGCTCAATCATCTTATTATATGGAATTGTATCCGCAATAAAGAACCGGGAAATTTACTGAACTCAAAGTAATACTGGTTAAATAGCAAATCAAATCTGTGAAGATTCAGCTGCAACTAAAGAAAACATGGTTTTATATCTGTTTTTGATTGTAAATGGCTAGAGCAATAAAGAAAATTGTTGAATATAGAAAAAATTAAGAAGAAAGAAAAATGGTGGATACCGTGGATTAATATATTAATAAGCTGAACTTAATTATTGTTGTTTGCTAAAAAAAAAAGGCAATGAAGTTGAAGAGAAATCTAAGTAAAAAAAAAAGAAAAATAGACTTGTGATTCATGACTGGAATTGTTTAATTGTTATTAAATTAACTGATTTATTTTTGTTTAACGCATTTAAATATAAGTGTTTATGTAATTAAATAGCTTTTTTTTGGTAATGTATAAATTTAGTTATCAAGAATTTTAGTGTTTTAATATTAATAATATCATTACTTTATCATTATATGGATAAATTATTGTAACTATTATTATTGTAAATTGGACTGCTGGCTGGAAAAATCTCTAGTGGGTGTTGGGAGCTTACATAGAAAAAAGCTTATGTAAGTTCTCCTCCAGATGAGCCCTCTGGTAAACGAAAACGGATTTTGTTTCCCGGGGTGAAGATGGCCCTGTAAAGGCTGACCAGCCAATCTCAACTAAGTCTCGATAGTCATTGAAACATCTGAGCTGTAGGCCTACCTTTGGAAACCGAATTGGAATTATCCGATCTTTGTGGATGATTCTTATTCAAAGAGAAATGCATTAATTACTGTGAAAATATACCTAATCCAGTTTAATTTTAAAGAAAAAGATTTTTTTAAAGGTTTATTTATTTATTTTTTTACCCGGTGGTTATAATTAAACTGATCCTATTATTAGCACCCTGGAATGGGTTATAATGAAGTATGACAATGGCACTTGGTAGAGATGTTAATTAGACTAGGCCGCAGCGACATCCGTTGGAAAAACAAAAATAATTCACTTTTCCGCCACCAGGCGGAAATGCGGCGCTATACAGTAGGTTAAAATGCCAGCAGTCATTGCAAGCAAGCCATTCCGCGAGGATTATCATGACTGTTGGATATCAGAACTGTTCGAAATGTTCTGGGGTCTATTTTATGTGCATCTTAGAGGTTTGAGATCCACAAGGTGCAAAAATTCAAGAATCGCAGCAACGCACTGATTTCGCTCTTTGAATTTTGGCAAGGATGACTGTCGATAACATGTGGCCTGGGAATATCCTGTGGACTGACGAGCCTCATTTGGCACTGAAAGTGCGGTAAATAAACAGAACTGTCGTATGCAGGGCTCGTTGCATCCACATGTTGTACATAAACAGCCATTGCACTCGGCTGATGTGACTGTAAGGTATCGATTCATAAGTACTTTTATTCTCGGTCCATTTTTCTTCGAAGAGATTACACGGTAAGGATCGGTACCGTTACGACTGCATGTTACCGTGAACTGCTTGCTCAACAAGTGATTTATATCTTGCAAGAATGAAATAGTTTAGAAATACTTTTCATGCAAGTTGGCGCAACATCGCATATTGGTCAACAAGTTAAAGAACTACTTCGTGCGACCTTCACGAATCTCCAGAGGTTTTCTAGATGCTTGGCCAGCACGATCCCCGGACTTAAATCCATGTGATTTCTGTATGTGGATATGCGTCTATCAGGGACGTGTACGGTCTCTGTCAAGCATACATTCCACCGGAAAATTTCTGTAGTTTGATCACATTGTGTGTTTGATCACACTATATTACATATGCAGCATGTGACTGATCTAGTTGGAGCACACATTCAACAACTTCTGTAATCATCGTTTGATAATAGACTCATGCCCGAGTGTACCGAACTTCAGTTAACTTTGATGACTGCAGTTTGGACGGAGCTAAAATTAATGGGGGGTGCTGCTCCAGAAAAATTTTAGCCTTTGTTTTAAAATTGTGTGAAAGGAAACATGTATAAAAAGAAAATTTATTCAGAAACTTGATAAATTTCTTTTTATACATGTTTGTTTCCTTTCACACAATTTTAAAACAAAGGCTAAAATTTTTCTGGAGCAGCACCTCTCCCCCCACTAATTTTAGCTCCGTCCAAACTGCAGCCATCAAAGTTAACTGAAGTTGGTGCACTTGGGCATAGGCTTCTCTTATGTTTTTCGCCATTAATACGCCATATTTTTCAGCGGAAATCGGGTCCGCATAGTCTAACTATCATAACTACTAAATGTTCATTACAACCCACTCCACGGTGCAGTGAGCAGGATGAGTTTAATTACAACCATCCAGTATATAAATTATGTAGGAATTTGCTACTATCGCGTGGTGGGTACAAGAAATACCAGTCAACAATTTTATGAACTGAGCCTGTAGCGATACGACATCAATTTTGTGGACTGGAGTGGGGTGGGGTGGAAACCAATAAAACTGTGCTAATATTTTAATTTCAACCTAAATTAAGCGTTTAAAAAAAAATCATCGAGCCGTTATAGCGAAGGATTAAGGGGTCATTTTTGAGGAATGGGTTTAAGTTTTAGGTTGCACTATTAATTAATTGCATAATTAATTTTATAGAATTCCAAATTTTAAGGAAATTCCAAATTTTATCAGACGTTTTAACATGAAGGAAAAAAATATAAACATACAAATGGACAAACAGTGGACAAAAAAAATGTTGAAGAGGAATACTGAGATTAAATTTGGTATCAAATTTACATAGTAAAAAGAATCTTAATATGTAAGATTCCATTCACTGACTGACTGACTCGTCACCGCACAGCCCAAACCTAGGAACTTGAAATTTTGGGGATGAGTTCCCTTTATGATATAGGTGCCTACTTAGAACGGATTTTTGGAAATACAATCCCCAAAATCGGTGAAAAAAGGATGAAAACTTTCTTGCAGGGCATGCGTATCTCTGAAAACGCTTGATTTGGAAACACGAAATTTGACATGAGTGTTCCTTGTCAAAAATCGGAAAAATACTTACTCGATAAATTTTCAAAATTTGTTTCTTAAGGAGTGAAAACGTCTTAAGGGTACGCATATCAATAAACCCCTTAAACTACAAACGTGACACTCCGGGAAAATACTCTTCTTAAAAAAATGAAGAAATACCTGTTCGAAAAAAAAATAAATACCGTAAGAGTGAAGAGAGAGTGAGTGGGTGTTTCGAGTTCAGTTAAAGTAAAGCTAAATGTCCTCACAACCTCATCAACGAATAGCCGAAACCGCTGAACCTAGGAAATTTTAGGGGTGTTTTCCTTGTGAAATGTAAAATGCATCTCGAATGGGCTTCTGTGACTTTGGCTTACCTGAATCTGTTATTTTTCGGCTCTGAACTAGCACAGTAGAGAAACTAATTTTTCAACTTAATTGGACTAACTTTTTTTAAACATATGTGACCTTTGATTTTCTAGCACTCATTGATTTTGATCCACAAGGTAAAAATCCTTTTAACATTCATTAGGAAGGATTTCTTTTATTGTCGTTCTCACAACTTTAAAAATGAGAGAGAGAGAGAGAAAGGATATGAATACTGAGACTATGACAGGCTTCCGGCTATTAATTTCAATAGAAGTCTGTTACAATGAAAACTGTTGGAACAAGGAACGTCACATTAAACACAATAGGAATTGCTGGATTAACATAAAGAGATAACGTCTCGAAGTCTTTAGTGCTCGATTGTTCTTGGTAGTGAAAATCCCCCTCCTCCCACAATAAAAAAGAATATGAACAGTAACTGGGTATTTGCCTCTAAACGAGGATGGAGAAAATGTTAGACTGGGACCACAGAGCAATGAAAGAAACTTCAAAAAGCAAAAACCCAAGTCAAAGCAAATAATAGCAGAGGTAAATGTCAGTCAAGAAACGTTCTTTGAGAACTTCCCAGAATTAAATAATTATGGACTTGCTACAATATCTCTGGCTATTGACTTCAATGCTAACGAAACGAAAACATTGGTGCAGAGCAAATCGAAACTGCAGCTTTGATGATAAATCATTTGCTCGACGACTCTTTTTCAGTTTTCTCCCCACAATATGAAGAGTGGATTGTTCGGCAGAAGCGTACTATCCTGACTCCTTAGTTCCAACTATAAAGCCTAGGGGCGGGTCTAAAATAGTGTGGGATATAGTGTACGATAGCTGTATCAAGACACTCTTTAGAATCTTTGTTGATTCTGAAAGGTCTTAAAATAGCTGGAATGTATTTGAAGCATATAGGATTAAAAAGGATTGAAAACGCACACGAAAAAAAACTCACTGAGCGGCTTTTTAAAAAAGCAGCTCAGTGATTTTTATACGTGTGCGTTTTTAATCCTTTTTATTCCTACACGCACGTTAAATTTTCCTGTTATGTATTTGAAGCATGTGCATGAAATTTTCCTGCTTGTCTCTGATTTCAGGGGGGGATGATGTTCCCATCCACCTGCAAAGTATATCACAAGTTGATTTTAATAGCACGATTATGAATTACAGCAATTACACTATTATCCTCAGTCACCGGACTTCAATATTATTGAACCTGTATGGGAACTTTTTGAGCGGCAGGTGAAAATATAATCATATTTTCCTTCATCTTCACTTTCATCATTTTCAAATCTGATAGAGATTTTACAGAAGGAATGGTAAAAAATGTAATCATTTTATTCTTAGGTACAATTGTTTCATCTCGAATTGCTGCTGTTCAGAATGATTACAAGTGAACCAGTTTTATATTACTAAAAATATTCGCGCAAATTTGGCTCAATGGATTCAAGGCGAGGCAGAACCAAAGAGGAACCAAGGAAACTTCCTGGAAGATACCTCTCCTGTTGGGAATGGGGATTGTAGTGATGGAAGTATTGGAGGTTCGCAAGTGTAGTGTTGTGTTCCAATAATGATAATGCCATGATCTTGAGGTATATTTTGTAGAGTGCATTCTGTGTGTGGAAGCCAGGAATGTGAGTCCGAGTCAAAATCCTTCCTGTAGTCAATGTATGCGATGTGTAAGTTCCTATTCTTCGCGTGCGCTTGCCGCAAGATTACCAAGTCAATAAAAAGCTGCTCCTTACAACCGTGGGAATTTCTGCAACAGCCCTTCTGTTGTTCGGAAAGAAAGTTCTGTCTCGATGTGTGCGTAGATTTTGTCTGTAAGGCAGAATGTGAGGAATTTGCTAAGTGTGGGATGGCAAGTGATTGGACGGTAGTTTGCAGGGTGCGCTGTTTCAGTGTTCTTGCTCTGTAGGTATGTGATAGCCTGCGTGAGGAAAAGAGGCATATGTTCTGGGTGTTGGATTATGTCAGGGAGTGTAAGAGGCAATGAACCTCTTGATCCAGAAATTCTGGATGCCTTCTGTACCAGGAGCGTTCGAGTTGTGTGCATGTTTTAGTGCTGTCTGTATGTCTGCGAGTAGAGTAGATGTTCAGTGAGTTGTTGTTCCTCTGTGATCCATGGGGCTTTGTCATTGTGGGGGATGGCATTGTACCACAGAGATGATCAGTATTCATGTAATGCCTCACTGGTGGAATTGTT
Source organism: Thereuonema tuberculata (assembly GCA_023159025.1). Classification (NCBI taxonomy): domain Eukaryota; kingdom Metazoa; phylum Arthropoda; class Chilopoda; order Scutigeromorpha; family Scutigeridae; genus Thereuonema; species Thereuonema tuberculata. The sequence continues at coordinate 58,011,750 of JAFIDM010012231.1, read as the reverse complement.
TGTCTTGGTGTAGAAGAGGAAGATGTAAGAGATTTGTAGAATTTTTCTCATTGTATTGAAAAATGTTGTTCTGTTGTTTGTGCAGACTGCACTGTTTGTAATTTTGTAATTTTTTTCCAAATGCATTCAGTTTTTGTTCAGTGTGTCCAGATGTTCCTGAACCTGATATGATGGTTTGAGTATGAAGGGCGAGTGCTTATGCGTTTCAATATCTTCCTAATCTGGGAAATAACTTTCTTTGTTGTTGTTATTATTATTATTATTATTTTTGATTAACTACAACATTAATA
>JAFIDM010012231.1:57997109-58007672 GCA_023159025.1 Thereuonema tuberculata | reverse complement strand
CCGAATTACCTCAAAATTGATCCCGAAATACCTCAAAATTGATCCCGAAATACCTCAAAATTGATCCCGAATTACCTCGCTTAAAATATTGGATGGATTTCTTTAAAATATGATACGTTGCTTATTTACGGATCACCGTAAAGTAAAAGATCGATTCTTTTGATTTCTTTCCTCCACCCACGTCTTCGAAATCGGACCCTGGTCCCCACTTAGCGATGGAACGCAGAATGTACGCCTACTTTGAAACATAAAATCTGAAAATAAACGGCAAATTTTAAATAATTTGAATGTAATAACAATAATGGATATAAATAACAATATTTAAAAATTAATATTTTCATTTAAATTTTTGTTAATGTTTTGATTTTGTTTGTACGTCATGTTAATATTTGCCATCTTACATTTACCGTTTTTATTCTGATTTTTCGTAAATGAAAGAAATGGGGGGAAAAGCAATGAATTTAGATCTATAAATTAATCGTTTTAAAATATCTACAGAGGAACAGCTTACAAAGCAGAAGGTTTAAAATATTTTTTCTAAGTTAGTCAACAGCTTTATTGCAGGCTAGAGATGCTTGGTTCGATTCCATTCGGAGGTCGGCAGTTTTTCTGGTTAATTATATTCCTGACAAGTTCTAAGGGTCCTGTCAACCTCAGGATTCTTTGACGGGCGATCGTAGGATTGGCCATCCGGCTTCAAATTATTCTGGGGAAGATTATTGTTTAAATAAACATAAGCTAATCAATAATAATAAAAAAAAGTCTGGTTTGTTATTAGTCTTTTTCATTGTTTGTTTCTTTGGTGGCATATACAATTCAGAGCATGATTTTTGAAGGCAAAAAAAGCAACAGAGGCTAAGCTGCGCCAGGGAGAAAACAAGAAATCGAGAACAAGTCGCTAAATGGAAGAAAAATATGTTTATATATAAAAACTTATATATATGTAAAATCGCTCGGACATGTTTCAAAACTGTCAACATTTGTTAAATATCTGTCTCGAAATTTCGACATACTTAAAACGAACGTTTTTAAGGAAATATTGTAGGAGTGAATTTGAATCTAGTATCATTTCAGTATCTATTACTTGACTTTTTTTTTTTTTTTTTACTTTATTTTCTAAATATATTTTAAGAGGAATCAATAAAAGAGTCATTTACATTGCCTTTCGTATACATTTTTCCCTTGATTACACTTTTTTTTATTCCACTTTCGAATTCTTCCTGTCTTATCTTTTTTCCGCGAAAAATGCCTCAATGAAGCAGTGTAGAGTAGAAGGGAGAGAAAGAGAAGAAGTAGAAGAAAAAAAACGTGTGGCGTCTGATTTGGGATGAATTATTCATGATTGGACCCGAGGTAGGATCACACCTCAGCAATCAGCCATAAGAGGCCATCAACCCAGAGACGGGCAATGGGAATCAAACAGGGAACACATTACAAGGGATTCCATTAGCTACGACAAACTTAATAATCACGTGGGAATTACTTTGATTTACCTCAAATTGATTTCCATTGCTTCCTTATGAGGACTTTTACTTTACTAGTTATTCAAATTGAAAACTTATGTATTAAAATAAATTACAGTTAATAGTGAATGCTAGTATGCTTTGGCATATCTCAGAATAGGAATTTAATGATACAAGAGTTCGGAATTACATTTATCGCTTAAAATGGGAAGAAATTTATTTACAAAGCCTGGCTGAAGTTTAGGAAGGCATTGGAACATCACTGAAAATGATATTCAGGGTTTTCAGGATGTTCAGGAAAAGATAATTCCTTATAACAACTAATCCTTTGATGGAATCGAACATATGTTTATTAAAGGTTCTAGCAAAAAAAAAATTATCCATGATTATTCAAAATTTAGAAATATTTATCATGGATAAATTAACTATATATAAAGGAATTTTAATGATAATTTATTCTAAATATAAAATAAGCTGACATGGATTAAACAAGTTCGCTTTGATTTAATTTAATTTAATTAGTACTACTGCAGCACTGCTATAAGTAATTATAACAGAAGAAAAACAATACGATATTTTTATTTTATAAAAAAAAATGTAAAATGAAATGACTTTATTACTTTTTTTTAGTTTAGTTATTGCCCTATTTTTCTTAGCACTTATTAGAATGGATATTAATAATAATCAAAAACCTACAATTAAGAATTTTGTTAAAGCAATAAGATTATCAAAGTAACCTGTTACGCCTGTGTTTCCTTAAGTAAAGCTGCAGATACTTTGAATAATCTTTCAATTCAGTTTTCATGGCTGTTTTTATACTTAATTCTTATACTTCACTTCTTATAAACACTCTTTTTTAAATATTTTTTACGATAATGTTAAAAAAAAAAATATTGCTAAAATGTAATAACTACATTTTCAAAAATGTAAGCCACTGAAATCCGCTATAGAGATAAGCATTACACTTAAAAAAACAAGACCACACATAACTAAACAAAAATTCACTGAGCTATTTCTTTCATATTTGTACTGGGAATCGGAGACAGTACAAATTTTCGAGTTTCAAGTGTTTCGAGTTCCACAACTCTCTTCAAGGAATACTGGGCGAGTCGGACTGATGAGAGTTGTGAAACTCGAAACAGTACTGTCTCCGATTCCCAGTACTAATATCAAAAATTGCTCATTGAATGTTTATTTAGTTATGTGCGTTCATGTTTGATTTTTTGTTTAGTTATGTTCATTCCTGTTTTATTTTTGTGCAATAACGCACATTAAATTTCATTTCTAAATTTTAAGATTTATTCATTACCTTCCACTGATCAGTATTTTCATCAATGGAAAGTACATAAAATACTTACGTATTTTATTCTTACGACTACAATGTAAAATATTAATTTATTTAATTTATCGCTCTGCAATGTTAATATTACTTTATTTTGACTAAGCATAAATAAATTACTCAATAACATACTCTGCAATAATATAATGTGTGTTTTACAAATAATTATGATACTTAAAAAACATTCTCTTCTTATTTAAGCAGAAGTAACTTTTTATATTTGTATCATAAAATGTAAACAAAATATTAGTATCTTACATTTTTTTTTCCAGATTGACATAAGACCATTACTATTCTGAAGGTAGCATAAATCAAAGAAAAATTATTTCTTGTTATATAAAGCCAACAATGTATTATATTTTCATTATCATGTCTTTTTTTTAGGATACTAATAGACTGGATTGAGAGAAAAGAAGATGGATGTGATGTAACAGACAACGGAAATCAAGAATATTATTTCGGAAGTGATTTTCTTATTATTGGAAAATAGCAGAGATTAAAAAAACAAAAAAAAAGATGCAATTCTTACTTGAAGACTAGCGCTTAAATCATTCGTAACATTCTAACTTAAGGACATATTTATTAGAAAACTAAATATGTTAATGAATTGAAAAGATTTCACCTTATAAATTCGATTAATTATTGTTTATTTCAATAATCTAAAACAAATGAAGATGTTGTTTTTATTTATTAATTTTTTTTTTTAACTAATTGTAAGGTTTTCTAACCAAATATTTCTTACCAAATCATTAAGTGTTTTTGTTTTTTTTTTTTTAATTTTATAACTTTCAGGAAGTTTTATACAGAACTTATGTTAATTTTACAGCGCTTGTAAACTTGTTTTAGACGGGATAGAGCTCACAAAACTGCTTTCTTGTGTTTTAGTCAAATAGTTTAGGGTCTTTCCCAGCTTTTATAACTATTTGTTCAAGAACATTAATACAAAAGCAAAACTAGAGAGAAAAACAAATTTGTTAGACAAGCAAAATTTTGATACAAACTTCATTAATACTGTTTAGAATTACGCAGATGAAAACAAAGGTACGTCCAACTTCAGTCTTTCAAATGGTTTTCTTCGTTGGGATTGAAAACTTCATTGTAAAATCCTTCACTTATTTACCAAAAACATAAATAAAACTATTTAGGTCTTACCTGAAGAATGAACTCCATCAAAAAGAATACTTCATTCAAAGACTGGAAAGAGAAATGATTCTTATTCGCTATTTAGATATTTTGATTGATTTCCAATTGCCTTAGGATTGCATGTAAGGCTTATGGTTTTATTCCTGTTGCAGATATCACAATGAGTAAAACCTGAACGCTTTGAAGTTCCACATTTGTTTAGTTTCTTCAGCTAGTTCTGCATATTTGGCGTCCTTCTTATTATGAGTTGTTGAAGGTTACCAGTGGATGGTAGTAATATCAATTAGAGATGCAGATTCCTTTTTCTTATCTATAATTACGATATCAGATCAATTATGAGATACTGCCTCATTAGTGATGATGCTTCTATTCCCAGTACAGGCGCGCTAGATCGTTTTCAGGCATCTTAGATTATATCTTATTTATCTCGTGGCAGACTGCCGTGATCTACGTCGGAATCTGGTTTCGAATCCCGGCACGGGGCTCAGATATTTCATTCTTTCACGCGTGTTGTGTTGAGTACCACAGCCTTCTGGAGTTGTGCATAAGCGTTTTCGTGAAGTCCTAGTGTTATGAGACTGTGGTGCAATATGAGAGGCACCAGACCAGTGGTGGATAGGACGATGGGTATAACACGCAGTGGCGTCACTAGGGGGGTGCGGGGGGTGCGGACCGCACCGGGTGACACCATCACAAGGGGTGACACCAAAATGCTTTTACAAGGTTTTCCTTTTTTTTGGTTGAACAGATAATTTTTATAACGATGAGGCAAGCCTGATATCAAACATACAGACATACAACAGAATGAATGGAATAATTAGAAGAAGATTTGGAAAACAAATGACGAAAGAAACACTACTAAGATTACATAACATTACAGCCAAAGCAGCAGTTAAACATGGGAGTGAAACCTGGATATTGAAACAAAGAAACAAACAAAGATTGGAAACTGCACAAATGAAATTTTTGAGACCTTTATTAGGATTTACACGCTTCGACAAAAAGAAAAATAATGATATTCGAGACCAACTTAAAACTCCAAGTTTAATTCAAGAAATTCAAAATTACCAAAAAAATTGGCTTCACCATGTTGAAAAGATGTCGAACGATAAGATTCCAAATTTAATCTTGAAATATAAGCCCAAAGGAAAAAGAGACAGAGGACGACCAAAAATAAGATGGAAAGACCAAAATCATCTTCAGAGCTAGGAACAGACAATCATTGTCTATACCTAAGATGTTCAAGACAAGACAAGATAATTTTTACAAGGTTTTCCTTTTTTTTTTTTTGGTTGAACAGATAGTTTTTTTTTGGGGGGGGGAGGGGTGACACCATGAGCTACCGCACTGGGTGACACCAACCCTAGTGACGCCTCTGATAACACGTATTCGGTCCTGCCTTCTCTGCTTCTGGAGCTCGTGTGCTAGATCGGTGAGTCTTCTGCATGTTCTTGCTGATACTATTATTATTATTAAAAATTATTATTAATCATATAAACTATATTATCCGATCCTGTATGAATCCCTTATTCTCAATTCATTTCAATTTGTCACTAAATAAAATCTATCTCTTCTCTATCTTACAGAACATCTCCATAGCAGCAAAAAACAATTATTGGATCTTGAATTCTGATTTTTAAACGGCTCAAATATATTTTGCTGATTTTTTATATTAATATTATTCGTTGGCTCATTTATATAACTTTTTGTAATCCATTGCAAGCTAAATAAATCTTGAAAAAAAAGCAATCTGCATTAATTAAGGGTACAATACCAGGTACTTGTTTGACTTTAAATGCTTTTTCAACAAAGCTTTTAAGTTTACGTAGTTTTTTATGAATGTCCCAAACTATGGAAAAAGTCGTCTTCTGTTAATTGTGGAATTACAGTAAAACCTCGTTAAGTCGTCACCCGGATAAGTCGTCACTCCGTTTAAGCCGTCGCTTTCCTTTGGTCCCGACAAGGTCTCGTACACTATAATATAAAATAGCCCTCCTTTACCCATCACCAAATTTAATTCTACTCCGGATAACTCGTCACCCTCAAAAATGGCCAAAAGCATCTTTTTTTCTCCATTTTGCCTGCCATCGTCTTGTCTTTCCACCCCGCCCCTTCACTTTAAGAAAGCTAAGCCTTTACGGGGAATTTTCGACCACGCCTGTCACTTCATTCCTTTCCTATCCCTTCGGAGGATTTGGGTTCTTGAAATCTCGTTGCTAATCATTCAAAGCACACTTCTCGCTGCGACTCTGGCGAATGTAGACGTTTTTCTTGGCCGCTCCTGAATGTGACTTCATTTCATAGCGAGTAAGCCACGCTATAAGGGCTATTTTTTTCTCTTGCAATTTCGTGGTTCGATTACGTTTTTAAGATGCCAGGGAAACGAAAACTTACCTCGTTATCTTTTAAAGAAAAAAAAAAAAAAGACTTAATTGCACTTTTTGAAAAATCAAATGTTTCGAAAACAGCTTTTGCCAAAGAACACCATATTCCCAGGACTACATTAAACGATATTCTTTCATCGAAACAAGTAATTGAAGAAGCTGACTGCAAAGACAAAGGAAAGAGAATGAGAAAATCGAAGTTTGACGAGATCGACAGGTTGTAGTTCGATGGCTGACACATGCCAGATCGCAAAATGTCCGATTTCTTCCGTGATTCTCAAAGAAAAAGCCATGATAATTGCTAAGGAGTTGAACATTGAAGATTTTGGCGGTTACAATGGTTGGTTGGAACGTTTCAAAGACAGACATTGCCTTTTTTTAAAACGATTAAAATGTGGTAACTATAAAAAGTGTTTTATTTTATTTTCCACTCATTCATTTGCAAATATTGATTTCTGAAAATCTTGTTTTTCTCACCGAATCCTACAGCAATTCATGAAAATACTGTATTTCAGTGTTTTTTTTAGGTTTGTTTTTTTATCAAAAATTCCCACTCCGCTTAAGTCGTCAAAAATGTTTGGTCCCTTGAGTGACGACTTAACGAGGTTTTACTGTATCTTTATTAAATGCTCATGTACCTCAAATAGTTTAAGTATTTTCAAAATTTTAAAAATTCTCTAGGATCCCTTAAATTCCAGGTTAAAAAACTAACATTGCATTTTAGCACTTTCCGTAATATAATATTTTTTGTTTGTTTTGTATTCTTCCTAAAAATATTGTTCAACTTTTACTTTTCGAGTGGTACTCTTAATAAAAATCTTCTTCTTCTGGTTTTTTTATTTATATTTTTTAAAATAATTAATGTACTCCAATGTTTCCTTTCTTTCTCGCCATCCGTAGAGAGATTTCCTTAAGGCCATATTATTTAATTCCTATGAGTATTAACTTTTTTATATTTCTGTGCTTGTTATTTTGGGTTTTTATATGACGCAATTCAAATCCTCTGAATAAAACTCTTACGCCTCTATTACTTCCAGAAGTTAGATTATTTGTTTTCTTATATAATTTACGTATATGTATATATGATCGTGACACTACTTAGTTATAGGTAAATAGGAAGAGAAGGACTTCTAGAAAACGAAAAATCCTTTTTTGTGATGAGTCAGCACAGCACAAGTTACATTCCACAAAGGGTAAAGTTTAAAAAGACGGTGTCATTCATCGCCCACATCCTTCGAAGTTGTCTCCTGGCTAGATTTCACACAACTATTCCATGAAAATAGCTGACAAAACAAGGTGGCAAAACATTGACAAGAAGTCACAGTAGTCAATCATTTCCACTGAAAGGTCCAACTCTGGTAGATACCAGTTTGTTGTTGTTAGTGATTTGCAATAACATTGTATTAATGCTTCGTTTATCAGGATTGACATTCCTTTGCTTCAACTTTTTTGAGGTAGACATTGTTTGAAAACAAGATTTCCGTCCAGCATTGTATATTTTGGTTGTTCTAGGATGAGCCTCTTGTTGGTGGTGTTTGTTTGGTAAGTAAATGAAACAAAACAAAAAAAGACTTTTACGTATCACGATAAAAACATGACATTATTATATTAAATTAATATACAAATCTGGTTAAATTTTGATGATGATATCTTTACAGCATCATTAACTTTGATAGTTTTAAAATGCAAAAATCCTTACGAGATCCTTTACTGAGATACCGATAAAATGAAAAGTGTCAGTTAAGTCTAACACCTAGTATTTGTAATACTAGATATATATATTTTTTTCTTTGTCGAACCGAAACAACAATACCGAACTGTGGAAAGTATGTAGTCCAATCTTTAAATGTAGGTTGTGATTTTTGATGATGTTCAACCATAATCAATGAAACGTAAGTAAAAATAGTGAGCCTCATATATTTTCATGTTTTATATAAAAGGTGAAAAAAATTACCTTTATCCAATGTGTATAGCTATGTTGTGTTAGTCAGCCCCTGTTATTTTCGTTTCTTTAAAAAAAACTACACAGACACTAAAAGCGTTCATTATAAATTACAGTTATTCCAAACGGATGTGTTTTAGGATTTCAGGACACTTCAATAGATTACGGAATCTCGGATTACAAGGTTGATGGATTTCACATTCACAAAATAGAAGTTAGGCGTTGGAGTTTCAAGTATAATGGGGCTTAGCTTTTCAAAGATAAGTTTACTTGTAGATAAGTCACTTGGTTAAACTAGGTAATTAGCTATTTAACTAATAAAATTAAACAACAGCTAAAAGTTCACTAGTGAAATTTCTGTTAAAATTTGTCTCATCGCTTTACAAATTCAAATATTGGCAGTTGTTGAAATCCCACAGAAATATCCCAAAAATGAAATCCAACGGTCAGTGTTACACCTTTCAGTAACTGCAATTGAAAGGTAAATTCTACTCAATCTACTCAATAAGGTCAACCATCACACTTTTTTAGAATTATATTTACAAAATTGGCTGAACACTGATCATTGTCACGTGACTACGTATTTACGTATTTTGGTCAATAATCATAGATCAAATAGTCATATTTTGATTATTTAATCATAACTCGCAAATAATTCAGGAACTGGTGACAATGTTTATGTTAATATTAGATAACTTTAGGCTAGTTACTTTATTGTCAAAATTATTTTAAGCCAAATATCAATCTTTTGATGTGACTGTAAACTTATTCGGATTATAATGGTGTACAAGTCTTTGTAGGCGTGGAATCATAATTTCTGAATTACTGCACAACTTCTGATTCGTTAAGTTTGAACGAGGAAGCATCCTTTTATCATTATTGATCCATGCGTCATGGATTTATGACGTGTTAACTATAAAAATCCCAGTAATTCAACCATAGAATCAATCACTGAATTTCAATAGGAATTAACGAGGCTCAAAGATAATCTCTTCATTTCAGCTTTCAATTCACCAAATCCTCTTTCATTTTATTATTAGCACAATCAAGTATTATACAGCATCAGAGCTTCGATTTTTCTTGTTTTTAAAAACGATGTAACGGAAACTTAACTTTTACATAAATTTAGCCTATATAATTTAAATAAATTTTTTGACAAAATTTTTAAATAACAATAAAACACAAAAAGGTTCGTAAGAAAACAAGTAGACATCGCAAGAAAAGTCATTTTTCCTCATATCTCAATAAGCAGAACACTAATTTTTTTTTCTCTAACACCTGTGCTTTTTAACCAAATTGATTAGTATGGTTTTGAAGATCAATTTTGTGTGTGGTATTTCATGCTTATCTTTTACTGTGTCTGTTTGACTATCCTTTCTTTAAACATGATTTAGTAATATTTAGGATTTGGTAAATTAGGAAGACTAAACATGATATTGTTTAATTGATTAATTACTACAGCAAACTGTAATACTCAAAAAAAATAATTTTGGTTGGATTATAGTAGTTACAAAAAAAGCAGTTTAATAACGTAACACATTGTAATATTAAAAAAAAAAAAAAAAAAGGTATTTTGTTTTTAAAAAGGTTTTAATATAATCATTACAGAAATCTAGAACTGTTATTAATTTAGTATAATTAAAAATGATTTTACTAAATTGCTTATTTAACATTGCAAATTGTAATGTTAAAACAAACAAACAAAAAAACAAAAAAAATAATTTTCTTTTTTGGATTACAACGGTTTAAGTATAAACATTAAAAAATTTAGAATTATTATTAATTTAATGATAACATTAATACTGCTATATAGTAATACTATTATATTTATTAATTAACAATATTTGTATAATTGCATAACAAATTATTTATATTCATTTTACCTGTAAAATCCTGTAAATGATATATTATACAGAACCTACAGACAGATCCTATTAATATAGGATTTCGGCTAAAAGTGTAAACTAATTAAATTAAATTAAACTAAAAGTGTAAACTTATTAAAAAAAATAAGTTGTAATTAATTTGTAGTATGTGAACATAATAAATTATTATTATTATACTACAAAACAATGTGTATCACAGCTGCCAGTTCTTTAGCTGGTGTTGGCCTTCAAACGCATCGAATTCTTCCCAAGAATCTAGGATGTCGTAATGTATCGGCGCAAAATATGTGCTGATCCAAGCAGTGCGGCTTTTTGGAGTTGACCGATGGAGATTTTGTAGTATGTGAACATAATAAATTATTATTATTATTATGTTTGTATGTTTCAAACCTTGGGTTTCCCCAGC
>JAFIDM010012231.1:57955184-57975828 GCA_023159025.1 Thereuonema tuberculata | reverse complement strand
GTTGTTATTATTATTATTATTATTTTTGATTAACTACAACATTAATACTTCCTTGAGATTTGGTAAAGTTAAAAAAAGAAAACCTTGTTATGCTAAATGAACGATAAGTAAACTGATGATTTGATTTTTAATGACCCTATAGTGAGAAGCTATATGGTCAGTGTGTAAGGGTGCGTGTGTAATGCTTTCTATTGCCAAATCGGAAGTCGGAACCCCTGAGTCACACCTCGTTTGATTCCCATGGTCTGAATTTGAAGAGTAATCCGATTTCCGGTTAAAGACACTTCCGGTTTTGGGTGGTCATTGACGGAGTGGTAATTGGACAAATTTGAGGTCAATTTATTCTGAAGCGACTTTGCTAAGAACGAATATGATACTTGTGATGCAATACGTTCACTTTAAGGTCAAGATAGTCACTGAAATTAGATTTTTGCCCCTCTTTGAATAAGATTCTGGCTACACCTACAAACAAAAATAGGATGAACAACTCCTTTTTTAGCAAAGAGGATAAACAAATTTTAATGGATTGTTTGACACTAACATTTCGCTTCAATCTTATCTGCTTTCAAATCAGAGATGATTCACATGAATGTTGAAATCATGACCATTTTACATATAGTCAGTGGCGTCACTAGGGGGGTGCGGGGGATGCGGACCGCACCGGGTGACACCATCACAAGGGGTGACACCAAAATGCTTTTACAAGGTTTTCCTTTTTTTTTTTTTTTTTTTATTGGTTGAACAGATAATTTTTACAAGGTTTTCCTTTGTTTTTTTTTTTGGTTGAACAGATAGTTTTAGAAGGTTTTTTTTTTTGGGAGGGGGTGACATCATGAGCTACCGCACTGGGTGACACCAACCCTAGTGACGCCTCTGCATATAGTTCATTGAATTTAAGTTTAACTTCAAAAATAAATTTAAAACTTGCTGTTTTCATTCAATTTTAATGTTAACTTCTAAATAAAAAAAAAAAAAGCCTGCAATTCTTTTTAGGTTTCTGTTTTTAGTGGTTTTATATATAGTAGAAATTATTCAGTAAAACTTAAGAATTTTTCTATCAAGGGTTGCTTGAATCCAAATCTACAAATCTGTAAACTCAAATCACATTGACGTTATTTGTTTTTGGAATTTTTTCGATGAAGCTGAAGTAATCTTCTATTTTAACATCTGAATTCAGAAGCTTTTTAAAGAGAGAAAAAGAAACCCAAGAGAGAAAAAGAAACCCAAGTTCCTTTTTCTTTAGAACAAAATGTGGAATATAAATCCTTGGGCAGCACCCCCCCCCCCCAAAAAAAAAAAAGAAAGACAAACATAATTTATATATTTCGAGATTTCGGGGAATCTTCTGTATATTCGGCTCGTGACTGAATTGTTAACTGAAATAAATAGCAACAGATGTTTTTGATCTTTATTTGCTTATGAAATATTTCCTTATGAGTTGAGTATTTTAATGCATTGCAAATTTCAGTTTACCATAAAATTAAAAATTAGCAATGTGCAGTATATTACACCAAAAAATTACCCTCCATTACACAGAACTAGGCTTTCGCACACACACTGAGCCATCATCCATGGGAATCTGGGACAGCTGCTTCATCCTTATTAGGAATCATCAGCCCGATTTACTCTCCATGATTGGCTCAGACTGTGAGAAAGATCATAATCTTATCACTTCCGGATACCACTTCCGCTCCCGTAGTGACATTCAATGAAAAAATAATAAAACCAACAACAATAAAAAATAAGGGAATTCATGATGTAAACAGTGACCCCTCAATGACTAAAAACAAGAAAATAAAAAACAAAAACAAAATGTGGAATTCAAATCCTTGGGCAGCACACAAAAGGATTGACACAAAAGGCTACCACAAAAGGAGTTGTGCCTAAGGATTCCACATTTTGTTCTAATTTTTTATTTTCTTGTTTTTAGTCATTGAGGGTGGGTCACTGTCTCCATCATGAATTCCCAATTCTTCCCCTCGTACATCTTTTGAGTCTTGCACTGGCTGATTGCTCTGGCTGAGGAGAGCCCAACAAGCTCGAAACGGCCGTCCCAGAGTATCAGCTTGACTCAAAAAGGCATTCTTATTTGAATAAAAAATAAGCTGTGAAATTACCAGCCCAAAACCCTTGTCCTTACACCTGTAAGGCTCAAAGGAAATTAAATATCGTATAAAGATCCAACAAAAAATGATGGATAATAAAATAGAAAATATTTTAACTTTCAGAATAATATTTACCAAGCTTTCACACACGAAAAGCCTGGTAATGCACCTGCGGGTTTCATTTTTGTTAAACATCACAGTGCACGTTAAATCATTTTTCTATAAAAATAATTACTGACATTTCGAGGAATTGTGGTATCTTCTTATTGGAAATGTCAAAAATACAAAAGCATAATTGCTTTATTGAATATTGTAATAAATTTTCTTAGATCCACAGATGTACGAAGTTTAAGAGAAAACAAAACAAATATCCTTCAAATCCTTATTAACTTTAAATTCAATTAATAGAGCATTAACTCCTATTAGGAATGTTTTAATTAAAAAAAAATTGTAAATTTTATTTTACTAATTTAATTAATTTTACTTTATAATAATTCTAATTTTGTAGTGATTATGGATCGAAAGGGAGGTAACGAGGAGATAACATACAATAGAAAGCATACGATAGTTTTATTAAAAGATGATTAATGAAAATTTACTAATTGAATTCACTAGAAATGGTAGATTAATTAGTAGGCTAGTCTTGTTTCAGCGATGAATTATTTACAATTTAAGGATTATTAAAAAATGTTATTTGTGTAATGGTTTAGTTGTAGGAAGGTTGTAGTTGTAGGGAATTGTACAATGTGAAAAAGTTGGCAAATTGGCCCCTGTTTTTATTCTTGGTTTAATGAAAGTGGACCTCAATGGTTTCAATATTTTTTTTTTTTTTTTGGTTGGAAAAATTAGGACAACTCCTAATTTTTTTGGTTGGAAAATAAAACCCCTCGAACCACAAGACAATATTTTTCTCATGCATCCAGAGTATCAAACACCTATCTATGCGACTGGTCTATTTCTCAAGTGTGATGATGATTATGCTTTGACTTCAGGAGCTGAGCCAAACCCGGAGGAGAGCAGGGTTTTCCTCACTTTATTTACTGTTTGACAAGAGCTTTACGTAGCTCTCTGTCAAATGGCTAATCTTTCTCTGGAGTTACAGTGTGTTGGACCGCTTATATTAGATGTGTTTTATCTTTGGTGCCTACATCTTCAGTGCTCTTTAAGGTCTGTACAGAACCACGTAAGGTTTTGCAAAGTAATATATAAAATAAAAAAAATAAAATAAATAAAATTTCGATCAGCTGATCAGAATGTGACGTTTGATTTGCATTTCGTTCTGGAGTTGCGTTAGCCTTGTCTATTTCTTCCTACTGTTCCTGCTAATCGGTCACACCTACACTTCTGAAACATGTTTTTGAGCCTTAAAAATCCACCTTATCACTCTGGTACTGAATTACGCCACAAAGGAAATATCATAACAGAAGGACTGTCTTTTTTTTTTTAATAAAGAATAATTCCTTTTTTTTTAAACCAACATGTAGAAGAAAGAGACAATTATCTAAATAATTAAGTTAAGAGATTCGTGATTATCAAATACATTTATTCGTTTTTTAATATGAAAGATGTCTCCAAAATTAAATATTAAATTTTAAAAATATTCGTTAATGCAAACAGACTTTCAAGACCGATGTTTCTCGATCTTTTTTTGCTTTAAAAATCCTGCGGCACACTAAACGTTGTTCCTAATATCTCACGACACTCCAAACTTTTCCGTTGCTTTACTACGCATAATAGAATCCTAGTAAAAATACTAGCAAAATTTGCACCTCAGCAACAGCCCATATTTCTCATTGAATTATAAAAATGATGTAATGATTGCCCATTGCAGTTTATAATATTTACAATTTGCTAAGAAGATGTAATAACTGATGAACTAAAAAGATATAATAAAAAGATAAGTTATTTCACATAACTTTCGTCATTTCAATTCTTCATTAAAGTCTTCATACAACAGAAATATTAAAGTGACTAGTTGATCCGTGAGAATAATTCGCAATAAAAAAGCAAAACACCTTTAAGAAATAATAAACAAATCCAACAGCTGTCGTGCCTGTTAGTTGAATACATTGTCAATAGGCAAATACATTGCCTGCTACATTCTTATAAAAAGGTTGACCCGAATAATTTGCACGGTATCTTTATCAGTCACCGAATGTTAATGTGGAAATAAATAAATGAACAGATTGCCAATAGATGGCGTCTTCTACATTTTTATGAAAAGATTTTTAAAATAAAGTTTTTTAACGAAAACATTAATTTTAAACAATTTCAAAATGATATCTCAATCCTTGATTTTTGATGAAGTATTAAGGGAGATTAAAAAAAAACACCTTTGAGAAATAATATATGAAAAGTTGACAAATTTTTATGTTTTTTATTGTAATAAATCGTTTATTTTTATTAAAATATAAATCTTTGTTTGATTTTTTATCTGTTCTTATTAAATAAACGATGAAATTTCATTTTAATAGTGCATTTTTATTCAAAAAAGGATGTATTTGAAGTTTACGACGCTACAGGATTATTTGAAATGTTATTTCGCTTTCGAAAGATAAGTCACTTCAAATTGTTTGATGGTACAATACTTGATTATGTTAATGTTATTTCGTTTAATGGAAATAGTATATTATTATTTTTAATAATGATATGATAGCATGTCAATATTATACATGATTGTATCAGTATTAAGTCATGTATTGGAAGAAAGTAACTCAATGTTATTATTAGAAATGGTTTGAAAAAGCGGAATGATATAGTTCCGCGAAATATTACCGATATTAAAGGAAGTACGTTAAAGTGATGTGCTTTTTATATAATTCTGAGATAATATGATATGAAGTCGCTTCTGTTAAAGCATGTCTACATTTTTTTAAAAAGGTTTTTAAAATAAAGTTTTTTAACGAAAACATTAATTTTAAAAAATTTGTTTATTTTTCGTCATTAGCGGTGAACATAATCTTCAAAATGATGTTCCAATCATTGATTTTGATGAAGTATTAAGGGAGATATGGCGTCCCGACACAAAAACACCTTTGAGTAATAATATATAAGGCTTGTATTTCACAATTACTTTCTATCTTGAAATTGGCTTCTAAACAATTATTATCATTGCTCTGTATCTGTGATTCGATTCTCTTTAAAAACATTCGAAGTAATCGATATTCTTCGGAAATATCGATAGCAATTACAATTTAATACGAAGCATTCATTCAGATATTTCGTTTATTTCTTCTATTTATTCTAAATATTGAAGACAAAGCGAGGTTTAAATAAGCAAATGATAAAAGATTTCCGTCAAGACGTGACTGATGGGTCATTCGTTATAAAACATAAGAATCAAATTTGTAAATTTACAACAGTATGATACGATATTCATGGAGAAAAAGAATTTGTCATTTCTGAAGGGAGACAGATGAATATTTTAAGGAACATCTGAAATTTCACTCGAAGATTGGATTGCGAAGACGGAGAAATCGAAGACAATGTCGACAGTTACTTCTGGAATGATGCAAAATGCAAATAATAGTTGTCTGATTCATTTTGTTGTTACTCAGTTTTATTGACATTGTTTCTGTTATTTCCCAATAAGAATTCTTTAAATTAAAAAGAAAATGTTCTATCTATTTCAATTATTAAAAAAAAAAAAATATATTCATTCATCCATTGTCTTCTTACTGTTGAGATTTATCTTTTTAAATTTTTTATTTTTTACTAGGCGGTCACCGTCGCTTCGCTCTGGAACTCTTGCAAGCATTAAAAAAAAAAAAAAAATATTTAGCAAGGCAAGAGCAAGGCATATTGTTTGGCATGAGCAATGTTTATTATTGCGTGTGTTCCAATATATAAACATGATATGTTAAAGTTAAAGTTTCTCCCTTCGATAGGCCATGGCTGGCCTGTGGGATCGCGGGAGGTCAGGCTCCCGCAGCTCGACCAACGGGACGAAGTTGGGGCCGGGGGGTCAGCCCGACGCCCGCCCGCCTTTAACTCCCGGGAAAGAAACCCGGTACCCATTCTACAGAGGGCTGGGTAGACCCTAGGACCCGTTTGGAGGAGAATGGAGCGTGGAAAAATTCCCGCCTCCGCCGAGGCCGGGAATCGAACCCGCGACCTCCAACCCGCAGCCAAGCGCGCTGACCACTCGGCTACCGGGCCCCCAACATGATATGTATGTAATAAATAAATTATGATATAATGAATCATAATACATTTCTTCTTCTTCTTCATTAGCTTTATTTCGCCGGCTATTTCTTTATATTTTGTGAGTGCATTTCGTAATAACCACCCAGAGATCTCCGATTGGGCTCACCATTGCATAACGTTAGGGCATAACCCCGACCCAATCGTTCAAATAATGTATAAAAACTGTTAGTCTGTAGTAATTAGATTCAAGTTTGAATAATATTGCAATAGGAATAATTACATTAAATTAATATTATCAAAAGAAGCGCTTTTGTAGTGCTTGATGTGAAACTGAAACTGTTCAGAAATAATTTGTACGGCGCGCTTTAGAGATTATAACAACAATTGTGAATCACAAAACAAAGGAAGATCATGTATGTAAGGAACCGATTGCTGGTTATTGATCTAGGACTGTAAAAAAAACGAATCGGGAGATTCGAGAGATTGAATGGATCATGGCGAGACGCTTCTATAATAGGGGCAGGATGAGTATAATCGCATAAGAAAGTTTATTCTATTAATAGTTCAATATCACTTATCGTTCTGTAATTTATGTTTTATTAGCCAATGGATAAAAATAAGTTTTCTCCTTCGTTAAGCAGAGCCTTTAGAAAAGTTGGATGGAGGAACTGTCGTTTTCCAAGATGGAGTCCATTGATGGAAGATTAGCCGTTGTTTTACATTGGTTCCTGACTCAAGTAAAGGAATTCTTTGTGTTCGATTTACTTACCAGAGCAAAGGTGTGTGCAACTAATGTTATGGTTATTACTTCAGAGAAGCTAATCAACTAAGTGTGTTCATGATTTATTAACTAGGGATTTTCGAGAGTAATCACATCGAGAAATATTACGGAACATGACAGAACTTAGAAGAAATTACCTTCAGTGATAAGTGCAATATTTAAAGTTAAAGTTTGAACAACTTTATTATTTTCACACAAGGTGAAAAGCGTTAGCTATTAGTGAATAGAATTAACTTTGTTAATTTCACATAAAGTGAAAAGCGTTAGCCATTAGTTAATAAAATTAACTTTGTTGATTTCACATAAGGTGAAAAGCTATGGGCATAAGCAAATAGAATTTAATCCGTTTGAATTCACATAAGGTGAAAAGCAATTGTGATATGTAAATAGAACTGTGAATCACAGATTTACAAATGATAATAGAAGTTTTAACGCCTATTGAAGTTTATTAGAACTGATTGATGAACCAAATTGCGTGAACTTTTACAATCGTGTAATCCTAATTGGAACTTGAAGAAGAAAAGAATTTCACTGGTCCTCCAATAGGATTTTAAGAAGAATTACTCAGATGTAATATCAATATTGCGACAGTAAATTTTCTACTTATAAATTGTAAATCCTTTCTTGACTCTTGCCTCATTTTTTTTAATAAATTAAATTCACCTACTGCTCAACTTTGCTGTTTAGCAACTTGCTTTAGCTGTTGTTAGAAATTTAGATGCTATACTCTTAGACGAGAACCATACCATCTTTATTTTGGAAAAAAAAGAATTAATTTCTTTTTCAAAAACATTTACGACAAAGAGACAAGGTTTATATTAGAATTATGCATAATTAACAATTTTAAATGTTTTAAAAAACAAAAAGGCATAGAGATAAGCCAAATGATTTTAGAAAAATTTAAAGATAACTGTAGAAACGATGTACGGTAAAAAATTTCAATGACTTTACTGATTTGTTATTGAAACATTTGTTATTGTAATGAACAATCTGTACATGATACTTCTTCGTTTTATAAATGATTTGATTCATTTTGTTGTATGAACAATATGTATATGATACTTCCTTACCATGAATGGTTCTATGTTGTTGAAATCTATGTTATTGGAAGCTTTGTTATGTTTTGTAAGGAATATTCGATGTATTTGAAAGCCTGACGAAGCAGGAAACAGATATAGCCTGCGAAATATAGATAATGAAGAAGAAGAAGAAATGTATTGTGTTTCATTAATAGTATTTATTGCGTGTGTTGCTTTTACGTCCAACAGATGGCGCTGTTTTTCAAAAATAGCATATTTTACCTGTCACAGGTGTGACATCTATATAATAGGCATATAAAAACACGCGCTTATTCGAATGCAACGTTGTGTCAAAATTTCAAAGCAATCGGTGAAGAACTTTCGGAGATTTAAGATTTTGAACAAACGAACATTTACATTTTTATTTATATAGAGTTTTAGGGATAAAGTATTTCTCTATTTTTTTTTATTTTTTTTTGTAAATAAGGTGGTACATTTTCATGTGCAAAGGCAAACATTTTCGAATATTTCACCTTTGACCCAATGTAGAGAGTCAAAAGGCGTTGTCCTTCTGCAAGGCTGTTCTTTTAGGATTCCTTGAAGGAAAGCGCAATCTGAAATTTTCGTTAAAAATGATCTGTGGCGTCTTCGCTTTGTTCCTTATTAGAAGAATATAGAATTACGGCTAGCAAGACTACAACCTTTAAAAAGCATTTTCTCATCATTCCAATGAATTATTTTTGATAAACATATGTAAAGAGAAAAAAAAGTCATGATGAAAACAAGTATTTCATGTTTACATTTTCTTCTGCACTTGGTCTGAAAAAAATGAGGTCTAATGTCCTCAGAAATTCCATCTGTTACTGATCACTTCTCCCTTTAGTTTTCGATCCCTCTTTTTTTTTGGGGGGGGGGGGGGGGGGGGGGGGGGGGATCCTTTCTTAAGTTTTCAGGGTTGTCCACAATTTCCTTACATTGTATTTAATTTCGGGGTATATAATTTCGAATTTTACTTCTGTACAAAACTTAATTGATATTAGTAACATAACAGATAGTCCTAGTATTATCTTTGTGCTTAACAAGAAGCAACTAATCAAACCTTAAGCTTTCCTGTGGTACCGTATCTGTTGTAAGAGCGATGTATTTCTATCCTTTGAATTAGTGAAATCTTCTGCCTTGGATATGAATCAGTGAAAAATAAATCTTATTACAGCAAAGATCTTATTTTGATACATTATCTACTGTTATTTACTTTAGATCTGTGTGTGAAAGAAACTTTAATTTAAAACATGTTTTAGTGTCGATAAGTAATCTTTTATTAACAACTATGGTACTTCAGGGACTAAATAGAAACTAGATTAGGTACATCCAGTAATTAACCTAATTTCTGTTTAGCCCCTGTAGTAACATTGTTTTTTATGAAGAACTCTCCAATAAGCTTTTCTTAACTTAGTATATCATCCCAATATGATTAGACCGTAAAGCAGTTTTTGTGATTTTAATACATACATCACATACTGATTCTCATTTTATAAAGTAGATATCAGTATCCTTTTCCAGTAATTGTTCATGGGTCATCCTTTTTCTCCATGTACCCAGACTATTTTAGCTTAATAAGTTACTTTCAGTTAACTTTTGTTTGAGAGTTAAATGACAGGCAATCCTGAACAGCAACATTAAGATTGGTAAGATTCTTTTATTTTTCAATATAATCTCCCTGCAACTCCTTCCTCTTTCTCTCATAAATCTGAAGCTTTCCGGTAGCATGGAACTTGGAATCGTACAAAATATCGTCTGCAGAGAAGATAACATTGTCGTTGAAGCCGAAAATATATCAGAGATGTACTTTGAGTATAGGAAATTTAAGAATCCTACGATAAGAATAGTAACTCCTAGGCATTCTCAGTAACTACTGTCACCACAGATCCCTGAGATAGACCATTGTTCTAATGCAAAAAAAAAAAAAAACTCTTCCAAAGCTTATTCTCGTATTTTTTTCTTCACGAAATCTCTAAAGTTCCAAAATGATGAATCCCAATAACATACATGAATCCAAAATACTTAGATATTTTGTCATCAGATTAAATACAGAACGTTTCAGTCTACCGGTAGACTATTTTCAACTGTGCTGCTAACGGGGGAAAGGTGGGTTTAAATAATTTCTAATGACGTTATTTGGCAATTCGCTGTTGATTGTGGGTAAATTGGCGATATGCCAGGACTCACGAAAGGTTAATGAGAAGACAGTTGTCGTCTGATCTATTATTTGAATTTGATCGAAATTGGGGACGTGGAAAGTTAATTTATTATGTTGATATAATATTGATTTGAAATGGTCTTTATTTCTATGGTTTACCTGGTGTAGTTTAGTCTTTTTATTAAAGATTACGTCGTATAGCCGATATATTTTTTATTAGAGTTGAGGCAAGGAATGGCGTAAATCCTTTATTTTTGGTTTGAATGTCATTTCTATTATTATATCTGCGATAGGTCATTTTGTTTTAGCTTTGTTAATAACTCTGATATCATGTTTTTTTAGGAGCTGCTTTATGCTGTGATTAATCCCTTGTATGTAAGGGATAACCGTAAGTTTCCTGTGTATTTATATTGTGGTTTCTAGGTTTGTAGTTTCTGGCTTTGTTGTAATATTTCTTGATAAATTTAATCGGGTAGTTGGATTGGGTGGAGATTTGATTGAGATGGTTTATTTCCTTGTTGAGTAGTTCAGCAGTTGTGAAAATTTTGAAGGCTCTATTAAAGTAATTAAATAAGATGTTTCCCTTAACATGGATGGGGATATTAAGGTTTTAATCTATTATTTTATTGGCGTGAGTGGTTTTTCTGTAGACTGCAAAATATAATTTATTATTTTTTTGGATTACTTGGCAGTCAAAGAATGGTAGAATGTTATTTTTTTCTGTAACTATTCCAAATTGAATAGAACTGTATCTTGTTCAGTGGCGGCTCGCGTATTGGCACTGTGGAACTGCAGCACCTCCTATTTCCACTTGATATTATCAAAGACATTTAGTATTTTTCCTTTTTTCTTTAATTCTTTCTTTACACTGATACAATATATAATCCTTAAGCTTAATATCAGTAGCCATCCCCCAGTTTACGAAAAAGCTACAAAAATCTTTGTATGAAACTGTGTGCTTCACAGTTCCAGCGGCGTGATGTTTGACTGTTGTGCGGATATGCACATAAGAAGCTGCACGCTAGGCTGCGAGGGAGAGAGCACTGTTGTTCCCGTAGTGCCGGAAGGTATTTTTTTTTTCACTCCGCGTGTGTTGTACTTAAAAACCTTGTTTTAAATTAAAACAAGAAGAATGGATTGCATTTTTAAATGAATAGATCAAGCTTAACTGAAATAATTTAGGTTAAAGTAAGTAAAAAATATTTAAAATGTAAGTAAAAATGATTTTGTTCTTTTAGGATTTTATCAAGTTTCTGAATAAATTTCTTCTTATACATGTTTGTTTCCTTTTATGCAATTTTAAAACAAAGGCTAAAAATTTTCTGGAGCAGCAACCCACTAATTTTAGCTATGAGCCGCCACTGATCTTGTTGATGTTGTAGCACAGTTGAAAATAACCTACCGGTAGACTGAAGCGTTCTGTATTTTATATGTTTTTAATCTGACGACAAGATACCTAAGTATTTGGATTCATGTATTTTATTGGGATTCATCATCTTGGAAGATTTATACTACTTTTGTCCTACTTTTGTCAAATCTCTAAAGTGTCTTAAAAATTTTCCATTTTGTTTCAGGTTGTCTGTGAGTAATATAATTTCAGTATTCCGGAACGCTATCAGTATTAATCTTTCTATAGAGCACTGTTTTATTTGTCTTTATTGCTGTTGCAGATGAGGATGCTTCCATTTCATAGTTTCTTATTTCGAGATAAGATGATGGAGCCATCATGAACACTGCCAAAATTTATTCTTCATCTCTCTCTGCAAAAGACTCAAATAGCCTATTTAATAATTGAGTATTTTAGAGTTTGATTTGTATGTGGTGAGCAACTTTGCGTTACTTCGAAATTGCTTATAAAGAATTCCCCTTATTTTGATAATGATGTTAGTGACTCATTTCTGGAGGATTCTCCAAAAAATATGTCTTAACATCGCTACAACCTAGCCTTTATCCATATCTCCTCTGAGCTGACAATTTTAACTGAATTGCCCTAGAATATGTTCGATGAATTCTATACCATGATTAAACTCCGTGGACCACTTCCATACAATGGCATATAATGAAAAGTTATCCACCAATGTCTCTATCATGGCTCGACTTCAGGTCTAAGTTCTTCATTTGCAGGTATTTCATAACTGCTGTTGTAGTGCCATGTTCACAATCTCAGTTTCCTCAATTGACATCTCTCAATTGGAAATTAATTGCGAAGTTAATTAATCCACTTGGTAATCCTAGGACATCTGCACGAGCTTGTATATGAATAAAATTAATTTGATTCAGACGATTCAACTAAGCAAAGCGGATTCAATTGGTTTTTTGTTTTTTGTTTAGTTTCTTTCATAAAATAAAGAAGCTCTCTACAGTTTACTTTCATCAGCTATTACAATTAAAAAAAAAGACTTTTCGTTTGTATTATTTTTCACGACTTAAAAAAAAAAAAAAAAAAAAGGAAACAAAAATAAAAATAAAAAACAAGGTTTTAAGAAAAGTAGGCTTCAAGTTTCAAGTTTCAAACTTCTTGCTTTGTTTTCGTTTTCGTTGTTAATCAATCTAATAACAAATTGTGAACTATGATGCTGAATTATTTACAAAAATAGTTTTATCAAAGTTAAGGGTCGTAACCATTTTGCTTCCGGTTCCGGCAAAGCCTTTTGATCGCGGCCTTCCATGAGGCCGATGTGACGGAACCTGGGTTAAATCTGGGCACCGGCATGGATGTTGAGTTACCTTACCCATGTTTCAACCTCTACTTCTCTTTCTCTGCAGCCATTCCATAATAGATTTCCTGAGAACGGTTTGGAAAACCAACCATTAAATATTCGTTCCAAATATCATCCCAGACACCTGATTAGTGGGTGTGTTTATGACCAGATTGTCTTAAGTTAATGGGAAAGCCTTCGTCCAGCCATGAACTGAAAAAAAGAAGGCCGTAAATAAAAGAAATTTTATTTTGCTAAGAATGAGTAAATTATTTTTTAAAATCCTTAAAAATCCCTTATATACTAAAAGCCTGATCTCCACAACTTGCGACCAAAAAACAAAAAAAAAAAGCAAAAACTACGGCTTCCAGTAACCAACCAAAGAAATCAAAAAAAAAAAAAAAAAGGAAAAAAAATAGTTTCGTACTGTACTCCTGTACATGTTTCATTTTCGTCTGTGAGACAGGAAATGATAGCGAACTGGAACTCGTATTTTTCCCATCTTTACAAATTATACGTTTTCCAATAAGGTATCACTCATTTCTGTGCAACTTATAGTTTGGGCTGTAGAGATAACGAGGTACGCACATAATCTTTTTAAGAGCTGTCCCTCTCTTTACACTTTGTGGACGGTGTCGCTAAAATAAAAAAGTAGAACTTTTGCTCGATTACTATCAATCACTAAGGTCTGACAGTAAAGAAATAAAATTCTACTTAGATTGAATAAAATTTTACCCATGATTCTAACATGAATAGTCAACGGTATATTGGAAAAAAAAAAAAAAAACTATAACTATAAATAGAAAAACTGATAAGAGAAAGGACCACTTTGAGTCTATTAAGATAATAACTTACTGAGGAACAAAACAATTTTAGTATTACATTTATAAATTACGAATCTTCATAGATAAAAAGTTATAAGAAAAATACATTTATCTGTTTATTGGTTATAGTTATAAATAATCAGGAAAAAAATATAGAAAGGAAAAAAAAATAAAAATAAAAAGGTTGTCAAGTTAGGAAGTAAGGTGGTACAGTATGAAAAAAGAAAAAGAAATTATGTCCAAAAAAAATCTTGAGACTTTAGTTCTACTAATGAGGTATATTTAAAAAACAAACTCATTGACCTCTGTTTCAATACCTTGACATTTCTTCAAATGACCTAATAAGCGCGAAAGAAAGAGCTAAAGTGGGTTGACACTTCTGGTTCCAAGGTCTCCTTATATTGATCTAAAAAGAACTCTGCAATGACCAGTTTTTGGTTCGTCAATTGCTCACTAGATGGTACTGCGGTTTCAGTAAAAATGTGTAAAAGACAAAGCAGACAATGAAAGAAGGTTGTTTTATTCATACGAATTTTATTTTAAGGCTCTGTATGACCATTTACATCCTTTATTGACGTTTGAAAATTAAACACTGAGTAAATAAAATAACGAAAAGAAGTTTATTTTTATTTTATTTTTATTTTATTTTTGTACTTATTTATTTATTTACTTATTTATTTTGTTGAATTGAAAACATTACAGTTTTGATTTTTACTGTTTTCAACTTATAATTTGTGTATATTTTAGCCAAGGCCCGACATTTGTGAGAAAGACCAAAGATTAATTTTTTTTTTAAGTAAATAAAGTTTTTAATGGTGGAAAAAAAAAATCCAACAAAGTTGAGGCAAAAGATCATTAATAAACTTTTTTTCCGTCTCTCCTTCAATATACAGAAAAGGATTTACAACAAAAGAAAAACAAAACAAAAAAAACCCATATAAAGGTGAAAAAAATATCCTTTTATTCATTGCAATTAAAATCTTTGTGATCTTGTAGTTAAATAAATAAGTATCTAGTTGAAAGCTGATTATAATTTCAATAGCTGAAACCTGTTATTTCAAAATTATCTTTTTATAATAATATCCTCTTTTCTTTCTAAAAAAAAAAAATAATTTACCTCTCTTGTAATATCACATTCTGCACTTTTAATTAAAAATTATTTATATTATTTAATTGAAAAATTTATTTATTTATTTATTTATTTATTTATTTATTTATTTATTTATTTATTTATTTATTTAAAAGTTACGAAATGTTGATGTTAGATCTTACAAACAATGTTACCCTACTTTATTTTCGGAGTCATGTCCGATCCAAACATCAAAGACTATCTCCATATTTATTAATTATCATAATGATCGAATTTAATCTACATCTGATTTTCCATTGTTGAAAATTCATTAAATCCTTAAATTCTTGACAAGCTGCCAAAATCCAATTAATTTTAATCAAATTAAGTTCGCGCAAACGAAATTGGCTTAGCAGATTCCAGGGTCAGTCATTATTTTTGGACAGTGGAAATTCATTGCCTCGTTAATGAGAGAAAGGTTTCCTTCTGAAAGTCTTCTGTGAACTTTTTTTTGTTTATCTACAAATTTCTATATTTCATTTTAAGGAAGACTAGAGGACAAAGCCGCTACCAAAATACTAAAGTCAAAGCTTCTAATAGTGCTGTTATGCGATTTGTAGCGTCCAGAATGTTTGCATTTTCATCAATCAGTCAACCGTTAGATTTCTAATAGCTTCTATTTTATGCTACTGTATATTGGAGTTCTGAACTGCTTTCCGCTAATCATAGGACAAGAAATAGAAGAACAGTTGAAAATAGGAGCGGATGGTCACATGATGTTATTTCAGTAAATCGTCTGCAGATGGAAAGCGGATTAACATATTCGTAGGAAACCAAACAGAAAAATTTAAAATTTATAGCTTTTTCAAATATAAATAGCAACGATTTGTCTTAACACATGCATGCCTAGCTTCAGAAATTTCCAATTGCAAATTGGTTCGATGGTTTTCTATGAAATCTAGTGGAATTTACGTTAATTTTCTTTTTGTTTGAACGAAACGATTCATAAATACATATTAGGCAAGATCTTGATGGAAAACTCAGGCTTTTTTTTTTGTACTTTTTATGAAAATTATAGGTTTTCTTGGAACTCTTTCGCGGGAGGCGGATGTGCACACTTTCAAGGCAAGAAGTTGTAGCGTTGCTATCAAGGGGGCAAAGAAAACCCTGGCGGAAACGGGTAAATAAAACAGCAATAAAAAAGGAAACCTTTCCGTGCATTTAACTATAGGTTAGGTTAAGTGAGGTATGATAGTTTCCAGGATGTATCGTTTGGAAAAACACCCGAAAAAAAAACATACTTTCGGTTTCGGTAAGATCCTCGATTTTGCGATGGTTCTAAGACCGCCATTTTCCTTATTTTGAAGGGCTGCTTCCGCAAAAGAGTCCCACTTAAATTTCTAATTTTCTTAAAAAAATACACAACAAAAAGGATTTTATCAACAATTTCATTTCTAGCATTTCCTACATTTTGTAGTTTTTCTTCGAAAAAAACTTAAATTAGCCTTAATTCCGCAGGTGAGATTTCGTAGAATATTGGTTTTTTTATATTTATTTACACAGGCGTAATATTGCTGCCAGTGAGTTCTCGTTCAAGTTTACAGCGGTAAGGATGTGTTCCTAATCGCTGCAGTGAGTTCTCGTTCAGTTTTACAGCGGTAAAGATGTGTTCTCAATCGCTGCAGTGCAATTCGCTCCCAGCTCCTCAGTAATGTAAATAATTATCTACAGTTTCTTTCCAAAAAAAAAAAAAAGATTTAATTAAAGGAAAAGGCACGAAACGACGTTTTGATTAAAAATAATATGAGACTAATTCATCATGGAATGAGGTATTAAAAAATTAGTATAAATAAATAATTCAATGAAGAAATAATGTAATTGATTCATTAAGAGAATCAATTACGTTGATTTCATTAAGAGAAAGGTTGTTAGATTTTTTTCTTTAGACTATGCCTTTCTGAGCGTTCAATTTGTGTTTTCATCGTCAGTGAATTTTATGGCGCCTACAAGGGGGGGGGGGGGCTCATTTCACCTCCCCTTCCGGCATTTTCGATTTTAATATAATTCATTTAATTTTGTTATATAAGATTTTATATAATTTTATAATGTAAAAAAACTTGCCAAAACATTTTATCCTTATACTTCTCTTGCTCCGGCAAAATTTGTTTGGGCTCCCATGGGGAATGTCAGAAATAGGATAATTCTCACTAAATTTCGATTCAACCGAAAAAACCTTAATTAAACCCGTTCAATACCGATTTTAATCAAACCTATTAATGGACGTGAATGAAGATAGGCATAAACAACCACAGAAACATTCCCTAATACTGGGCGAACACGAGGCGATATTTTGGGATAATCTGGCCCAATTTGATTGCTGGCAACCGTTTGCCCCAATTTGATTGTCCCAAACTGAACAATATTGCCCCAATTTTATTATCGGTACAAAAGGAACAATATTGCCCCAATATTAGTTGTCGCAAAATATTGCTGGTACGAAAGCGAATCACATGAACGGATGACATCACGTGACAATGCTGACGTCGAAGGAGGCGGGACTTTGAACATCGGAAATTCAGTCACTCACGCCGGCCATTTTCTTTGAGAAACAAGGCTTAAAATCAGCAAAATGGGTCGGCCCAAAATAGATAATTCCAACAGCAACATTTTGTCAATTGATAATGAAAGAATCGTAATTGATTTCTACAGAGGGACGGCGTTTAATACTATAGCAATTCTGTACGAAAACACGCTCTCTCTTTAGCTCTCCCTAGTGAGCAACGCCGTAACCATAAAAATTCAGGGCAATATTGGTTCAGGAAAAACTCCGTGTTCGCGCTTGATAAAGTTGTCCGCAATCAAATTGGGCCAACTTGTCCCAATCATATTGCCATAAAATCGCTCCATGTTCGCCTAGCATTAAGCAACTTCCCGGAATAATATTTTGGAAGAGTTGAAAGTAAAACTTTTTTTTTGGGTAAAAATATCACAAGTAAATTATTTAAAAATTAAATTAAGATCTAAAGAAATAATTATGGATGAAATTGGAGTAATTTAAATAAAATTTACCTTTTCTTTCTTTATTTCTGAAAAATATACATATTACTTATTTTAATTAAAAACATAAAAATTATTAGCCAAATCTATTATAAATCATCATTTAAAAGCTCCGGTTTTTGTTGTTGTTGTTGTTGTTTAATACCAAAAATCCAGAGACCAGTTCTTAAATAGTGTAATCTCTAAACCAACCTAGTGAGTAATGAAGTTATTTAATTAAAATATGGAATGTTTGCATTGAAGCATAATCCACTGACGAAGGATATCAAATTTCAAAAACCTTTAGCTCCTATTACTAAGGAAGCCTAAAGGCTTTTTCTCTGCAGTGTATTTCCTATACCTCCTTTCATTCATCTTTTTTTTTTTTTTTTTTTGAAGAATTTTATTTAAATTATGTTTGGATAATAAATTTTCCTAATGATTAAGGATAACATTTATATTTCATCTATTGCTTTCTGACTAAACTGTTTTAACTTTTTGTATCAAAACATTTTTTTTTAAGAAAGATATCAATTGCTGCAATTGATATTTCTTGAATTATTCGGGCACGTTAAACTTCTTTTAAACATTTTTTTTTCTTTTTCTTTTTTTTTATTCGAACAATTCTGATTTTTGTATTTCTCAGTTGCTTAGATCTTGATATGTCGTCATGAAAAGTTCTGATATTTTTTTTAAAGTATAAATACTAAGTTTTATAGATTCAGAAGTTCACAAGCAAGTCCCGTTTATATATATATATATTTTTTTTTGGCTTTTTTTTTTCTGTCAAGTTTCATTGTCAAGTTTGACAACAGATGGCGCCAATGATCAAAGAAAGTACATGTATCTGATTTTCATAGCACGTACCTTCGGTTTGTGCATTCGACATGAAAATTAAGTTACACAGTTAAAGTAATGAATAAAAAATTCAACAACTTGTCCTGAATCTTTTTAAGAAACTTCTCGTGTCTCTATTTTACTTTTTCACTTGATTGGAGAAACTTCTGACTTTTGAAAACCTAATGATTCTAATGTATGAACTTATTTCAAAAACAGAAAGTAGTCAAGAACTTAAAACAATGAAGTAATAAATAAGAGATAGGGATTAATTTAATAACAGCTCAAGATTCATTCCCACAAAGTTAGAAAATCTCAAAAAGAATACCAATACATAAAGGAGGAAAAAGATATATTTTTGATAATTACAGATCAATATCAATTTTATCCAATTTATCAAAAATTGTAGAAAAATACTTAATAAATACTATTTATAATTATGTTAGTAAGTATAACTTCTTAAATTACAATCAATATGCTTATCAGGAAAATAAAAGCACTCATATCCTCTTAAGTGAGTTAACTAATATCCTAAAAAAAAAAAATCAACAAAAATTTACTAATTTTTATAGATTATACGCGGCGGTCTGCCGTGTGGCCGTTGTGTCGGAACCTGGGTTCGAATCCCGGCGTGGGCATGGCTCTTTCTTTCTTCTTCTGTGATTCGTCCGTTTCTCCCTGGGACTTACAATCTCAGGGTTATTTCTGGCTGAGATGTGAATCTCGCCCCCGTTCTTCAATTTCCTAGCCTCACCCTAACGTTGTCAGGTAGAGCTAGCACGTGGTCCATAGTTGGCCAAAGTCGATGAAAGAAGAAAATAAGATTTTAAATAAGAAAAAAAAAGTCTATTAGTGTTTTTAATTAACATAAAATGGCAGATAATATTTAATATTATTCTGCTAATAATAATAATAACATAGATACATTAAGAAATAGAAAACCTAGGTAAGGAGAAACTAATGGAATAAAACACAAGTAGGCTATTTAATTCATTTGAAAAATTTAGTTTATATTTTTAAATTAATGCTTTTCCGAAATTTTTAGTGGAGATAAATAATTGCTAACTTTAAATTACTTAGAAACACATGTAAATTGAGAGTAACAAAATGAATATAACATCATCACCAGAAGCCATAGTTTTTATGTTCGCATCAGAGAAATGAAGGCATTGGCACATAAACGATAGTGGCGCCGTAAAAGGATAGTGGAAGAAAAGGCAACTATAAATGACAGCTTTGATTATTTGAAGAAAATCAGCAAAAATTTCAATCTAGAAAATGAGTTTCCGTCTCTCAAATCAATGGAAATTTTTAAACTATAAAAAAAAGTATATAGTAATTAGTAGTCATAACAACCATAAAGAATCATATATTTTTATCTTAAAAAGCCTATACCAAAGCTATCTGCTAATAATAACTACAGTATGTAAGGAATCTCATTATTTATTAATCCGCCTCGACGCCATTGGTCAGTAAAAGGAAGTATTAATAACTTGTAATTCACCTATTGTTCCTTTATTGTATATTTATTGCATTCCCCTGAATACAGATTTTCGATTTCTGAGGATAGAATAAGGAGGTTTGATTCTTTATCTATAAAAAAATATGGAAAATTTTCTTATTACAAGCAATTTTCGGTTTACGAACGAGATCCAATCCAAGACGTTGTTCGTGATACATATTTGGTTCCCTATGCATATCTTGCATTCCTCAGCTTTTACAAATCGTAGCAGCCATTTTAAAACATTTAAACCATGTACTAACATCGTCTAAGCATTTTATTCTAATATATGTCTACGTTATGGTTTATAGTATATGATACGTAACATAAATAAAAACAAGAAAATAATAAAAAGCAAGATATCGTTTTTAAATAGTCTATTTTTTAAATCTTGTAATTACATTCACTGTAGGTTTGGTATTTCGTTTTA
>JAFIDM010012231.1:57938666-57954784 GCA_023159025.1 Thereuonema tuberculata | reverse complement strand
CGTAAATCGAATATTCGTAAACCGAGAGTTGCTTGTAATAAACTTTTAAGATAAGGTTGC
This sequence comes from Thereuonema tuberculata, assembly GCA_023159025.1. NCBI lineage: Eukaryota > Metazoa > Arthropoda > Chilopoda > Scutigeromorpha > Scutigeridae > Thereuonema > Thereuonema tuberculata. Next base: position 57,954,724 of record JAFIDM010012231.1, on the reverse strand, counting down.
ATATTCTTAAGAGGAATCAAATCTGCTCTTCTTAGAGCGAAATTTACCAAAATCAATTCAAACTCCTGTATGTAAACACTAGGCAATAAAGGAGGGTATTAAAATGAGCTTTACTATTTCTACTTACCATAGAATAGGGTGTAAATGAGATATCTGAAGGAAAAGAGATTGAAGATGGGATGGAGTGGCTTGTAAGCGGAATGGATGGCTTAAGAGGACGGCAATTGTTACCTCTAAATAGTCCCTATCAATCTATATCGACATGGACCACGTAGGGAAGTTACAAGCTCTGGGATTTGGAAGCCGTTCATCAATCCCCATGTCTCCAATAGCTACTGCACTCAACGGAAAGCGGCAACTCCCACTCCTGCACGCAAATGGATCTGTCTTGGCTTACATGAAAGGATTTAGGATTCACCAGACAGTGCATTCACTCTTAGATGAAGTAATCAGCTAGTCTTGAAAGAATATTCTGATGTCATATCTTATAAAAATAGATATATTTTAAACAACTTTAATTCACCGAATATTGTTTTATATGTTAAATAAAAACATTAATTACGAATGACTAGAATCCATGTGGCTGCTCGACATGGGAGCATTTCATAAAATATCAATTTTAGTCTCCAGCTGCATGATAAACAAGTTTATTTAAACTCTTCACAACTATTCACGTGTTTAGTAGCCTACTCCCTATAGGAGAGTCAGAGTCATCAAGTCAACCAGTCTCTGGGTGTCTGTATTCCTTCCTAATAACATTTGAACGCTGGACAGATCTTCTTGAAATTTGTATGAAATATTAGAGGATTAGAGAATATCAAACTTTTATATTTGAAATCTTTTCCAAATAGATTTTTGTCGAGAACTTAACAGAGAAGACAATAAAAATTACCATAGAAAAGCATTGGAATCTAAACAATGGATTTTTATCTTATTTTGTTTAACATTTGATTGTATTAAACAATTAACCATTAAATCTCTGCTAATCCATTGCACTTGGTTTAGGTAGGATTAAAATTAATCCTATTTAATATAATAGGAAATACTTAATTCATTTGTTTCAGAAAACCTAAAATTTGAACCGTTTGTATTGAATAGCTGCTATAATTGTAAATATAGGATAATAAAGTGAATAAATTAAGGTACATAATATGAATAGCTCTAAATTTCCACGAGTGGCAATAAAAATTTTCTAACATTCTGGAATGTACAAATAGGAGAATGGTATGAAACCATCAATGATGTATGAATACTAGGAGTGTAATTGAAGAACATACTAAGGTAGTTGATGCAAATATGGCTAATGCTGGTAATACGGCCACATTGCCAACCTGCCGTTAATTGAAAAGGTATCCAAAAGATAACGCTAGAATATCAAACTATGAAGTAGAAAGTGTACATGGCTACCACAGTTTGCAGGATAATGTAATCACAGAACCCAGGGAACCCCGTCATTTGAATTTTGACAACAAATCGAGAATATGTTATAATATTGTTGTTATTATAATTTTATTGTTGTTGTTGCCTTTTATTTCCTTGCATGCAAGTGATGATTATTGTTCATATATCACTTGCTGTAGTTATTCTAAGCTCGTTCCAGACACCCACTGCTTCTTTAATTAAACTAATAATTAAGAGATTTTTCGAGATGGGCTATAATCAGGTAAAATGGCCACATTAGGCCATATTACCAAAACGAGGAATGTATTGGACTCATAAAAGACGATAAATCTGTATTTATTTGCTACACATAAACGCATGATTGATATTTTTTATAAGCTTTGATCATATAATGATTCTTTTTTCTAACTCTGTGACACATGATCTAAATTGTAACTTTGAAATAATTTTTGTTGTAGGCCCCTGGAAAGTTAATAATTATCTGTGTGAAAATTTTAATGAAGTCAAGACACATTTACTTTCAACCCAAAATTATTAATCATTAACAAAAAAATATTTTCCTAAAATAAAGAGATATTTTTGAATTTGGCCACATTACCTTCACAAGGACATATTACTTGCACGGTGCAAGCTTTTTCAAAGATTGAAAAACAGAATCTTTGGGTTTTTAAAAAAATCTTGAAAATTTTTTTACATACGCCTAAAGAGCCAAAGTTCTTGTCTACACTTTTTTTTTATTTAATGACTACCATAATCATGAAAAAAAAATATTCAAATTAAGATGGCCATATTATCTTCAGGAACCTTATTCCACGAGGTAGACATACATCGTTATCCTCCTCATCAATGATTTCTTGAAGTATGCAAAAAGATCGGAAGAACTTAAGAATGAAAAGCATACATTTATATTCCAATTATTATTATTGGTATATTATTTTATCGTACGGCATTTAAGTGTTCAGGAGATCAATGTGATTGTCTGGCTGCCAAAGTTGCTAGTTCTTTAAAACGAGCTAGGGTGTATCACAGGGGGAAGGGGGGGGTCAACTAGCTTCACTCACGCGGAAACGGACGAAACGTAGAAGGAGAAAGTTGCATCCATCCCGACGCCGGATTCGAACCCAGGTCCAATACATCTTCCTCTTGGAAGATCTCCGCCTTGATCACAAGACTATTTCGGAAAGGCTGAATTCTAATATCTACTGAATATTAACAATTTAAAGTTTTAATTTCCTCAAAAAAATGAATTAAATGGACTAGGTAAGATTTTATACTCCTTGTTTAAGACAATGCGATATTAACAAAATGGGAAAAAGCCCATTGTTTAGATTCTAATGCTCCTCTATGGGAATTGTTAACTCTCTCTCTCATCTCTCATCCATTACAGCTTCCAACCTCAGGCTGGGTCTGTTGGGAACATAAGCCTCTCCACCTAGTTCTTATCTCCCACCATCTTTCTGCTGTCACCCTGTTCCAGTCCTCCCCCCTCTTTCGGACACATTCCTCCACTCCTCTAATCCATTTATCTCTTGGTCTTCCCCTTGGTCTTTTCTTCTGTATTCTCATCTCATGCATCCTCCTGGGAATCCTCTTCTCCTCCATTCTCTTAAGTGCCCATACCACCTCAATCTAGATGCCTCAATCCTTTCCTGCAGGGGCTCCTCCTTCACTATCTCCCTAATCCTTTCGTTCCTCACCCTATCTCTTCTAGTAACTCCTAACCTACCCCGCAGGAATTTCATCTCACAAGCCGTCAATCTGCTTACCTCTCTTTTCTTCATTACCCAAGTTTCCGATGCGTATGTCAGTATAGGGACGTAATAGCATCGGTACAACACTTCTTTACTTTTTTGCGGGACATCCTTACTCCACACCAAACTCCTGATGCATCTTAGGAAAGCTTCTGCCTGTCTGCCACGTTCTGTGATCTCTCTGTCATTTCTTCCATTCTCCTCCACCACACTTCCCAAGTACTTGAAACTTTCCACCCTCTTCAGCAGTCCTCCTCCAAGAGTAATCCCACTCACCGGTCTATTTCTTTTCCTGGTCGTCAACAGAATCTCACATTTACCCGTGTTGAATCTCATCCCATATTCTCCCACCGTTTCCTCCCAAGCCTCCAGTTGCTCCTGAATCTCCTCCTCCTTGTTTCCCCAGACCATCAGATCATCTGCAAACACCATTGCCTTCATCTTATCCTCCCCAACTCTTTCCGCCACCCGCGTCAAAATTTCATTCATGACCACAATGAAGAGCAGGGGTAACAGTGCACTACCCTGTTTCAGACCACTCTTTTGTTTGAACCAGTCAGTTCTTTCCCCTCCCACTTTCACACAACTCACACTTCCACAATACATCTCCTTCACTCTACTAACAGTCCCTTTATCCACCCCCATACTCCCCATTACTTCCCACACCTTTTTCCTACACACACTATCATACGCCTTTTCTATGTCTAGAAAGGCCATCCAAATATCCTCTCCAAATTCATAGTGATGTTCTTGGAGTTGTCTCACTGCAAAAATGAGATCCACTGTAGATCTCCCAGGTCTGAAACCATACTGCTCTTCTCTCAAATCCTTCTCAACTTTTGCTCGGATTCTACTTTCCAAAATCTTTTCATATATCTTGGCACAGTGTGATATTAGTGTGATTCCCCTATAATTCCTGCACTCCTTTCTGCTCCCTTTCTTGAAAATTGGGACAATTAGTCCTTTTTTCCAATCCTCAGGGGTCTTTTTATCATTCCACACCACTCTCATCACCCTATACAACCACTGTATCCCAATCTCCCCGGCAGCCTTTACCATATCAATACTCACTTCGTCCACCCCTGGTGCCCTTCCTCCTTTCATTCTGTTTATAGCCATTTCTATTTCTCTCCATGTCAGGTCCTTTTCTATTCCCGTGTAGTCATCTCCATCTTCCGATACATTGTCTTCCTCTCCTTGACCCTTGGGATTCAGCAAATCCTCAAAGTACTCTTTCCACACTGTCTTAAGTGTCTCCCTGTTGTGTACCTCCTTTCCGTTTTTATCCACCATTACCCCAAATTGTTAACTCCTTGTGTTAATATCTCGACAAGTATTGGAATAGATTTCAAATATGAAAGTTCGAACGTCCCTACTCTTTGAATGTGCATACTAAATTTCAAGAAGATCTATCCAGAATATCAAAAGTTATTACTTTTGGGGAGGGAGCATACAAACTGATAGACAAACACACATACATACATAAAGCCTCATTTTCCTATTAGAAAGTAGGCTAAAAAAATCATATTTCAAATTATAAGTTCTACTACCATACTTCTTCTTCAATTCCCATCTGCTTCTTAACCTATTTGTAAAATAAATACTTCTGCAACTCCTCTTACTATATTAAAACATATTTTAATACGAATTTTCGGAAGATAATTGTTTTCTTCCTTTTTCAAATAATCAACAAACTTGAAAAAGGAAGAAAAGAATTATCTTCCGAAAATTCGTATTAAAAATATGTTTTAATATAGTAAGAGGAGTTGCAGAAGTATTTATTTTACAAATATTTCAAATTGTTTCATGTCTTTATATCATTATCTTACACCATGTTCATTTTTCTTGCAACGTTAAATCAATCATAGTGAAATAAATTTGTATGACTTATTTGAATGTTTTTTTTTTTATTTTTTTAAATGTTTAATTACTTCTGTTAATCAGAAAACTGAAAGATTCTTAAGATTTAGATCGACTTATATTTATATGCTGATTTAATTTCAACTGATGTATCTTTTTTTAAAGGAGTTTAATTCATAATTCTGGAGATGTTTTTAAAATAAAGAATTTATTTATTATTCTTTATTACTATATTAATAGAGAACGCTGCTGATCTTCCTTCGTATTAATATTAAAAAGGATTGAAAGGTGAGAAAATATAATTGAAGAGATCTTTATGATGATATCCTGAAATTTACAATTCTCTATTTATTTGTAGATAGATAGTGGATTAACAATGCAGATTGAGGAGGGTCTGACGGACATAGCGAATAGATTGAAAAGTACATATTTTTAACAATAACTAGTTTATACAAATATATCCATATACAAGTACATATTCATAAAATTACATGTCATGCTATTGTCCTGAAAAAAAAATGAGAACAAGACAAAAAATACAGTTATGTTTTTTTGTAACAGGATCCAGAAAGCAATTCTGGTCCCTAAGTACGTCGATAGGTACGTAGTACCTAATAATAAGTTACGTAATAGGTACATAGTTAAGAATGATTTCACTTCCCAACTCTTATGACGAAAAACTATTAGGCTTCCATTTTTTATCAGCTTGGAATTCTGCAATTGTTTTAATATCATTGGTGCATTCTAATAAAAAGCTCTGTAACCGATTTGAATTATTTTTGTTTTTTATTATTCGTATTATTTTTTTTTTCCCTAAGAAATAAATATTTAGCATATTAAATACTTTCTACTTCTTTCCAAAATAAATAAATAAATAAATAAGGGAATGGTTATTTTCCGAGAGAGAAAATGTATTTTTATAATATTAATTTATTTAAATTTAAATAAATCCAAACATGTCATTCACACACATGCCTAAACAATTTAATAAAATTGTTTGGGATTTCTTAAATAACTTTTCCACACGTTAAAAGATATATTTTTTATTTAAATTTAATTTAAAATATTAATTTTTAAAATATTCTAAAGAAGAGATATGCTTTACTTTTTAAAATAGAAAATAAATGCAATAGACACGACTTCAGGCATCGTAACCTTTTTGTTGAAATTCGCTGTCATTTTTGTTTTTAAAACTAACTTTATCTCATTGACACGAAACGCTGGTGCTTTATTGTCCTTGACTGAAGAGTGAATCAACCAAAAGCATCCAATGAAGTGGGTGAAGGTCATCAAAAAAGGCAACAACCAGAGCAATCCAATTACCATCCAACGCAATGACTAAAATGATGTTTATTTTCTAATGAAATCTAAAATACTGAATGATGTGATTTTTTGGGAAGCCTTCTTACCAACAGGAAACTGAACTCTCAAATCAGTCTGTGTGTGTTTTCCCCTAAAACCCTGATAACTTTTGAGCCACTGGACGAATCTTCTTGAAACTTGGTTTGCACAATCGAGAACTATTTACAAATCTAACTTTTATGTATTTTTTGTATTTTATGTATTTTATTTATTTAAAAATCTTTTAGAAATTACCGTTGGATGGCGACAAGAAAAAATCCCATAAAAAAACAAATCAATATTTATACAATGAATTTCTATCATGTTTCTATTAATACTTCATTATTTTAAACAATGAATTTCAATCCGCGTTTAGCTAATCCATTAACAGCGCATGGTTTGAACTGATTAAAATTAAGCCAACTACAAATATCTTTATCCCCCATCCCATCCTATCTTCTTAATCATCCTCTCACGCATGGATGTCTGAGCTTATACCGATGTTCAAATTTAATTATGAAATAAAAAAAAGTCTACTTTCATTTTATTTTATTTTTTTTAACATATGATTTTTTAAGCGGACAATTTTGTTGAATCGTAGTCGGTGGTTAGAGATCTGTTTCGTATAAAAGCAAATGAACAAACACACAATTATTAATTATTCTCAATGTTTCAATGACGTCTATTATACTATAGGTGGAAGTTAAAACAAAAATAATCGTGCTCATATTTTAAGGACCTTAAATTAGCGTGTGCCAAATTTTATGGAAATCTATTCAGTCGTTTTAGCGTGATGCTCCTACAAACAAAAGAGTGGACAAAAAGACAAAGTAAAAGTTAAAGTATTTATATACACATATGCAATTGGAAAAGTAACACTTCAGATGCTTCGCACGATCAGTCAATAAGTTCAAATAACAACCCCGGTAGCCGAGTGGGTAAGAGAGCGGATTGGTAGTGGCGGGTTCAATTCCCAGCCTCGGAGAGTGGGGATTTTTCCACGCTCTATTCTCCTTGGAACGGATCTTAGGGTCTATGCAACCCTCTGTTGAATGGGTACTCCATGGGTTGAATGGAGGCGGACGGGCGTTGGGCTGACCATCCGACCTCAACTTTCGTTGGACACGAAACACCGAGAGCCTTACCTCCCGTGACCTCAATGGCCTGCAGTGGGAAATTAAATTATTTTAAAATTAATTATTTTTAATTAATAGAATTAATTATCTTATAATTAAAATAAGCTTTGTAAGCTATTTCTCTCCACTCATACGCGACAGAATGGGGAATGAATTGGATTGGTATGGGTTGTAAGTCCCCCATGCATCCGGAAAGGGAAAAAATGTAGCATTCTGGATTTTTTTTTGTATTTTTGTTGGAAAGCTATCGTTGTGCTTGAACCCCTCTTCCATGCGGAAAAATGACAACATATTTTTCTTCATTTGGTTGAACGACCAGAATAATTGTATTCCGCCTCCCTCCTTCCATTCCAAATATTTTTCCTCCAAATCCCCTTCTTTTTTAACTAGCTTTACTTTACACTTTCTGTCTTCCGAACAAATAGCCTGGCTTAAGATGCTCATGTGGCCGATCGTTCAACCTTTGCCCAGCGATTGTAACGCCCTCTACATTTCATTTTGCTTCCTATTAGCCTTCGAATCGAAACAGTCACTAAGCATTTCTGTCAATTTCATAAAACAGCTCAATATTTGTTGACACGTGATAAGGAGAGAATACATTTAAAACTTCTGAAAGTCTGTTAGGTCTACAATAATTCTTTTTCTTTTTTTTTCCAAATTGCATATGATGTACTTAAATTCTTATCCATATTTCCACATCACATTAAAATCAATTTTAAAGTCAATGGAGAATTTAAATTTCAACAGTCGACAATTCTCTTGAAAGCTACATGTTTGTGGTCTCGTTCACGACGATTGACTGATTTTCAACGTTTTAAAATCGTTCTTGATTCTTTCAAAGGCATATCGCTACAGTCCGTCCTTGAGATGGTCAAACAGAATTAGGCTTTTGTATAAGTATAAATTCACTAAATAAAATAATGAAAAAAATAACAAATATCATCACATGTTTCTATTACTTTCGAATTTTTTAAAACTTTTCCAATAAATGCATAATTATTTTCCGCGAAAAACGAAAATAAAAACGCTATTTGTCTGAGATTCACGGATCTTCTGTGTCTATAAAAGCTTTCTTTTTTTTCCGGATTCTGGAAATAAACGTTGTGAATACGACTTGTCTTGGAAAAATGCCTAAACAGCAATATACTTTTGGGACTCCATTGAGCGTCTTTTGAAGCAAAATCTCTTGCTTCGTAAGAATTCTATATTCCCGGAAGCACCGTAAATTTCTTGACAAGGTTTTCTCTATTGCAGAATAGCAAAACTCAAGGCCCCGAGGATTGGATTACTTCCAATTTAAAATGATGATGGTAAACACTTAGCTCAATGCGCGTGAGGAAGAGATCTTGAGGGCGACAAAAAAAAAAAGAAAGATAAAATCCCGAAGGGCACATTAAAGACGCAAGTGCTATTGTCTCTATATTTAAACAATGATGTCACAGGAAGAAAAATGCACAGAACGATCTTTAAGCCTAACTTTATTTTTAATCTTAAATGTGTGTAAGAAAGCCGTTTCTTTGCTTATCGTTATTTTCTAATAACAATCTAGAACTGTGTATCTGTTGGATAAGTAGTTTGTTTAGCTTTGTTCCACGAAAATAGATAAAGTGATTAACTAAATGATACTCTTATTGCAGTAATTATTTAAATAATATTGACATGTTTCAGATACCCTTTAAAACGGTATCTATGGTCAGAATAAAACACAAAGGAAATAAATAGTTAACAGTTTCCTTTATTTATTTATTTGTATGGTCATTATTTGTATGTATTCTTAGCCTTAATTTAATTTGTTTTAAAATTAATTGTTATTAACAGATTGAAATACCTTTATTGTGATGATCTCTGTCCGATGGACTTCTGCGGATAGGTTTGTTTGTTTTAGTGTTTTGTTAATTTTGTCTAAAATATAAGTCAGATAATTTGATAAAAGTTACTTTAAAGTGGGGTTCCACAGGAGCTGCATGAGTCGGGCTGCGCTGGCCGCAATTACAGCCACCAGCCTTGAGTTTCCAGTGGGAACGTCAGGCTTTTGTTATAATTAAGGATAGACTACTAAAGCCGTCCTCCTCACAACCGAGAATGAAGTCCCGCCAAGGACCAGTATTGGGCGAATGCAGGTAAATGCAGGATCTACTTTCTGCAGCTTTCATAGGCGGAATTGGGGGGGAAGGGTAAGGGAGGGCAGTTGCTCCCCTATATTTTGAGAAAAAAACAAAAACAAAAACAAAACTAAATGTAAGTCGACAAGCATTATTCACTTTTGCAAAAGGTTCTCGCAACCTGAGCTATCATACCGGGAATCTGGGACAGCTGTTTCAGCCTTATTAGGCTTCTTCAACCAGATATACGGTTGATGATAGCTCAGAGTGCGAGACAAATATGAGAAAACCATTTCAGCTCCCCGAAATGGCCCTCAAGCAAAGTCAGCGCAACAATGATAAATAACCGTGCACGGCACGGTCTCAACTTTCTAATTTTTTAAACTTAATTTCAAGTTAAACCTGAAAAATAGAACCATACTGGAATATTAAAAGAAAACAAATCCTTAAAAAGAACTGATAATGAATATTCTAAAATTATTTAATGGTAGCTTGGATTCAATATATTTAAAAAAAAATTGTTTGTAAGCAATAAACCAAGAAGGTACAAAAGGCAACCTTTTATTTACCTTTGGTGCCTTCTTGGTTTATTTTATAACAGGCAGGTTAAGTTTTTTTTATTGTAATTTGCTTTTAATGTGTGTTTAAATTTCATAAATTTCATTAGAAATAAAGTTTTAATGTAATGTTTTCAATTAAAGTTAAAATTACCTTTCAATGAAATTGCTGAATATCATTTCTATTGGGGATTTACATAAAGAAAAAAAAAGAAAAAATAAATCAAAACATAATTTCTTTTGCATCTGTCTTTTTTATATTTGGAGGTGGCGGAAGAATAAAAATAATCATTTCTTTATTTATCTTTCATTTGTAATCTTTGTGAATTTTTTCCAATTTTCCTAATTTTACAGATGTGAATTTCCCAGAAAAATCTTCTTTTCTCTATTTTGTTTTGATGTTGCCAGCAAAGCCATTAATACAATTAAATAATAATTAAGAAATAATTAAGAAATTTCGAAATGGAAGAGCTTCACGACAGTATTTTCAATCCAGTAAGTGAGTACCTACACGTCGTGCGCCATCTCATCCTCCTAAATAGCCGCTGTTTTTTGGTTTATTGTTTTATTAAAAAAGTAGCCTTTTTTTTTTAGTTCTGCATTTTTTTAAATTTTTTTTGTGAGAATCCGTTTTTTCTTTCTTTCTTGGATTTTTTTTTTGGAATTTTGTGCATTGTTAAGGCGACTAGCAAAGTAGATTAAACTTTATCTATACTGTGTGTAGAAGTATTAAAATACAGGACCAACACACAAATACAAGAAAGAAAGAAATATAGCACTTCATTACATGTTACGAAGGTATATCACCTTCTTCTTCAGATGATACAAAATAATAGAAGGAAAAACATAGGCTTAACTAATAACGTACAAATATTGAAAATTGTAAAGGACTATTATAATATAAATAATTATATACAAATCACCAATGTGTGAGACTCTAATTGCTAACAATGTAACAAAATTATCGTAGGTTGTATTGTAAAGCGTTTGTGATTGATACGTCGGTATTGTAGCATTTTTTTGCTTTAATTAACAGTGATTCATGAAATTTTCTTGTATAATTATCTTTTTCAACACCAGAAATATTCGGATTATCTATCAATGTATGACCAGTATCTCGATGGTGTATGGTCGTTAAATACTGTAAATTATTTTGCCTAATGGCCCTATCGTGTTCTTTCATGCGGATTTTGGCCTTACGTTTGTTTCTCCAATATAAGTAGTTATTATTTCCTTCACATTTAACACCATATATTACACCCATTCTATTTAAGTTATTAATTTCATGTTTATTATCTTGATTGATTATGTTTCTTAAGTATTTTTTTTTTGCTTTATACGCTAACCTTATGTTGGTTTGACCTAAGATAGGTGCGAGTTTATTTCTTAGATTTTCATCATATGGGATAGAAATAAATTTCATTTTCTTTTCATCATTATTTCTAGGTTATAATATTGACTTTATTGATCTATTCTTTGCATGGTTTTAGTGATTATTTTATTAATAAATTGTAAAGGATAATTATTATTTATAAGAATATGTCTGATGATATTTAATTCATTACAAAGTAATTTCTTATTTGAGAAGATTTTGATTGCTCTGGTAACTGCTAAAGTAATAGCCTTAGTTTTGTAAACCAGCAGACATAAAATTCATAGTTATATTAGCGTTGATACTCTTTCTATACACTGTAGTTTCGAAGTGTTTGTTGTCTCTAATTATCAGGGTATCAAGAAAAGGAATTTTGTTGTTATATTCAGTTTCTAATGTAAACTTCATGTCATCATTTGCTTGATTGAATATATTCAAAAGATTGTTTATTTTATTATTGTTTACTAGCAAAAAAATATCATCCACGTATCTGCACATGAATGAAACATTTTTATTGACATCTTTAAGCTCCCATAATTTAATTTCTAAGTAATGCATAACACATTCAGCAAGTAGAGCTGAAGATGGCAGCCCCATGAATACGCCTTTAGTTTGTTGATAGACAGAACCTTCAAAAACAAACCATTGCATATCATATAAAGCGCTTACCAATTTAAAAATGTTAGTAACATCTGTAGTACCTTTTTTAATATATATATATATATATATCCAAATTCAAGTTACTGGTATTTAAATAATCAATGGCTTCGTTAATTAGAGGTATGGGTAATGATGTGTATAAGTTTACAACGTCAAATGAAACCGTAAGTGTATTGAATTTTTGTATGAATTTTTAATCGTTGTAAAAAACTTGTATTATTGGAAATACTAAAGTTAGATATATAATCAATTTTTTAAGCTCTTTAACTAATAATTTGGATACTTCCATTATGGCCCTATTAGAGCATACTACTATGGGTCTGGTTTTCTAAAGATCATTAATCTTTTCTTTATGTATTTTAGGGTGACCCCTAAAATAGGGAAGTTTGTTATTTAAAGCAATAATAAAGTCCATATTATCTTTATCTATAACTCCTTCCTTTGCAAGTTTACGAATTTGTTTGTTTATGCGAAAGATTATAAGATTCTCAGTATTCTTGTTAACCTTGATACTTTAAAATAATTTACAGTATTTAACGGCCATACTCCATCGAGATGCTGGTCATAAATCATTAGTAGATAATTCCATTATTTATAGTGTTGAAAAAGATAATTATTTAAGAAAATTTCATGAATCACCATTAATTAAAGCAAAAAAGTGCTACAATACCGACGTATCAATCACAAACACTTTACAATACAACCTACGATAATTTATACAACCTAATAATTTATATCAAATCATCCAGAAATTTTAGGAAATGTCACCCACCCTCACAGAAAACTTTGAAATTTGGTATAATTGAAGTTTACCTAGATATATGAACATTTCCAAAATTTAAATGTTGCAGGTTAAGTAATTTTTCAGTAATGGTCTCAAGAAGTTATATGGATCCAGGAACTCAGGTGTTCCATGGACGAGCTCCTTGATAATTTAAAAATGCAATAGTTCCTACAGTTTTTGCAGTAGAACCTTGATTTTTTTTTTAAATTAAAGAGGAATGTTTATATTTTTATGTTCATGCTTCTTTTATTGAGTAATCATAAGTTTTTTTTTAGAAAAAAAATGTAAATAATTTTTTTTAAATAAATTCGATACCTGGGCATTTTATTTTTTTTAAGGTATTGCTCCATCATAGATTCCTTTGAAAATTTTACAATATTATTATAAATCCTTCTTTAATAATAAAGTAAATTGATAATAAAGTAAAAAAGCCAACACACATAATAATGATTAAAAAAACCATTTAAACACTTTAAAAAATACAACATGTTTCGGGTAGCGCGCTACCCATTAACGAGTGAATTAATCACAGATTACAGTGGAATTTATACATTGGATATCAATGAATGGCAGCATTATCAGGTGACTTTCTAGAAGGACATCTTCCGGCGAAATCTGGAACTATGACGCAGGGACGTCAGAGCATCGGGACCTGGTAGACTAATTTAATCCTTCTTTATGTCACACAAAAAAAATCAGTTTGTAGAAATGATGGGAAGTATAGAAAAAACACTATATTAAAAAAAAAATTAAATTGATAATTTCTGATTATCATGTCACCTGTAAAATGAGCACCATAAAAAATACATATGAACAGAAGCGTCTTGTTTTAAGTAATTTAGCTGAAATGTATTCTCTCCATAAAAAGAAGTATCCTGAAGACAAAGTAGAATTTTCAAAATTTGAATCTCTTCGACCAAAACAGTGTATACTCGTAGGATCATCAGGAACACCTACCATATGTGTCACCACTTACAGTCAAAATGTTAATTGCTTCTAAATTCTATTCTATTAAAGTAACATACCATGATCTAAATGAAAACAGTAACATGATATAAATAACCGAGCCTGTATGCTCCTTCTGTGCAAAAAATGCCCCCCCCCCCCCTTTCCAGTTCTTTACTTCAAACACACTTAAAAAATGAAATAGAAGACTATGATCCTGATGTGATGGTTCAGTACAGTCAATGGATATCAACTGATAGAATGACTTTAAATGTTAAAATCACCACTCTATCAGAATTCTGCGACACACTAATTAAGAAAATTGAAACACTTACTCCACACTCTTTTATTGCTCAATCACAGTCTGATTATCTGAAAATGAAGAAAGAAACACTTGATGAAGGATCAGTGTTAATTTTAATGGATTTCAGTGAAAATCTCTATTTTGTTGTTCAAGATGAAGTACAGGGGTACCATTGGAACAATGGTAGCTGCACTCTTCACACTGTTGTTATATATTACAAAAAAGATCAACAGTTGCAAGCAAAAAATTTTGTATCATTTCTGATGATCTAGAACATGATGTGGCCCTTGTGTATCAGACTCAGAAGACTGTATTGAATTTTTTGAAGTTTGAATTTCCTGAAATTCCACTTGCTTATGCTGAATATTTCTCTGACGGATGTGCTGCACAATATAAAAATTGTAAGAATTTCAGAAATATCTGCTACCATGAACACGATTTCAATATAAAGTGCAGCTGGTCTTTTTTTTGCAACCAGCCATGGCAAATCTCTCTGCGATGGTATTGGTGGCACTGTCAAAAGACTTGTCACAAAATCAAGTTTGCAAAGACTATATAAAGATCAAATACTTACTGCATCGCAGGTATTTGAATTCTGTCGGGAAAACCTACAAGGCATTTCAGTTCTCTGTTTCAAAAGATGAAATGGTTTAAGTCAGAAATTTTCTTTCCCAAGCTTTGAAAGTGCAAAAACTGTTCCTGGAACACGATCTATGCATCACATTATACCACTATCACCAACCAAGATTGGAGCAAAAAGGCTAAGCTATGATACTGATTTTAGTATCATTCATGATTTCTCTGCACTTCCGCCACTGATGCCATTATGCTCTGTGCAGCCCAACTGCTATATTGCATTTGTATATGAATCTTCTTGGTATCTGGGGATTGTTGAGAAAGTGAATGGTGTAGAAGGAGATGTTACAGTAAGGTTCATGCATCCTCATGGACCATCCCCGTCCTTCTATTGGCCTGATAATGATGTTTGTGATGTCCCATTCTCACATATTCTATTTGAAGTTGAAATCACCACAGCAACAGGCCATACTTATTCTCTAAACAAAAAGTCTTCTAGATTGGTGGAAGAAAAGTGGTCCTCATACAAAAAAATATTAAATGTGAAGCATTAAAGCATCTTGTCATATATATATTTCCAAATGAACTTGAATGCAGATACATATCTTATATAATGTACGAGTATATTTTATAGTTTGTACTTTTGTTTTATATTGCAATTTTTTTTACATTTGTATATTTTTATGCTCACTTATGTTGTTAATGTTTCTTGAGTAGTTAACAGTATTTCTATTATTGTGATATTTTGGGAATGTTAATGGCTGAATGAAAATGTTTTCAAAATTCAAGATGAATTTTTTTTTTTGTGAGTACCATTCATTTCTCAAAATTGATTTTTTTTTGTGAAGCAAATTTACTATTTGCAGATCAGTTTCTAATTTTTTCAAGGATTTTCAGATGGGGGCAAGTGTCCAAATTTTTTTTTAGAAATTTACCAAAAAAAACATTAAACTACAAAATTTTATTTGGCCAATTCTTTCACAATTTTTTTTTGAGAGTACCATTCATTTCTCAAAACTGATTTTTTTTGTGAGGAAACTTTACTATTTGTAAATCACTTTGTAATTTTTTCAATGATTTTCAGATGGGGGCAAGTGTCCAAATTTTTTTTTAGAAATTTAACCAAAAAAAAATTAATCTACAAAATTTTATAAGGCCAATTCTTTCACGATTTTTTTTTGGTAAGAACAATTCATTTCTACAAAATGATTTTTTTTGTGACAAAACTTTACTATTTGTAAATCACTTCCTAATTTTTTCAAGGATTTT
>JAFIDM010012231.1:57923477-57933884 GCA_023159025.1 Thereuonema tuberculata | reverse complement strand
TAATAACAAAACACACAAACAATTACTTAATATATTTACAAAAGACATAAACAATTTTATACTAAAAATCAGTTATAAATATAACTTATGTTATCAAAATTTTATAGAATGGAAACAAAATCTTATATCCAAAATTAATAACATTCAACTTAATTCACATGACAGGGTTACCAATGCTATAGATTATAAATTTAAATTACACAAAATTAAAAAAACTATATCAACATATCAAGATAAATATATTTTTACAACTATAGACAAGGCACACAACAATTTAGCTATCATTTGAAAACAATTTTATTTTCAAAAAATTCAGGAATTATTGAATGATCAAACCGTTTTTTTAAAAATTACTAAAACTAAAGAATTTATTTTAAACAATTTAGATAAAAGTTTTTCTAAATTCCAATCACAATTTAAAACACTTAAATATAAGAAAATCAATATCAATAAAAATCTCAATTATTTATTTTTAAATCCAAAAATTCACAAAACAGGTAAATTTAGAATGATATGCAGCACAACAAATTCGATATTAAAGCAATCTAATATTATTTTACAAATTTTTTTAAATAAATTACATGAAATTATTATAAGTAAAATTAATCCGGATTATTATTGGCTCATTAATAACCATGATGAAGTTATTAATTATGTGAATAATAACAAAATTTTTAGTATTATTACTGCAGACTTTGAAAATTTATTTACAAATATACCATTGGATTCATTATTACAGCAAATCAAATTTTTAATTTCAGAATTTAATATTACTAATCTATTTAAAATTCCTATTAAAACATTTATTAATTTTCTTCAATTTAATTTGTACAATAATTATATTGAATTTAATAATGAAATATATTCCCAAATTAAAGGTATTGGAATGGGTGTAAACTACAGTAGCATTCTTGCTAACTTATTTCTATTGGCCTTTGAATATCAATTTTGTATTGAATTCCCTTTCCAATTTAAAATTTTTAGATATATAGACGATTTAATTATTTTTAATGCTAATTTTAATATTAATTATATAGAAGATAAAATTTATAATAATATTATTAACTTACAGCAAACCAATATTCATGCTGAATTTGTGGATTTTTTGGATTTGAGAATATATTTCAATCAACAAAAGCCTCATATACAATTATTTAACAAAACATTTTTGTTTCCTTTTAAAATAAACAGATTTCACAAATTTACAAGTAATGTTAGTTTTAATTTATTTCAAAATATCTTTTTACAAGAGTTAAGAAGATATCTTACCATTAACTCTAAATTAGATGATTTTTTGAATAATTTGAATTATCTCATTAATGAATTTAAAAATAATAATTTTCCTAACAAAATTTTAAATACTTATATTATTCGATTTCAAAAGAAATTTAAATTTCAAATCTACAAAAAATATAAAATTAAATATATTCATTATTTTATTTAATCATTAATCTTCTAAACAGGACTTGTTATATTTTGATCATTCAAGTTATCTCATGACAACTTAGAATTAAATCCTCTATTTGAGGAAGTTTTAAGTTTGAATTGATAACTGTCATCTTTTGCTCTTAATATTTTGTAGTATGTTTTAAGAAATTTTCTGTGTATGTATGGGAAATGGATAATTTTTCTATGTATGTGTGTGGAGTGAATAAATTTTTTAAGTAGGTATGTAAAATGATTAAATTTTTTTTTTTTTTTGTATGTATGTAAAATGAATAATTTTTATATGTATATATATGTGAGAGATTTTTATACATATAGCCAAAAAAAGCATATAATTTAAAAGATAATCTAAAAAAATAAAATAAATTTAAAAAACCTAAAAAAATATTAAAAAAGAGAGCAATTTTCTTATAATAAAGCGCTGTTATGTTATTTCTAAAAAAATTTTTTTAGCTTAGTTTCAAAATTCAACACCAGGTGCCGCTGATGACGTGTAGGTACATTCGAATTTTAATACTTACACAGAAACAGCTTTTTGAAATTAATTTGGTTTTTAAATTTCAGAAAGCTGTCCGGCAAATTTTATATGTTTAGTAATGTAAGTTAATTTTATTCTTATATTCTTTACATTCTGAATTTTAAATTGCAAATCATTGAATGAAATATTTGCATCACGAAACTTGAAAAGATGGCGATTCAAGTTTTGTCATTTGGATTTATATATATATATATATATATAGGTAGCATAATTTTTTCATTTATTGTGGGGGGGGGGCCCTTTTTGAGGATCCTGGTTTTGCACCATATGATCCATGGTAAATAAATTTTTGTGGTGCCCCTTCCTTCCCTTCATGCCCTAAGCATGTTCTTATTTTGCTTAATGGTTAATCCTGCCCTGATAAGCATCACTACTGTATATTATACACGTACGTAGGTTGCTCCGAAATTTTTTACAAACTGACAACTGACAAAAGATGAGCTTTTAAGAGACAAACTGTAATGTGAACCTGATGTCTATGGTTATGTACGTTAAGTTGTTAATAAGTACATTACATTAATACAGTATTTTCTTTATAGAGTCTTTATTGTAGTTTTCGTTTCTTTGCGTTGATTCATTTTTTTTTTCTATTTTTGAAAACAATTTAAGAAAGCTTGATTGTAATTTTCCATCAAGATCAAAGGAATATTATTTTGATCCGTTGTCGCGGGGCCCCTAAAAGGCGCGGGGCCCATAGGCAGTTGCCTACTCCGCCTATTTGGTAATCCGGCACTGGAGGCCACAGTCGGAAGCGGGTGTGGATTCCCTTATCAATTTTGCGCTACCTGAGCATTTCATCTGGTGAGTGGGTTTGGCTGATGAGTCCATAATAAGGACGAAACGATCCGTCCCAAACTGTCACCGATGAAAGCTCAGTTTTTTTTTTAGTTCTGTATCATTTCTCTTTTTTTTCCTTATTAATTTGGTGACACGTGAAATCTTTTGTTTATGTTTAGATACACTTTACTACTGAGAAGTACTTTTAAAAAAGGAAGATAATTTTTTTTTCTCATTCACATAATAAAGATGAGGAACTAGTTTTTTTAAATCTTAAAAAAAAATTCAGTTAAGAAAAGAAAAAAGAAAAACTTTCTAAAAACACGAAATCTCTTTAGGATAACATTTTGAAATGCTTATATACTTTTCAAATACATCACGAATTTTCAAAAAAGTCCATTAGTGAGAAAAGTGCATGTCACGTGATGACTAGTGTCTTTTAAGGTTCGAACACCAGTAAGAGATTTGTTATTTCAGTCATCAGTAATAATGTCAGACACATTGGTTAGCAAGAGGATTAGGATGTTTTCTTGTATAACCCGATCCTTTTTATTTCTGGCTAAAATTAAAATATCCGTATAACAATCTATATCTAAACTTTCAGCTTTCTCGGATATACAGCTTTTAATGTATCGCTATTCTTAAATGAAGAGACAGAGAGACGAACATGAATTCGTCGACTTAAAATCATTGCAATAAAGGCAATAAAGCAGCACATACTCCTTAAATTTAAACATTTAAAAAACATTAACATTTTGTTTAATTTTATCAAATGTATGCCTCCTCATTATCACACATTAGATGAAGATTAATATCTATTCATACGGCGCCGTCGCAGGTAAAGATTTTTGGGTTAAAGATCCTGGCAGACGATTTAAATACGATACAATGGGTCCTGAAAAGCCCTTCCGATTTTTTAGGGAGTTATTTGAAGATCTGTGAACGTTTGTACATTTGCGAATTGATGACATAGTATGAAGCAAAGCGATTCGAAGAGAAGCCGCCATCTTTTCTTTTTTACCGCTTCAACTAAACAGAAAATTTAGATAAAATGGTAATCACTGCCAGAAACTTATCATTACGTAAACAGTAATTATGCTGAAATAAAAATCGATATATACACCACTAGCGAAAGCGCCAATTTTTTTTTCAAAAATGCGATCAACTAGCGAACATGATAATTGATTTTATATCTCGGCCCACTAATTTGGTTAATGTTGTCCTTCATGGCCGAATTTCAACTTATAATGTAAATTACACAATATTATGTTTAATTTTTTGACAAAAAGCTAATTTCCCAACATTCCACTGTTGGAACTTTCGCTTGTTGTGTTTGTACGCATCGAAATGTAGTCCACACATAAGACCACACCAGAATTTATTTTTTAAAGAGATATCTCAACAATTGATAAAAAGAGCACTCATTTGAATACGGATCATGGGAACTTGACTGAAGTGATAACAGCGCCCTTCAACGGAGGAAAATCTCATTAAGTATACTTAAAAAATGTCGTGTGAGACGTCGTTCCTTGAAGATCTTTGAAACCTGGGAAGCTTTTCAGTGAAGTCTCTAACTGTGACGATCGACAGGGTATTAAAATTGCATTTTAAAATAGTAAACCTCTCTGACCTTAGAAAACATAAAACCAAATCTAGAATATCCAGAAGTGAGAACTTCCCTTTTAAAACAGTTTTTATTTGAGAAATCCCCATTCTTAAAAATGTTGAGTTAAATGTGGTTTATCGTTACAATAAAACAGTTATCAGTTATTCAATGTAATTGAACAATCACGGCACTGATACAGATTCGTCGTTTTCTTTATCTACGTAGTTCAAATGAAACTTGACAATTCAGAAATCTAAAAAAACAAGCAGATAAAGGAAAATGTTCACGAATAGTGTAGAGCAAAGAAAAAACTTCAAAAGAGACTTAAGAGGAATAATTAAGCTGAAACGCACTGATTGGGGAAATTAATGATTACAGCTTGAACCTTTAATTGAAGAGTGCAGTTACCCTTGGAGTTAATGGGTCTTCCTTCTCTTTTTCTCTGTGTATTTCTTTTCCCGCCGTTTCCTCTTGGGATGAAGGGTCCATTTAAATAATCGAGGGTGAGGAGAGAACGCGGACGATACCATTAGTCCGATGCTGATGACTTAGATGTGTGGAAGGCAAATCAATTGGGGGGAATGGGCTGGGATCTGGTCGAGGGGGCAGCGGAATTACGGAGGGGAGCTTGACAGATAGCTTAATTTAGGGTAGAAGGTGTTTGCAGGAGTGGAGGCCCTCTGTTTGTTGATTGAGAAGTAACGAAAAGACAAATGGGAAAAGAATTTAAAAGCTGTCTTTGATCAAACATTGCTGTAAGAGATAAAGAGAGAGAGTTTTCGAATGTAAATACAGAAGGGGAGGAAGAAAAAAAATCAATAGAGACTCGATTAAGAAAATCGTTTATACTTTATTGTTTTAAACAAAAGAAAACACACCCATACAAAAAAATCAGAATTCTAATTTAAGAATTGCTTTATTTTTCCCTTTAATTCTAAAATTGGAGGAAAACGAAATACAATTTAAGAAGGTTCAATACTAGGCGTAAGTGAACAGTTTCGGCCTTGCAGAAAGACAGTTATCATTGAATTGAAGCAATATGAAACGTGACGTGATTGATGTCATGTTTTGATTCTATTGAAGGAAAAAAAAAACCAAAAAAAAAAAACCGGTGTTTTAGCAATTCCTTGAATCTGAAGAGATGGGTCGAAAATAATTATCCTGTCAGTATTCTTAATCTTAAAATTATTTTATCATTTTAATTCTATTCTAATTCGTGAAGAATTTGTAGGAAATCTTTTCTACAAAGTAATATTGCGCGTTAATTTTAAAGATCAATTTTAAGAGGTTTTTATTTTTTGTTCTAAAAAAAACTGCATAGGTTATATGCATATATTGTAAATTAATTAACTTGTTAGCTGAAATACACACACACACACACACACACACAAGAGGGATAATAAGTATTTACAGATACTAACTTTAAGTACTTTATTAACATTTAATTCCTCAAATTCCTACATTATTTAAGGATATCAATGTGAAGAATCTTCCAATAACAACTTCCTAGAACATGAATCATCTCTGTATTATTCATCGTCAATTATGGAAATAAAGAAATAGCAAATTACTACAACTTCCTTCGAAAATTCCATCTCATGAAGGACTTAAATGTTACTCAAACTACTCAGCTTTACAGACTCAAAAATGAGAAGAAAGTTTCAAAAGAAATTCCTAATAGAAAACAAACAAAAAAAATTAAAAGTTACGAATTCTTATTTAATACTATTGCTGAATGATAATATAAACATTGAAAATTAGACAAATATTTCGGAATTTATTTCCTATTCAATAGAATAGATATTTTTTTAATAAATTTAAAAAACGAAACCAACTATTTACTAAGTGGCATCGTTGAACAGCTGTTTCTTGCTCATTGTCAATCATCAGGTAGCACAACTCAGCAGTTTATATATTTGTATACATGTGTTAATGAGTGAATTCAAAAATTTCTTCACAATCAATTTAAATGAAATGGTTCATAAAATAGTCAGATAATCGAGGGGGCCCCTTCCACTTGAATAACTTTTGAACTGTTGGATGGGTTTTCTTTAAGTGTTAAGGGTTTTCTTTAATTCAAGGACAAGAAATGATCTAATTTTTAGATTTGAAATTTTAATCGAGTAAATAGTGCGAGAAGGCTGCAAAAATTCCCTTTGAAAATTACTATAAACAATGGATTTCTATCCTATCAATCAGTGGTTGCCAAAGTGTGGGCCTCGAGCTTCTCTAATCTGGGCTCTGTATTCGATGCACACACAATGGACATTATTTTCAAGTTCAAGACAATTTCTCGCTTTTGTTTTTGATGGCAGTTATAGATAAGAAACTGATTTCCCATAAATACGAAGTTACAAATGGGGTATCAAAATTAAAGAGCTTCTTTTGTATTCTTGCATGCTTTTAATCCAAAACTAAGTACAGTAAACTCCCGATTATCCGCGGAATTGGATAGCACGGCAACCACGGATAAGCGAATTCCGCGGATGATCCGAAATAGGACGAAAATCAACACAAAAATGTTTTTAACATGTTTTATTTACATTAAAATGGCAGTATATACATTATAAACAATTATTTTATTTCATTTTACTTTCTTTTTCTTACTTTTTAACAAAAAAAATCGGTTAATTGCCTTTGTTTTTTTTATGTCGAAACACGAAAACCCCCTACTTGGACGTCGCTAAATGTGCCTCTTTTGTTGTTTACCTCATTCTATATTTAAATTTTTTTGTTAATTCCGTAATTCATTGTACAGTAAAAAAAATGGAAACAGGAGAGGTCCGCGGATAATCGGGAGTTTACTGTATAGTTCAACATTCCATCAATACATATTTCAAATAGTTTTTCCTTTATATTTGGTGGAATTTCAGCCAGATGAACGGAACTGTCTAAAAACGGATTTAGTATCCATCTGTTGTAATTATTCTTCCTGAAAAACACTCAAAAGGCTGTTGTTTATTGCCGCCATGTTTGCAATGATGCAATTCAGTAATGTCCGTAATGGGCCGTCTAATGTAAACTTTAATGTGTTTTATTATTAAAATATCTTTTTTATGAAAATGGCGGGGGTCGGAGGGTACTTTCTTATTAAAAAAGGGGTCGCGATTCGAAAAATGTTGGGAAACACTGCTGTAAATATTAAGTGCTTAATCCCTTTAGCATGGCTTGATACGATTAACATTTTATAATTTCACATAATTTTCACATAAATAATGTAGATTTTAATTCTTTTCAGAAAATTGATCTCCTTATCTTTATCACGCACTATATCATCAAAGATAAATCTGGCTGATAAGGCCTACTAAGGCTGAAACAGCTGTCCGAGATTCCCAAGATGATGGCTTAAGGTGCAAGAACCTACTTATATATTTTTTATTTATTTATTTATGTATGATACTGACATAGTAAATACTACTACTACTACTACTAATAATAATAATAATAATAATAGTAATATTTTTTTTTACACTTGACGATATGTGCTTTGGTCCTTGACCCACCATTTTGTCTTTGCTGGGGAAACCCAAGGTTTTAAACTTTTACACAATATAATAATAATAATAATAATAATAATAATAATAATAATAATAATTTATTTTCTTTATTTTGATTCTAAATACAAAAGTTACAGTCCCGTTAGGAATGACAAATTCCTATCAACAGGTTCTGAATATAGGTATACTACAAATGTTTAATTAATTCTGAATACATTGTTAAAAAATATCACATAGTATTTGACTTACATAGTATTGTTTTTTTCAAGTGATTTTTGTCAAGTAGACCGCTAGGTGAATAATTTCAAAAATTTGAAATTAGGCAGTAACATGATTTAAAAGTTAAAATAATTTTCTGATTTAACTCTATATATAATTATTACATATGTATATTAAAGTTACATATGTTTAGATAATAATAATAATAATAAAAATTAACTCAAAAATGCACAAATCGAAATAAAAATTGATAGAAGTTCATTATTCAAAGAAGCTCAAGTCAATAATCTTTTGCTTTTAAAAAGAAGACAAGCATGGTTTTTTTTAAGTAAAGTATAGTTTGGTGAGAAATGTCAAACAATTTATCACCAAAAATGTTTGAATCTAAAATTTTCCTCAAAAGTTTAGGGAAAAGTGAATAATTCTAGTTATTTCTGATTTCGTTTTTAAAATAAAAATTTGAACTGCTTATAAAAGACTATCCTACAAAAGTAAATAACAAAATAACATTCAACGCTTAAAGCTTTTGTAAAATTTGTAGATTTATAAGTCATCGAAACTGATTGAGTTCAACTGAAGCTTACTTCATTTTATTAGAATGCAAAAAGAAATTATTTTGACGCTAATCGATAGGTGGCGCCAATTGCACTCAAATTTTCAATAGATTCCATAGAGATGTTTTTCTTAATGAATTATTATCGTAATTAAAATAGAATTACAAATTCACGTTTCTTTTGGTGAATAGTAATTCTGTAATTGTTATCGATAAAATAACTTCGTAATATGCAGAACGTACTTCATAGTAAAGATTGTTATGTTTTGCATTATAATAGGATAAATACAGCCTTAAATTCAAGGAGTCGTATAAACATTTACGAAACTGTTTACTTTGATATATCGTCACATGATCTCAATATTACGCGATTTCGTCAATGAAAAAATCTTTCTTTGTTTTTAAGAATTTTCAGCTAAATTATGTACTGTCGACAGTGGTGCTACTTTAATGGACTAGTCGATAACTTTTAATTTCTGAAACGACAGAGGAATTAATTTAGTTAATTTTATTCGTGTGATTTCAAATTCTATCTCGTCATTTCTGAGTTTGTAAAGTTAATCCTGTTTGTATTCTCTCAGTCCTTAGTTAAAACTACGATGATGTCAATATCGTGCATAGAATTATCGCATTTCGTCAACCATTTCCGGCGGGGAACAGAGATTTTTCCCGATATTTCCTCTCCTCCAAAAGGATCTACTCTACCTTCTGTATAGTGAGGACCTGGTTTCTTTCTTAGAGTTAAAGGAAAGACGATATCCGAATGATAGCTGATTCAACTTCATGCACATTGTAAAGAAAAGTTGGAGCCTGTACAACCAACATCCCATCGATGCCTAAACGGATATTTTTTTTAACATTGCTAACAACGTTATGCTGACATGTTTCCATATAAGTAAGAAAATAAAATAAAAAAAGCTAAGCCACTGACTTAAATTCAGTTTTAGGACGAGAGAAGCCACTAACTAAGAGTTAATCTCTGACCCTTGAAATCTTTAATTACTTATCAATTCTTTGACGCTAGTATTTAAGTTGTTAGTCTACAACTCATTCAAAGTCGACTTTTTCTCTTTTAATTGCTCAGTTCTTTCATCACGATGGAAATCTAATAGTATCCTTCTTATGCTTTTCGTATTTTGTTCCTTTCTCTTTTTGACATCGCAGACCGCGGTGACAACTTCCTTATTGTCACTTTCCAATTGCAACTGGTTTACCTCGAGCACTTGGAAAGTTGAGTCATTAAAAATTCAACTCACTCTTGAGGAATGTGCTGTTTGCGATAGCGCCTTGCTTTTATTGTCTTGGCTTCGTTACTTTTTTTTTTTTCCTCCGCTTTTGTCCCTGAAGTCGCGCCTGCAATAAGCGTCACTTTTCTCTCTGCGTGTTGACACGGATTCTCCATAATGCCACCCACCACCAGAGGGACGACATGTCACGTCAATAAAAATTCCATGCTTCTGCTGATCCCAGGGTGGAAATAGGAGCGTCCTCCAGAGACGCCAGATGAAACAGATGGATAGAATAGAAGAAGGAAGTATAGTGGACTCTAATCCACGAGACAGTAAAGAAAAAAGTAACTGGAAAAACGACTTATTACAATTGCACGAGAAATATCATCTTCGCCGGCTTCCTTGTTGAAAAATACGCTACGCTTTTAAAGGTGATACAGGAATGGAAT
Source organism: Thereuonema tuberculata (assembly GCA_023159025.1). Taxonomy (NCBI): domain Eukaryota; kingdom Metazoa; phylum Arthropoda; class Chilopoda; order Scutigeromorpha; family Scutigeridae; genus Thereuonema; species Thereuonema tuberculata. Next base: position 57,923,570 of record JAFIDM010012231.1, on the reverse strand, counting down.
AAGATGAAGATAAGAGATCATCCTTACAGGTGGAAGAATTAACATTTAGATAAATCGAATATAAAGAGAATATGAGCTCGCAGAAATAAATAT
>JAFIDM010012231.1:57907597-57917986 GCA_023159025.1 Thereuonema tuberculata | reverse complement strand
CATCTGACTAGGACTTATTTTGAGCTGGGAGTCTAGGCTAAGATGGCAGAGCACTGTCAATCTTTTCATAATGGCTTATAAGGCTACATCATCTCACTGTACAGAGGTATGATTCCTAAAACTTACTTTGTTACATGAGTTACTTTCATTTCAAAAATAAAAAATTTCAGGATTCATACATTTCCCAGAAAAAACAAAAGTCCTGATTAGTTAATAAGAGTAACAAATTTCCTTAAGATAGTCACTGAAACAAAGATATAGATATTTTGTGACAACGAAATGCAACATCACTGCATAGATACAATTTGTTGCATATCAACTCGGCAACTTTTGAAAAGTGGAAAAAGTTGATGTTTAAAACGACTTTTTTTGAGAAGTTAAAAAAACAAATAAGAGAGGAAAATATTTCATTGGAATAAATTAATTAAAATATTAGTAATAAATAATAGTTTTTATTATTATATTGAAAAACAGTTTTTCTAATTTAGATAAAATAATTTTATATACAAATTTCTCAAGTCTATTTGCTATTATTGACAAAAGCAATTTTATATATAATCCCTGAAGTCCATTAGTCATAGCTATTAGATTCAAAGAACACCGAAATGTAATAAAAATGCTAACTGGTATTAAATTAAACTGCCAACTTTGATGGGAGATTTGGTTCATCACTCAATTATTCTTTTTTAAAAAGAAAGAATAATTGAGTAACAACAAATATTTGTAAAGGCAATGCATCAAAAGTTTTGATACAAATTACAAAGTAGTGCACTAATCAACTCTGCAAAAATATCTATGCTACAATAATCAACTAAAGATTCAAAAAGCCAATAGGCTAATTTTTCTTTTTTTTTTTTCTTTTCAGATTGATGTTGCTGCCGTCCAGAGTACTTTAAATGCAGTTCTTCCATAATCAGAAGTTCTAATTATATGGTTCTGTATTCCTTAGGACAAACTGTATGATTTAATGAATTTTTACAAATGCTAAAGGTGCAAGCTGTAGCTGCAAGTACTTGATGCCAATTACAACATGGTTCTCTATACAGTGATAACAAACCCTGATAATTTAAAACTTACAATTTTAGTTTTCATATTCTCTTGTATATATTCCATTGAACTGTATAGAAAATTACATTTAATATGAAATCTTTAAAAACATCATGATTTCAATATAATGTAATTTTTTTTTAACTGTATATAATTACATCAGCATGTCTGGTCTTTCTTTTTTTTATAATCTATATATGATAAGTGCTTAATGGATACAAATAAACCAGTTTTCAATTTTTTGCTGAATAAATTATAAGAAAAGTGAATCCTAAGCTTCAAAATATACTGAAATTTCAAACAATGGGTTGTTTACTAATTCAGCCTATTACCAACAAAACTCAGTATTTCTGTACGAAAGTTATCTGCAACATAAATCATAAAAATTAGTTGTATACAAATCACCTTCAAATTCTCTGTGAGAATAAATCCACAACTTCTTAAAATATTACTTCCTTGATGATTTTTAATACTGTGTGTGTGTAATATTGTTACCATTGAGATGACTTTATTTCGGGAAGCTTAAACAGCAGTTACATACATTTACAGTTATGGGCTTACGAAACTGGTGTAAATAATAACTACTCAGTTTTAATGAGGATGATATGCAAAATAACGGAATAATAACCAAAAATAAGGGAATCATCTTCTAGGCACTGAATTTTCTTCATACAGCAGATATCTGGAAAGGGAGCTTGTAGACGAAACATCCAGGTTAATTCTCTGTGGATCGTCTTCTAGCATCTGTTCGGGCTCTTTCTGTTGTTCCTTTCCTTCCCTCTCGCTAGTCACCTTTCTCGGTAGTTGTACCAAGTCCTGATCCTTTAACTACGCTGACATCTCTCGGGTAATCATTCAGATCTGGAACGGCAGTCGGGTCATTGCCTTCCTAAGCTGTCCTGCATCAAGAACCTCTTCAGTGAACATGAAGGCTCAGCATGCGTATTAAAATAAAGAGAAATTGAAAATAAATAAAATGCACTTGTAAACAGGATAAAAGGAGAATAAAAAAGACGGTAATAAACCTACAGTTTCAGAATATTGAGCGTATTCCATCATCAGGGACGGCACAAAATACAAGACATCACAAAACATTTAGGACGACACGAGGTGGGAATACATACTAAGAGTGAGGGAAGTGAAGGGATTAGGGAGGTTTAGCAATAGTGACAGGCGTTTTGCCCACCAGTGATAGGGTTGTATGCCTTAAGCTGGATTATGTAGGAAGATTCAGCTAGGAGGCGGTGGGATAGTTTATTGTGGTGGCAGAGGGGCAGCAGAGAAGTTGGGGGTGTCCAGTCTCATTGTAGTGTGTTACTGTATATGAACTGGGTCTGTGTTTGTGTTCTTTGATGCAAGTGTTTAGGGATTGGGATGTTTGTTCTAAGTAGCCAGAGAAGCAATCATTACATGGGATCCAATAGACTGTATTGGAAATATTATTTGTTGCTTTGTGTGTGTGATATTTATGCTGGGTGATTTGAAGGCAGGGGCATAATGGTATGGGTTGAGGAAGTTTTTAATGAAACTTTCAAGGGGTGGATAGTAAGGAAAGGAGATGTATTTCACAGGGGTTTGTATTTTTGGACTGCTTGTCTAGTTTGTATTTTAGGATATTGAGGTGGCTTGTGAAAGAGCTGGGAGGGGTAGTTATGGGGTTAAGTATGCTGTAAATGGTGTTTAATTTAATGTGTAAGGCAAGTTTAGTGGAGCATGTTGTGAGTGCTCTGCATATTAGAAAGTCAACTGTGTTGATTTTGTATGTGTGGGGTATGTGGGAGTTGTAATATATCTATTTCAGCAGGTTGGTTTCTATTAACAGCAATATTTATGGAGTTGTTGTTGTATGTAATTGAAGAATCTAGATAGTTTTATGTGTATGTCGGAAGAGTTTCAAGTCCAAACTTTAGTTGGAGATCTAAGGAGTTTAGATGGTCTTGTGTTTGTGTGAAATTTTTTTTGTGTTGTAAGGATGATGATATCATCGACATATCTGAAGTATAAATTTAATGTGTGGGTGGTAGATGGGAGAACATTTGATTTTCAATGAAGTGTTGTGTGAGGTCTGCAATGGTCCTGATATAGCAAGGCCCATGAATAGACTGTTTGTTTGGAGGTAATATATTGTTGTTGTGGGAGAAATATTGACTGTTGTTTATGGTGTGGATGAGGAAATCAAATTGTTTTATTGTCATGTCAAATTGGCAAAAAAGTGTTTCATCATCCTGGAAATCATAGAGTGCTTGATTGATAGAATTGTAGGTGTGGGATGTGAATAGGGATGTTGCATCAAGGGAATAAAAGTCTTCGTTTTGTATTTTGATTTCTATACCAAATAGTATAGAAATCGAGCTGGTTTTTTTTTTTGGAAGATGTAATCTATTTTGCTTGTGTAGGTTTAAAGGATGGTAAACAGGGTATTGGAAATGTTGGAGATGGGGGAGTTTCTAGTGTTAAATGATGGATCTGGTTTTTAGGGTATTATTTTATTTGGGTTTATAGGCACCTTCTATTTTCTTTGGCTTGTTGCTGAGTACTTTTTCTTTCTCCTCTTGGTGGCGGCTGACTGTCTATAGACAAACTGCCTTCTTCCTTTGGAGGCCATTGGTCAACTGCCGATGAACATTCTCTTTTCTTTAGTAGGAGGAGGCAGCTCCTAAGTGGAGTAGAGTGAATTGTCGTTCTCTTCACTTCTTTGGGCGGAAGCTCTTACTGTGGCTGGCTGCCACTGTCCATCTGTCTACTTCTGGAGGAAGCTCCTGTTCAGCTGGCTGCCGATGTTGTTCTGCCTTCTTCAATGGGTGGAGGATCCTCTTGTGACTGACTGCAACTATCATTATGTCTTGACTTAATTCTGCTCCTCCTCTTATATCTATTCCAAGCTTCCTTCTGGCTAATTGGAACATTCAACTCCACTGTAGGGAGACAGGGTCAGGCCATTTACCTCTGATATAGGGAGGTCGGCCTATTCCACTGGTAACAATATTTTTGCCTTTTTGTTTTTTTTGGTAATATACAGTGCTATTATACAGGGTGATTACAAATGTTTTGAACGATTTCAAAAATTTCCTGTAAAAGCGCTGTTGCAGTTATGATGTGACAAATGGTACAGTTGGATAGAGCACATGTTCAAGTTTTTTTTGTATATGTCAGAACTGTGAACTATGACCTACATTAATCACACGGCAACTGGAAACCTGAAGTATGCAGTCCTGGCTAATGTGACAGCAGTGAGTCATTGGCTGTTGCGCCGTACAACAAATGATTGCCTCTACCGCTCGCGAGGTAGTGTTGTTGACAACTGGGCATTCACAGGTGAGGAAAATGCATACTGAGTGTTAGAATATGACGCAACCAGGTCGCTTAAATTGCCCATACCATTTACGAATGGAATTCTTGGCACGTGGGTCATTCTGACATTTGGTGCAAAAACCATGCTGCACCACCGTCACCAACCTGGTTGCGTGATATTCTAAAACACAGTATGCGTTTTCTTCACCTGTGAATGCCCAATTGTCAACAACAACAGCTGGTGAGCAGCAAAGGCAATCGTTTGTTATACGACAGCCAATGACTCACTGCTATCGCTTTAGCCAGGACTTCATACTTTGGGTTTCCAGTTGCCTTGTGATTAATGTAGGTCATAGATCACAGTTCTGAGATATACAAAAAAAACTTGAACATGTGCTTTATCCAGCTGTATCATTCGTCGCATCATAACTGCAATAGCGCTTTTACAGGAAATTTCTGAAATCGTTCAATACATTTGTAATCACCCTGTATATTTTAAGATATAACTCAATGAATATATAAATTTTGAAGAACTTTGAAATTTTTTAAGATATATACAGGCACAAAGATATATATATGTGTGTGTGTCTGTATATATAAAACAGGTGATCCTAATTAAAGTACTGTCTCAATACTGTCTATACTGATATATAGCAGTTCAAATGCAATGAAATTTGGTAAGGTGATATTTCAGGAATGTGGCCAACATTTCTGGAAAAAATATATAATTTAGTATCAAAAGTGACCACTATACCACAGTTTCATTTTCAGAAGCACATATTGTTTAAAGTGGCCATAACTGCTGAATGCCTTTCATATCAGCTTACGATGCTAATCATCTTGCAGGAACACGCATTGCTTGTGAAGTTGTTTTACGAAAATAGCTTCAAAGGCAATGTCATGGCTTCACTTCTGCCATCATAAGCAGTTACATCAAGAACAATTGACTCTCAGGAGAATGATCACTCGATTCAAGAAAATGGGAGTCTGGGACTTCAACCCAGTTGAAAGTGCAAGTCTATCAATTCCTAAGTCATTGAAGATGTTACTACAGCTATTGTTAATCAGTCAGTGAATAATGTTACAGGCTTCAGTAGAGCATGTGCAGTGTCACAGCAGTTGGATGTATCCAATGGCACAGTGTGGAAGGTATGGAGAAAAGTGGTATCCGTATAAGATCAGCCACAACCAGCAGTTGCTTACTGCTGAATGGGAAACCTGACTGATTTTAGCATTAACCTTCCTTGCCAGAATGGAAGTGGATGAGTCTTTTGGAGCAATGAGGCATATTTTCACTTCAGTAGAGTAGTGAGCACTTGTAACAGTCACATTCGGAACATGGACAACCCTACATTCCACTAAACTTGTCTAAAGCTACAGTCTGGTGTGGATTCAGTCACATTTATCCTTGGACCATTGTCAAAGAAGCCACTCACAATGGCACTGTGACATGTTCTGTGAAGACCCAACACCTTTGTCATACCACAAAAAGATTCCTTAAGTCAACCACTTTCATGCAAGATGTTATGCCTCCACATAATCAACGCTGTGTTTAGCAGTTTCTACAAGAACATTTCATGGAGAACAGTGATTAATCTTGCATTTCCTAACATCTGGCCAACTCGTACTCAGGATCTTGTGATTTCTAGTTGTGGGACACCTAAAAAAGTGAGAGGACATGCTGCAAATTTGGCAGCCTTAAAAGATAGTATGACACTGCATGTGAGAAACATCACAATGGATAATTTCCTTTGAAAACAGTGTTCATCATTCAGGTTTTACACCTTCAGAATGAGACCACATTGAAAAGTTTTGCTTGCATCGCTAAAGACAATATCTCTGTAAAGTGCAACCCCACATGTGGAATAGTGGTGACTTTGGTTCTAATTTTTTTTTTTCAGAAATGTTGGCTTTACATCCTGAAATATCAACCTTCCAAATTTCATTACATTTGGATTGCTGTAGACAGTGTTGAATAAGTAAACTTTCATTATGATCACCTGGTGTTTATATATGTATAATTGAACAGGCAAAACTCAAAGCCATACCTTCGAGTTATATATGCTTACTATTAGATTGTGATATCTGCTTATTACAGTGCAGATTTAGAGTTTTCTGGAATAAAAAAAAAAATTAATCTACACTTTTTTTTTTTTTTAAATTTCTAAATTAACTAAAATGATTATTGCCCATTAAAGAATATCAATGTTTCAGTTCTAATGCTTTTCTCTGGGAATTTTTGTCGCCTTTACTTGATTTCTCATTAAGAATCAATTTCAGATATAAAAGTTAGGTCATCTTTTGTCTTTAAATAAGCATCCGAAGTTTCAACAAGATCCATCCTCTGGATAAAAAATTATTAGGAGGACACACAATAAGACTGCGCGATTTGAGGGATGGTGTTACTTTGCTAGGCAATTAGCTAAAAAGCAATTGAATACTAGTTGTACTTTTTTTATTTTTTGTTTGTAGAAAAAAGTATCAGAAATGATTTCATCAAGCACTAGCCATGTCTCAGTTCAAGAGATTAAAGATGAAGTCAAACTTTCACTCAACTGGAAGATAATTAATCAAAGTTCATTAATGATATAATTGAATGAATAGTTACTTTTTACACACACAAGCTTTCGACCTATTCAAACATCTAAGCCAATGTAAGGAAAACTGAATTCAGCTAAAGATAAAATCAGGATTTCCAGATTAAACCCAAACGAATTTATCAGGTTTTCAGAACTGCTTAATGCTGCTCAGGACCTATATGATTCATGGAAGCTTTTGCCATTTTGGACTAATATCTGAAAAACCCAAATCGCACAAGATTACAGCTTAACATCTAAAAGAACTCAAAGACAGAACCATCGAGCATTAGCCATTGTCTCAGTTCAAGAGATTAAAGATGATGTCAAACTTTCACTCTACTGGAAGATATCTGCTGCAATAAATCACATAACTTTTGGTTTAAAAGACTCAAGATGACACTACCTTTGTTGCAGGAACATGTAGTTGGCTTGTTGCTAAGACATCAGTCTCCTACCTCTTGAGTACTACCTCTGTTGGTTCTCATGTGGGTTTCGTGGTGGACACATTCTACATTGGGCAGGTTTTCATAGGCTCTCCCATTTCCCCTGCACTATTTCCACCATTTTTTTTTTCTTCATCATTATCTTAGTCTATCCTCATGTGCTTTATACATACGCATTTCTGTTACCTGATATGATTTTCAATCTTCATCAGAAGAAAAGTACAAAGTTTTCATCATCTTCAGTCTAGAAGATTTGCACATTGTTAGTCAATCATTGTTGCCACAAACATGGAAGTGAAGGGAGCTTGCCTCCCTCCAACCCGAATTTTCAAATATCATGTAATGAATGTAATTTCTTTCTCATTAGAGGATTACCAAATGTAAATATATTGTCTTCATCCCTTCCCAGAAAAATTTCTATGGGTGCCTACAATGCCAGTGGATTTGCCAAAGAGCAAGAGGGGTGATGAGAAAAATTTCAAGAATAGATCGATTCAGCGGTTGTGAATTTTAGTGTAACTATTGAATGTAATCAGCTGATTTCTGTGAAAAATCTAGCACTGTAAAAAGGTATCTGATCATCAGTTAATGGCTAAAAATGAATTTGACTTCCTCTTCACATTGAATGTCTTGACTGTATAATTATATATGTGCATATCTTTTTTTTACACCATGCATTAAACAAGTTATATTGTACTGGTAGTAATTTCATGATCATGTAATTATATAATCTGATATGAGGACAGCAGAGCAATCTCTAACTTAATGAAGGGGTTTGATTTCAAAAGAGCCTTCATTATTTAGAAATTTGTTATGTGAGAGCTGGTTTACTAAGGTTACATATAGCTTATTTACTAGGCTAGTAATTTAATTAATCTATTAATAACAGATTGACTAAAATTCAAAAAAAATTTTTATTTCATAGTACAGATTGTAACAATTGTAAAACAAAAAGCTAAAATATAAAGATTAAAAAAAATAACAATTTCATTGTAATCAAATTACAACCATAGGCGGATCGGGGGGGGGGGGGGCTATAACCCCTCCCTTTAGCTGTGAATATAGATTGGATAAAATACGGTATCCAAAGGCTGCTGCCTGATAGACATTAATATTGCCATGATGACGATTTCAATTGCTAATAAAAAGCTGGCGTTTAACGTGCATTTCAGACACACAGGTGTAGTCAGCCCTTCAGAAAAGTTAGCCCCCCCCCCCCTCTGAAAAATCCTGGATCCGCCCGTGATTACAACAAATTCTTAGTGAAACAGTAACAATTTTGTGACTTGAAATTGACTGATGCAAGACAATTTGCTGTCAAGAATATAAATAGAATTTTTCCTATGGATGAAATTCAAACATTTTTGCCTCTTTGTTAAGGTAAAATATTCATTATAATTGAAAGTAGTACAAAAATACGCCATTTGTTGTAATACAACTTAGTTAACCAAACATTCTTTACTTCAGGGATGACTACATTGGAGTCTTGAGAAGTGGGGATTGATAGAGGTTGTAACTGCTCCCCTCATTTCATCTGAAAATGGAAAAACCTAGAATTTTGGACCTTTCTTTTAGTTGGAAAGTTCAGCATTTTATTCCCCCCCCCCCTCAATTCTTTAAAAAGGACACAAGTTGTTTTTTGTTTTTTTTTTGGTTAATGGGTCTGACTATCATAACCCTCACCCCCAATTTCAAAATCCTGGATGCAAACCCATGAAGCTGTATATATATTTTAAAATCTCACCAAAGCTTAATTGTTGGAAGGACTACATTTATATCAGGAAATTCTAATGGCAGCAGTCACTAATCATTGACCTAAAAACAACATTAGTAATTAAAAAAATTATTTAATGTACAATCATATATTTAAAGTATAGACTTAATAATGTGAAATAGTCTTAACTACATTAGGCTGCATAAGTTTTTTGTTTTTAATTCAAAACTTTAAGCAATTATTCTTTAATTTATTGCATTTGAAAAAAAAAGAAAAATGATCAAACAGGCAAATCACTGATAGTAAAAAAAAAAAAATCGCAAAATCTAAAACATTGTTTTCATGGCTTCTTAAATGCATTAAAGTATTCTTGTAGAATAGCAGGATAGTCTGGTTTTTCATAATCTATAACTTGAAAATCTTCTCCATTATGAGCACCTCGTATCATTGCAGAAAGCCCTAATAAATCAAGAAAGATTAAATTACTAAGTAAGCATTTCCTTCAAATACTTAAGAATAGTAAAATAAATGTCCAATATAGAGAAAAAACAAACAGATAAACTTAATAATATTACAGAAGTTATTTCAAGAATTATCATGTTAATAAAATGCAACATGTTGGGAGATTGGTGTAAATACTAAAAGGTAAATAAATATACCAAATGTTAAAAGGCTGGTCAAAATTACTAATGTAATTTATTGTCATATTTTAAAAGAGAAGCAGGACGTTTCAACCTTATCTGAGGTTATCATCAACTGTGATGTTCGACGAGGTGAGAGGGGTTTAAATAATGCTTTACGACGCAGTTAGAGAGTTCATGGTTAATAGTGGGGGTGTTGGCAATATGCCAAGATTCTCGCAAGATGGGAGTAGATATTTGTGACCTGATCTATTATATGAGTCTTTTCAAAATTAGGGGTGTGGTTAGTAGATTTACTATGAAGAAATAAGCTGGATTTGAATACATCCTTGTTTTTATAGTTAGTTTGGTGTTGTTTTATTCTTTTTAATAAGGTTTGGGTAGTAAAACCTATGTATTGCTTATTGCAATTATTACAGGGGACCAATATGCAATATTGATAGAAAAGTGAGGGTTCATCTTGTTACTGGATTTACGGTATGTTTGTTGTTTGCCTTCTTGATTATTTGAATATTATATTTATTCAAGCATTTTTTAAAGTATTATTAATCCCACGTATAAATGGAATGATAGCATAATTGTTACTTTTTTGTTTTATTATTGGGGTTATTCATGTGATATTTTGCCTTGTTATAATTTCTTTTAATGAATTCGATGGGATAGTTGGATCGGAT
>JAFIDM010012231.1:57880582-57907497 GCA_023159025.1 Thereuonema tuberculata | reverse complement strand
TTTTTCAAGTTGGAATTTAAGATAAATTTAAGATTGATATTTTTAAACTACTTCTAAAAAAAATAAGGCTCATTAAATCAGCCACTCTGTGTGAGCGCCTTCACAAACACAAGACTGATTAAACTTTCTAAAAGTTGGCATCATAGGCATACCCAGATTTTGGATTTAAAGGGGTTATGATGGTTTTAGTCATTCAAAACATAAAAATGTCATGTCCTTTCCCAGATGGGAGGCAGACAAACCGATGAACATTCCAACCCCAAAACAGATCCCAAATCCTTGATTTCTATCATTTTGAGATGCAAATGCTTGGCAAGTAGCATTTAAGGACAAAAGACAATCTAACATTTATATTGATTTTTTTTTTTTCGTTTGACTTTTTGAGAAATTAGCATGAAAAATAAAAATTGTGAAATTTTTTTTCGTAAAATGCATTAGAAATGAAACCGTGGATTTATAACAAGGTATTAAACAAATGATATTAATGTACTTAATCCTCTTAATGTCCTTAAATATGATTATAATTAATTGCAATGGGAATTTTATTTTTTATTTTTATCTAATGATGAAAATAAAAATTTACGAAATTTGCATTCTGCAGTTATCTTAAAAAATAAATGGAGATTTTTTCATTTGTATTATATTCAGGAATTTAAAAAAAAAAACACTAGATTTTAAGGAAAGCAAGCTTTTAGTTCTTTCAGAAACTTTTTGGGTTTTCCCAAGTTTTTCAGATCTTTAATTTGCTATTTCCAAAAGTAACAGTAAACATATGTTTTTTCCTATTATTTAAATAAATAAATAAATGGGGAAGTCAGAGAATTTCAAATTAACAGTAAAAATATTTCTAATCCCATAGTAGCTTTCTTTTTCTTACTCTTTGAGAAAGGGATCTTGTAGATATGGAAGGAAGTACTACTGAGCTAGAAGTATTACTTGGCCGCTCAGATGTAGCTGTACTAGTTTTTGTTGTAGATCGTGGACATTCTTTTACATTCCTCATTCTCTATTAAAAGAGAAAACATACAATATATTATATTTTCTATCAGCTTTGATAATCCTAATTACTTTCATAGGAAATTCTATTTATAATTGCATATTCCTATATGTATTTGCATAATTTATGTTTAAGTTGATACTTAAGAATAATTAGAAATATTAGCTTCATTTATAACGGAAAACTATTTTCTGTTCTCAAATAATTGAAGAAAAAGATTTGAAATGAAAACATATCTGATATTGTTTGAAATTCTTATGTAATATTGAAAACTGATGGAATAATATTATAATCAGAACTTAGTTTTGTTTTGTTCAAGAAAACTGCTAGAAGCATTCAAAAATTAGGAGCATGACTGAAACTTAAAAAAGCCTATCAGAGTACAACCTGTAGGGTGGCCATTATAATCTGTTGCAATTGATATCGATGAACATTTTCTAAAGCTTGATTTTTCTTCTTTCTTTTTTTTTTCAATTGCTACTTGGTGCTGTGGGTTAACTTTTTAAACATTCGAATTAACAATTACCAAATGTATTAGAATGCCCTTGTAATTGTCTGTAAAATACTTCAGATTTAAGCAGCTATAAAAAAATAATGCTAATGATGTTTAAATTGCTAATTGGGCTACAATATCTGAAGACTTATGAAGCAACTAAGTGGTTTGCCTCATTCTTCAAAACAGAAGGACTGGGATGACAATAACTCTCTTAAGGAGATGCTACATTTTTAAACTTCAAATTATAAGTTTCTTTATTTTTTTTTTAATCATGTTTATTTCATGAATTAAATACATTATATTTCATGTTTAAAAATAGAATGATCTATGAAAATTTAAATAAATTTTAAATGCTGAATGGTGTTGACCCTAACTGTGCAATACAATTGTATAGCCTATTACTGGACAGCAGATGATTGATAAGTCTTCATGATCCAGTAGGAACTACTTTTTTATTTCAACTGCCAGTTAACACAGTTGAAAAGTTTTTAGAAATTTTTATTACTGATAAAAATGTTAAAATAGACAGTTTACTAAAATCCTAAAATAACTTGAAAGAAAAAATCACCCCTTTTCCCCCCCCCCCCCCTCCCCCCAAGATTTTCTTTCACAAATTTCCTTTTTTCCAAGGAACATATATACATCCTTCATATGTCTTTTCATGTTTAGTTCAGCTATTTCCTGCAAATGAAATACGAGTATCATTCATTCAAAATGGCAATATTGATATGATAAGAAACAAGGGGCTGTGATTGAATTTTTGGCAAGCAAAAATGAGATACCAGGAAAGATCCACAAGTGATTGCAGAAGATCTAAGGGAATGATGCTTTCAACTGAAACAGTTGGCCACTGAGCTAAGTGATTGTTGCTAATATCTATGACTTACATGGAATGACAGAAACCATTATTGAGATCAGACAATATGATAGGAGATGAAACATGGCTGCCCCACTTGTACTAGAAGTAAAAAAATAATCGATGACATCATATAGGTTTTCTTCAGAAAAAGAATTCAAAAGTTCCCCTTCTACAGTTTTTTTTAGAAGGCACCAGACTTTTAGGACATGGATGGAGTTATCATTCTTGAATGAACCACCATAACTTACAGCATATGTAATAACTTTTAAAAAACTTGATGCACATTAATCCTTGTTCAACAACCAAGGAATATGGCCAATTTTTCCCTTCAGCATGACAGCTGAATGACAGAAACCATTATTGAGATCAGACAATATGATTATTGCAGATGTACACATAACTATTAAAGAACTATCACTTCAATAATTGCCACTGCCTCTGTGGGTCCATAATGATCCTCAAACCTGGAAAACCATTGTTGATTCAGGTATACACTGTTGCACCTGAACATCATTTGGAGTACCATCTTTTCAGCAAACTGAAGAAAAATCTTTGAGGCATCAAAGAATTGATTGAAAAATGCAGTTTCAGTGTTTTACCATAGAGATATTAAGACATTTGTTGTAGGATGGAGAGGTGTTAAGGAGATGTGTGGCTGTTCCACATAGGCTGTTCCTAAAGCCTCTATTTATGCTTTGTGAAAAAATAAATAAATTGTGAAACGAAAGCTTAAAAAAATATAGGGTATTAGAGTATTCATATAGAATGAATTTAAATAATTCTATTTCATTCCAAAAAAAAAAAAAATATACTGCATCTATTTTACTATGATGACTCCAAAATGTATTCAAGATAAAATTAATTTATAAGTTACTTTCTTTAGCCAAATTATCGATTTATAATATATATTTTAATGGAATTTTGACATTATTAATTCTTACTGCTTTACCGATTGGTTCCTTAGTCTAGCATGCTGAGTGGTCTGAACTGGAATTAACTCTAAATTGATCTCTTCTCTGCTTCCAATTTTGCCCTGGCTGCTGATTCTTTCCTCATGACGATCTCCTTCTCCATGGTCATAAGTAACTTCTTGTGTTGAATATTCTTTCCTTCGCCACCTTCTATAAAAATGATTGTAGCTGAATAAAAAAGATCTGCAAACATGCTTGGAATACCGTAAAATGCTATTTTGTTAATTTATAGTATATAATAATGTACAAGAGTTAAAGAAAATAACTCGCATAAATAAAGAAGATAATGGAAAATGAAATTGGATCCAACCCATACTAATGTCCACTACTGATACTTGTGAGTAGTGTGTCACAGGAAAGGTCTGACTGCAGTTAGGTAGGTGTCCTGATCACTTTATATGTATATTTTTATATGTATTAAATAATTTCATTGTGAAACAAGACTTATTTTCAAGTTCTGATGACATGCCCAATCTTAAAAATTCAAAGAAACAATTTAATTCAATTTTAAAACTTTGATTTCCCTTTTTTAACACTACTTAAATATTTCTCATCAATTCTAGCACTTCTTTTAACAAAACAAACAACCACACACACACACAATGAATAAAACAAATGAATTTCCACGGATCACTATTAGATATAGTCTGTGAATTCCTCTTATTTCTTTACTGAATGAAATATCTCTTTATTGGTTGATATGAACATTACACTTCTTTTTTGTGTGGAATGTTTACATCAAAAAAATTGATATAAGTACAAATAATTTCAAACAAAAAATTAAAAAAAACAAAACAAAATTTTTGTCATGCACTTTGCCCAATGCTAGGAATAGCTCAATCTTTGGAAATATATGGGTGGGCGAGTAGTGGTTTTTTGATTCGAGTCGAGTCAAGTCAAGTAGTTGAGCCAACTACTCGAGTATCGAGTCGAGTCGAGTAGCATGGGTTATAAGTAAAAGACTTAAGTTTCCAATAGTTTTTATTACAAAATTTAAAACAAACAATGTTCTTTATCTCTAAAGATATTGGTTTACAATTATATAGGCCTACAAATGTATAAACTCTATTTATTGCATGATGATACGAATTAAATCAGTATTTATTTAAAGGAATGGGGATTAAATAAAACAACACACACTCAAGCATACACCACAAATGATGGCCGATGCACCTGGTTAATATGCAAAAAGTTCCTTTAATAAAAAAATTAAACTTTTTGCATATTAACCAGATGCATCGGCTATCATTTGTGGAATAAACTATGAACAGTGCACGTATAATTCTATTTGTGACACACTTAAGTATATTTTTAATTTGTCGAACACATTTTTTGTAAAATAATAGTAATCGGCATTTTCAACACTTTAATTATTCGACTCGTGTTTTCGAGTAGTCTCCACTACTCGCTCGAGCTCCGAGTATTAAAAAATACTCGACAGATACTCAAAAACTCGAGTAATCGCCCACCCCTAGAGTAAAGAAAAATATGAGTCTCTGTGTAGTGTAGTTCATGTTCACTCTATATCTTTGTGTTTTTTTCTTGAATAATGACTTGTCTTTTCTTCCAATAAATTTTTCATTTGTTTAAATGTCAAAAAAGGATGATAAGTCACTCTTGCCTAAAAAGAGTCATGTTTTCCATCTTACATTTCTGATAAAAATAAATAACAAACTATTGGTAATTAATTTATTTAATAATTTAAAATAACTTATAGGAATCCCCTGTCATTTGGAAAACATCAAGGTACTAATTCAGTTCCTGAAATACACTGGCCAGTCTGTCAGTGTCTATTATTGCTAAAGTGATGAGGATTCACTGTTTTGTTTTTTTTTAAAGTTCTTGTAGCAGTGGCAGATGGTGGACTTTTTTCCTTGGTAGTGTAAAAACTGTTTGTGCTATATTGTTATGGAGTTTAATGTAAATTTAGTGTAAACGTGATTCACCTTTATGCATTGTGATTTCCCAGTTTTGTTATAATGCCTTCATTATTGGCACAAATAGGAAACAAAATCCAACTGCTTATAGCAAACAAATATTCATATTGTTGCAAATTCGAAAACCTTTCCGGATTGGTCAGTTAAACTTCACTGTGACTGGGTGACCCGAGAGGGCAAGACTTCACGCAATTGACTCCCTCTCCAAAAGGTGGACCAAAGAGGGACTTTGACCTCGCGAGACCCCTCGCTGGAAATCCAGCCTTTGGGCCTTTTATTATTTTGATCCGTTTTTGATATCCACCAACCCTGTATATAAACTTGTGAATAAAATGTAAATAAAAGTCTGTATATTATGCCGAAATGCCGATTGTAGACTTCACTCTTTTTCGACCACACATCAATATTTATTTATTTGAAATTACTGTATTTCATGCCAATTTAAGCTTTTTGGATACTTTGTAATAAAATGATATAATTTCAAAACAATGAAATTTTGAAATGGCTGAAACTTTTAGGTTTTACTTAAAAGTTTTGCTTTTAATATTCTTTCTATCTTTATATTAGTTTATTTTTTATTAAAAATTTCTTAAATATTTACTCTGATAAGCATGTTTTCATGTATATGTATATATTTCTTTTCAGAAAAATTATTTTAAGTATTAGTTGTAACAAAGATAGGACATAAATTATCTTAGGCATCCTGATCAAAGTAAGTATTTATATTTGACCTTCCATTTCCACTCTATCAATTTACTCAACAAAAGGAAGAATTAAAACAAGTTTCATTTTATCATTAAAAATAAAAAAGGAAATTTCATATTGGAAATTTAAACAGATATTGATAGATCCGATTACAGGCTTCTTTTTGAAAAATCTGAAAAACAAATTAAACAAAATAATACATACAAAACGATATTTCCTCCCCCCCCCCCCTTTTTTTTCTTTCTTTCATTTTGTGGCTTTCCAATATTTCTTTTAATTAGGTGTAAGAATGCTTTATCTGTTTAACAAATACAGGATTTTTCCCCTGTCTAAATGTGCTTATTTTTTACCTATAATTTTTGAAATAAGGATGGCATAGAACGTCCCTAGCTGTGATTCGGTCATCTGGATCATATTTACACATTTTCTTGACGAGATCCCTCATCTGAGTTGAACAATGAGGAAGCATGGCATCAATCCCAATACCCATTTCAGTAGGGAAATCAAAAGGAACATGAGTGCTTTTGCTGAAAAATAAATGATTTATTTTAAGAAAAGATGGTCTTCATGTAAGTTAAGCTCATAGTAAATAATAAGATATAGTCTTGACACAAAATATCAAACATAACTTTATTTCTGTTAGTTACGACTTCCTATTAGTTTGCTAACAGGTTTTATTTCATTAAAAATTATTAGTTTTAACAGATAAGAAGGACTTATGAAATTTTGTTATTTTAATGGACTAAAACTAAAGTCTTTTTCAATTTTCTAATTTGGGGGGATTTTTTTCCTAACGAATTTAGTGTTAGTATTTGTCCCTGAAAACATTTGCACTACCCAAACAATGTTAATTTTTGATAGAAATATTTTTAAAAAAATTATAAATAAATAGGTTTGCTAATTTTGTGAGGGGATTTCAAACTTATAATAAATTTGCAATTTTATAAATCAAGATAGCAAAATTTTGGTTATGTTGGCAAACACCTTGAATTCCTGTCCAATTTTCAATGCAGCATCTTATGATATACAGGTATACTTGTCATTCCATTATATTCTGGACTTATTCTATCAATGACAGATTGGGAGAAACCTTATAAATAAAGACTATTTTTTGCAGCCTATAGGGAAGTGGTCTTGTAAAGAGAAACAGGGTGAGTTAAATGAAAAATTACAACCACTAGCTTTACATTGTTGTCAATGAAATAGCTCTTCAGTCAGAACTGATTAACTAATTGCCATGCAACATAACTTTTGATATTGTGCTTTATTCAGTATCAAAAAGGTTTTCACCTTCATATATCTGGCATGTTATGTAGGGTTTCTTGAAGTTGTCACCATCGTGACTTTTGCAAAATTCTATTGGCAAGTTATAGTAGGATTAAGCACGACTCATCATCTTTAGGGAAATGAAACCCTGCCCCACTGAGTTCTTCATCAGAACCTCTTTGAAAATCTATTCTTTTTAGCCGATTATTGTGTTCTTCATACCGTATCACCAAGCAATCAATAAATCCTTTACTGAAACCTTATATTTATCCAGTATCATCCTTAGTTTGATTACATTTGCAGGAAGTTGTTTTTAGTGCATTGCTTTCTTATCCATTATAACAGTTTCTTTGCTGCAAATTTCATTTAAAGGAAAAAAAATAACGGAATTCTTGGCAATTGGCTCCTTTTACAAATACTCCGAAATCTATTTATTACTTTCTAATGTGAAATGATTCAGGATAAACTTTCAGTTTATTGGACTTGTTGATGGTGAGGTAAAGAATATTTTATTTATAAAAGTAATGAAATATGCCTCTTCAACAAATAGCATCATTGGCTTTTTTTTTACTATTGTTAATTTTAAGATTGCCAAAATGTATTTTAAGTTATTAGGAAATTAAAAAAGGAGTTTTACTTTTTCATGAACTTTAATAGAGTGCCTTTATTAGCAGAACCTAAGATGCGATGTATCCTTGACACTTGATCGATTTCACTTGTTCCAGGAAACATTGGTCTTAAACTGAAAATAAAACAAAGGGAGATTATTCTTTAATTTTCTTCAAGAGTCAACCAAATTAATAATGTACTGTAGAGACAAAAATGAACAACAGTGTATGATAAGTTAAACACTAAATAATATTTGAAACATTAAATTTAGATCCACCAGCAATTGGATCCCCGGAATAGTATTTATCTCCAGAATATTCTGTCAACCTTTGAAACAAATCATAATTTCATTTCTCATCTATCCCTCATTTGCATAGTTTGGCCTGAAATCCATGATTTTCAGCAAGAGACTTTTTTCAGACTCAAATAAGTTGAGAAGGAAACTATCATTTGCGACTTGGAGCAATGTATGAAGTCACTATCATAAAAGATTCTTTGTTCTGTTTGCAAGAAACAATTTAACTCCAGACAAATAATGTGCTAATCACTTAGGTAGTTAGCTGGAAAAATAGCTGCTTAAAAATTACGAACTTTTATTTTTCTATTTATAGTTAAGATGGCTTTGCATTTGAATTTTAAGCCTATTTCCCCACTAAATTCACAGTTACAGGAACTAGATTTAATTCTACTCTTACCACTATGACTCGCTTATTTTTGTTTAACAGTTTACTTTTATTTAAAACTCATGACTATGTACAGTACAGTGTATTTATTTCAAGGAACATGTATGTTGAAAATGAAAGTTATTTGAAGCTCTTGGTTTGTTCTGCCAACAGTAAATTTCATAAAGTTTTTTTTAAAGCTTTTTTTATTTCAGTGTGGGGAGGAGGGCATGGAGCACTGGCCCCAGGCAACACTGAAAAAGAACAGCAAAAGTTATTTATAATAACAAAAAAAAAAAACTTAAGATCTGTAGATCTTGGAGAAACAGTTTGATCACCAGGGCTAGGATTAAGATGACATGTCATCTTTTAAATGGTTCACCACAGACATTGCTAACTTATACACAAATCCTGTTCATGGCCCCCATATTACAGAAATGCATATTTATTAAGTCATTTTTCTAAGTATTTTATTTTTAGGTCTCGCTATTTGCATAATTATTATGTCATTTTATGGAATTTATTAGAATATTTTATACGTTTTGAGTAATTTTCTCACATTCTTAATGGTTTACGATGCATTTTTTGCGTATGGTACTGGACATTAACGGAACTGAGTTAGGATGAATATGAAGATGAAAATCTTCACAACTTTGTTCAACCCTTATTTCTTGGAATTTCTTGGAACTTTGAGTGCCAAACAATAGACTGAAATAATAACCAGTATTTGTGTGCAAATAATTCGTATTTGTCAAATAACAATTAAAATCATTTCAACATACAATGACATAGTCTGTTTGGATTTTTTTTTGTGATGAAATTATGTCAGTTTCATTCAAATTTTTAGGTTAAATCAAAAATTTCATTTTTTTAAAGTTTTCGGGTCATTTTATAGGTCATTTTTTAAACATTTTTAGGTCATCAAAATCCGAGCCCTGTTGATCACTCATACGTGATTCCAAATGCTTTAATAATAATGAATATGTTAATTTTTGACTAAAGCTCCTTAATTTAGGCAATTTGTACCAAATTCAACACACCTGACATTTGATAATTAAATCTTGCCAGTAAATTTTCAACTTCCAGTACCGGTAATAAATAGGTTTTGATTAATTGTGATGAAGGTCAAATGGACATCGTAAAACATTTTTCATCTAACTTTAATCTATACGATTCATATTAAAGAAAGATGCAACCATGCTGATTGTTATTCTGGGTATTTGGATACTTCAAATCTATTTAGGCATTTTTGAAGAAACTAATTATTTTATTTTTTTTCATTATTGCAAAAAATGAGAGATGTGAAGTAGATGTACAAGATGTACAAGTACAAGAAGTAGATGTAGAATCCATTAAATTCAAGAACTTCAACCTTTTAATGTACAATTTATAATTCCTCTTTTTCTGTTTATCAGAGATGACTAATTATATCTATCAAAGGATGAACATTGTAGATATAGTTATCTAAGAATATTCTTAAATTGCTTATTGCGTTGATCTCCCTATTCTACACCTTATACTTTCTATTCCTTCATCCTTGGAGCTTCTTGAGGAATTTAACCATTTTGGATGACGTCATTGGATACATCCTGTCTGTACTGTAATTCGGGGCTGGACTTAAACACCCAGGGCCCCTAGGCACTTGATATTTGCGGCCCCCCATCCCGAAAATCAACAACCAAAAAAAAAAAAAAAAAAAAAAAAAAATCCAATACGGTGGGACTCCTTGGCTGGCTGGGGTCCCTAGGCCCGGGCCTTCTAGGCCTAGGAGGAAATCCGGGCCTGCTGTAATTGCATATGTATATAAATCAATTTAACTTAACATTAAAAGTTTAGATGTTTATAAGTGTGCAAGCAGCTTCTTCTTCAATTTAACTTAAGTTAAACGACATTTAAAAGATTCTTGAGACTAATGTTAAGTATGTAATAATGCGATAATTGTAAGCCTATTTTATCCTGCTTTTCCAGGAGACTCATTATATCTGTGTTCCAGTCTGAACAGTCTGTGTGTATGTGTGTGTATGTTCCTCAAATAATTTTTGAATAAATACAATAACCTTCTTGAAATTCAGCAAACATAGGGCTATTTAAAGACAACAGACTTTCTAACTTTTATATTTTATATTTTTTCTGTGTGGGTGCTGTTAAAAAACCAGCACATGAAAGAAAATGACAAAAAAAAAATTCCATAGAAAAGCAAAAGAAATAATGATGCCTAACAATGTAGATTAATTCGCTAAATTAAATGGATTAAACAACAAATACATTTTGATTTCATAAATTCTTCTTCTTCTTCGCGAATGGGTCACTTAGGACCACGCGGTATCAACACGCTTTGAGCCTTCCTCCTTGCCCAATAGTCCTTCATTCGGATGGACTGATGCAATTTCTGCTCCTCCGACCAAGCACGGCGTGCTGGTTTCTTCACATCTTCCTCAAATCTCCTTGTGTGGACAATATGTCTGACCACCTTTCTATCCTGAAAATTTGGGGATCCTAACTCAATGAGGTCCTTTTCTAATTGTTTGTACCATTTTGGTCTTGTGCGTTTGTTTTGTAAAAATTTTTGGATCCGATAAGTCAGTCTGGAATGATTCATTCTTTCCAAATGCCCTTAAAATTGAATTCGTCGCATTCTCATTGTATCAGTAAGTTTAAAAATTTAAAAATTTCATGAATTATTTTTAGAAAATGGAAAATTCCTAGTTTTAATTACACAATTACTAATTTAAAAGTAAACATAGATTTTTCTTTTTGGTCTTTACACAGCTTAAGATAAAAAAAGAAAGAAACAAAGAAATTTAAGGATAATATTTTAAAGAAATTAGGCCTTTCTTCTCTATTAGATTAGAGAATAAGGTGATGTATGAAATTTTTTATTACGATGATCACAGGATTTATTTTTCAGCGGAGTGTCAAAATATATTGGCAGTGTAAAAAAGTCTGTAAACACTACTTTTTATTGTGAAATTATATAAAATAAATATAACTAAAGTAATTAGTTATTATAAAATTTACCAGTTTTCTATCTTTTATTCCTCTTGAGAGAAAAAAAAAATCCATGACTTCCATTTAAATTGAAAATTCCAGGGTGGGAGGGGCATATGCCCCCGCCCATATGTACCGGCGCCCATGGATTCTACACTATATCTCTTTTAATTATCTAAACAATTGTCTCAACAAGTTTTAAACTTAATATTTTAAAGTTTCAGTGTGTGCTCTATTTTAGCAACTTAATTAAGCTGAAACACAAATAAAAAAGAAAATCACTTATATTAACTTGATTAAATAAGAAAAATAATTACTCTGGGGAGAAGGAACGCAATTGCAGGGATAACCTATCATGACTTGAAAGATGCTTTGATTCCCTGGTGGGATTTCATAAATTTCCTAGTGCATTTCATCTTTCAAGTTGTTTCAAAGTTGTTAGTTTTCTTGAAATCGAATACGTCTAGAAAATATTAAAAAATGGCGGCTGTCCCCTCCCCTTTCAAAAAATATGCAACCCTCAATCTATTAGATCTTAAAAAAAAAAAAGGTAAAGATGCAACTGAACTCCAAAAGTACTGTTTTAATCAAGCTTTACTTTAAAAGATTTTGTTTAAAAAGAGCAAGAAATCTTTGTTTTCTTACAAATTATCTTAAAAAAACTTTGACATTGATAAAACTCGCGGTAACACTTATTTTTTTTTCTTCCAAACACTGCTGAAATTTAAATTAACATACAATGCAAAAGGAATCGAATCAAATAATTCAGATGAAAAATTCACGTAAGTCTCTGAATCAAATTGAAATCCATTACTTACTATTGTATTGCACTTAACAAACAACTAACAACCCGTGTAACTGATACCAACAATACAAAAATTACGAGAATTTTAACTCATATCGTATAGATGCTTATCTAATATAAACAAATTATGTAAATCCTCCAAAAACAATGAAGCTCTCTTTTAAATATCTTTTCCTTCATTACTTTGTAATTACACTTTGAAGTTGATGGAATAGTTTCTGAATGCTCTGCTATACTCTTTATGTACGGTACAACTGAAATTCATCATTTACTGAGTGAAAGTTTAGACAGCAGATGGCGTGGATTTGCAGCTACACATTTCGTTATCCTTGCATCCTAATGTCAGACTGGCAGCGAATTCTTTCACGAATGACGGCACTGACAAATTGCGAAGTCATTCATTTGCCATTGATAAATGAATAAAGTTTTAATGTGATTAACAATCGAGAATAGCTTCCATTTCGTAAATTGTTTGAGAAGTCGAGTTCAAAACTATCTTGTTTTTAATAAATCCCACCACTTATTAAGATTCCTTTCTATTTTTACTTTATTTCATGGATGTGATATTGCCTGCTTTTATTTGGGAAGAAAGGGAGATGCCCTAAGTTTTTATTTGAGAAAAGTTAGAAAATTGAGCGATGTAATGTTAATATAAAAACGGAAAAAAACAAGGAAACCTTGCTTTCACGCATTGAGCCATCATCGACAGCAATCTGGGACAGCTCTTTCGTCCTTATTAGGACTCATCAGCCAGATTTAGCTTCGATGATCAAGCTCAGAACACGTGAATACCTATGGTTCCTTCTCCCGCTCTCGGAAGTGGGACCCGGCAGTTCTCAGCTTGATCATCGAAGCTAAATCTTGCTGATGAATTCTAATAAGGATGAAACTGCTGTCCCAGATTGCTGTCGATGATGGCTCAATGCGTGAAAGCAAACAAATTTACGAATTTGTGCATTCCCTTATTTTTTTTCCGTTTTCATATTACATTCAACGCACGTTAAACCTTCTTACATATTAATGTTAATATACGAATCTGTTACATTTATAGCCTAAAGATTTTCTGTAGACCATTGGCTAACAATGGCACTGATGCAAGTTTTCGTTCTACTAGCCTAGATCCCCCGTAACATTGAATATTAATTAACAATATTAATTGCTGTATCGACTTAATAGAAAAAAAAAGCAGACGTCATTGTCATTACTAACCCCTGAAAAGCAGTGGCGTATCAACGCCTTTGGGGGCCCGGGGCGGGAGTTGTAGATGGGGCCCCCTAGACTTGCTTTTACAACCAAAAAAAAGGAAATCTTGTGTGGAGGGGGCCCCCTAATCTTGCTTTTACAACCAAAAAAAAAAAGGAAATAAGCTGCTTGGTGGGGCCTCCTAGTCTTGCTTTAACAACCAAAAAAAAAAAAAAAAGGAAATAAGCTGCTTGGTGGGGCCCCCTAGGCTGGCTGATGGGGGCCCCTCCCAGGTGGGGACCCGAGCGGACCGCCCCCCCCCCCTTGATACGCTACTGCTGAAAAGTGGTCTACAGAAACATACCCAGGATTTTAGAAGAGGTTACGATGGCCGTAGTCGTTCAACTAAAAAAAAAAATCGTCACATTCTTTCTCGGATTGGGGGGGGGGGGTGCTACAGACAAACCTAAGTAAAAAACATGCCCAAAATCCTAGATTTCTTCTATTTTCGGATGCAATAGGTGGGGCATTCTAACCTCTACCTCTCCCAGATACGGCAGTGTTCAGAAATCTGAGTTCTACATAATCGATTTAAAGGAAAAAGTTCAATTATGCATGACAACGCCGAGTCATGGACTGTCCTACATGCTTAAAGATTCCCAGCATTTGCAGTTGCGACAACGACAACGAGGTCTTCTTCAGTCATTGGGAGTCTCTCACATGATATTCTTCATGTGTCCCCACAAGAAGAAGAAATCGAGGCATTTGTTAAGTCAGGTGATCTCGGTGGCCAGGCGATTGGGCTATCCTGGTCTATCCATCGGTCCCCAAACGTGTCGCTCAGGTAATCCCTCACAGATGCATGTTAGCCATGAAACATGAACATCTGATTTAAAGATGCTGACGTCCGTATTCTTTTCCACTTACAACAATACTAAACAAAACATATAAACTTACTACATGACCGCATGAAGCGTTGTCACTTGCCGTCTTTCATGTCCAATTTGTTAGATCAAAATCAGAAGCTGAATCAAGAAACTGATACAATTATATATAAGTGTTTGAACATTTAATGTTAGTAGGAAAATATTGGTGGAGTGAGTTTTGTATATTACTGTTTAGTACTGTTGAAACTATAGGAACTTCTCTGTTAATGGCGAGTATATTTTTCGTTACTGCTATCCTATATAAATTGTAATCTCAGGACATGGCTTACTATTTTCGTTTATTTGTTTGTTATTGATAGTTACTTAATATTATGGGCCCTGTGGTCCAATTCCCGGCGGAGGTCGGGAATTTTTTCCCATGAAATTTCTCCTCCAGACAGGCCCTAGGGTTCACAGAGTCCTCTTTGTAAAATGAAGACCGGTTTCCCTGGGATTAAAGGTGGGTGAGCGTCGGGCTGACCACCTGACCTCAACTTAGTCCCATTGGTCATGGAATGCCGGGAGCCTTACCTCTCGTGACCCCATGAGCTACTTAGGGCTATAATGGAATACTTTAAGTTACTTAATATTATAATTGCAAAAGTCAGAAGGGTTCCAATGAGGTATGTCTGTCTGACTTCTAGTTTGAGCCGTGGAAGAGAGGAGAACAAACGTAAGAGCCCCCCCCCCCCCTTACACTTTCATGTACAGAATCGCTAGTGGAAAACAATAATTTAAAACAGAACTAAAATAAAAGCACTGAACACAGGGAGAAGTTACTACCAAGATATAGTTAACATTTGAATTATTTAATAGAATAGAAATAGAATAGAAATGTAACATTCCTAACATAACGAGAAAGAGACCCGATAGTAATTAATTGTGTTTACGAAATATATGAAGAAACAACTGTTCTGCAATGTATAAACAAAGACTTCATGAAACAAGAGGTAATTAAAATAGCCTGCTAGGATAAAACAAAGCAATGAAGCGTCCATTTTTTTTCTTTGTAACATGTTTTTAACAATGCCAGATCTTGGGAGGGAAGGATAAAAGTATTCGCATCAGTAACAACTTAGGGGAAAAAGAGGAAAATTAAAGAATCTTTATTGAAATCTTTATTTTCTTACACTAATCAAAAGATTACGAAAAAATAAAATAGGTAGATTATTAGTGAAAATTCGTAATGTTTTGGCCTATATGTATGACCTTTAAGTCCTGAAATATCAAGTTTTATTTAAGTTTGAAAGAAATAAGGGACCTAAAACATTAACTTTAATTAACTATCGTTATTGATTATGATATAACTAATTAAGTGCTCGCAGGACAGGTCAACATTGTGATAGTCTATTATAGGTTTATAGGCATCATTAAAATGACAACGAACGCAACGAGAACACATGCAGTTTTAATGCCGATTCATTTCTTTTGTCTTTTTATTTTGTCTATTTATTTATTTATTTACTTATTTATTTGTTTGTTTGTTTTTTTTGAGGGATGTTTAACTTTGAAACTATTTTCATTATTTACATAACTTGTGAACTCGGTAGCTCAACTTTTAAAATGTTTATCTATGGAATACAGGACAGGAATTCACTTCTTAGAGGAGGTAGGAGTGTGCTATTTTTCTAGATCCAAGCATGGGCGTGTATAGGATTTTATAAATCTCCTCTTAAGAATTTCGGGTGAGAGGAACATCTAACCAAAACAATAGGGTCTCTTCCATATATTTCGGAGGAGGTGGGGCAGGGCCGCTTGGGCTTTACCCTAAATAATCCTATGTCTACTAGGGTTTACCCAGCTCTCTGTCAAATGGGTACAGGGCGAGCAAACGTCAAACTCTCAAACGGGTTACTCTCCAACCTCAATCTTTGTCCTGTTCTCAGGAACCTTTCTTCACTGCCCACCTCTAATGCGGATGCGTTAATCTTAATATCATATCTTAATTTGTACAACTGTGAACGAAAATCATAGACAGTAGTTTACATATAATCTGATCCATTAATATTTGAAGCAACAATTCTCTAAAATAAAAAATAAAAACCTGGGTTCGAATCCCGCCGTAGGGCTAGGATGTTTCTTTTTTCTTCAGTGTTTAACTTTAGTCTTCTATTAAGAGAAACAAAGTGTCACCTTAGCTGCGTTCTGGATAATTATCCAAAAGACAGTAGTTAGCATCAATTAGCCATCATAGAGTGTAGCTGTATGATACGATAAATAGATCTGAAAATAAGTCACATACACAGACAAGACTGCAGAGAATACAATATTTAATAGCTCTAAAGAAATAGAATACGCTGATCTCTTAAAATCCAAAATAATATATAAGAGCTAAGATAAAAAATTATATAACAGGGGTGGCCAAACCACGGTTCTTTGACATCAAATGTGCGGCTGGCAGAAATATCGTGACTTATCTTCTTTTTGCATCACAATAAATATGAAAGGTAAATATTGTATAATTATTTACCCAAGTTTAACCTGAGAATGATGAATTATCCAGTGGATTAAAACGTAAGTTTAATATTCATGGTGAGTAAATACTGTAATGGTTTGAAGTCGTGAAGGATTTAGGCAGAAGCAGTAGACCTAGTGCCACGGTTTATTTTGATTATTTTGTTTTTTTTTTCATTCCCGTGACACGTTTTTATTCTCTATTCACATTTTTTAAAATTAATTTCGAATCCTTCTTGTCATCTTATTTTTCGTTTTCTTTAATTAATTTATTACCTTCTTGTTTCTCTTTTTATGTCTCTGTTTACTTGAGAACTTTCTTTTAGTTTATTTCACATGGTCATTAATCTGTCAATTAACTCCTCTTACGTAGCATGTTATTCTCTATGTCGCCTGTTCCGCTATTGGTGAACTTTTTATGTTTCTTGATAACGTAGTCTTATATTCAGTTATTTTTGTCAGAAAAATGTAGATTGGAAATCGAAGTTGTTGAAACCTGTTGTTCATAATTCAGTCTCCAGATATATTTATGCTTTTTTATTTTTATTCTTCCATTTTTTGTGAGAATTGGAGAATGTTTTGATTTGCAGAAAGGTGTGGTGCCAGATACCACGAAACCGACTTTTATGCTTAATTTGCTGTTTGAACAAACTTGGTGAATTTGTTTTAGGAATGCATTTCCTAATAAAAAAACTTTGTTCAAACAGCAGATCAAGCATAAAAGTCGGTTTCGTGGTATCTGGCACCGCACCCTTCTGCAAATCAAAACATTCTCCAATTCTCACAAAAATGGAAGAATAAAAGTAAAAACAAAATAAAAAAAAGGATAAATATGTCTGTAGACTGCATTATGAACATGTTTCAAGAACTCCGATTTCCAATCTACATTTTTCTGACAAAAATAACTGAATATAAGACTACCTCATCAAAACACATAAAAAGTTCACCAATAGCGGAACAGGCGACATAGAGAATAATATATAAGAGGAGTTAATTGACAGATTAATGACCATGTGAAATAAACTAAAAGAAAGTTCTCAAGTAAACAGAGACATAAAAAAAGAAACAAGAAGATAATAAATTAATTAAAAGAAAACGAAAACAAGATGACAAGATGGATTCGAAATTAATTAAAAAAAATGTGAATAGAGAATAAAAACGTGTCACGGGAATGAAAAAACAAAATAATCAAAATAAACCGTGACACTAGTCAAACTGATCACAGGTCTAACAAGGGAAGTGCGTGATCTCGAACGCCGAACCGCACGAAAATGTGCTTAGAATATACCGTATTTACTCGCATAATTTCCCCCATCGCGTATTTTCCCCACCCCAGTTTTTGTGGATTACAAAATTCAATTTTTATTTTTATCGATAATCTCCCCACCTCTACTTCAACGCGTTTCCAACATGACCTTGACTGGCGGTCAACTCACGACGACGCGACAATGTACCGTTACTATCGCATTTCTCTATCCCACGCTACTTTAGGGGAAGATTCCACCCCCACCCCGGTCAGTACAAGAGCAGACTCCTTCTGAATCAGTACAACAATTTCGAGTGTTTTGTGAAAACGTGAAGTTCGCGAATAAAGTTAAGTTCTCTATTAGCAGGCAGCTGATGCTGACGTCATGCAGTGAGCAGCTATAAAGATGCCGGGCTGCGCTGCGTGAGTTACGAAATTACGTCACAGTCGCACACACACTTCCGTGCATGCCTATTGCTTAACTGTACTTTGAAGAAAAAACAAATGTTGAGATGTGATTTCTTATATTTTAAATGTTGCGTGTTAATAAAATTGTTGTTAATTACATTTCTTGCTTTAAAAATCAATATTTAACATGGTTTTCCTTACACTTTCACCATATTTTTTTTCCTCAAATTGAAAAACATCGCGTAATTTCCCCATCCCCCTTTTTTTTGTCAAAATATTGATGAAAAAAAAGGGGAAATTATGCGAGTAAATACGGTAAATCGCTCATGCCAAAAACAGAGGTATGAGTCATTCCCATTCAAAACGCAGCTGTTGTCTGGTAGCGCCATCCGTCGGTGGCATGTTGTATCTGCACTAACACGTACTTAATCTCAAGATATTGCCACCGAAGACAACAAAATATTGCCAACTGCTTAATGTATACTTATTTAGGCAATATAAGCTCTACATGAGAAGGATTATTGATTTTGTAAGACTATAATGTGAAAAACCACAAGTAAAGTTTCACGATCTCATTTCAATCATTAGAGTTCACTCTGTGCTATACAATCAACTTTCTGCACGAAGTACAAGCCTATGTTACATGATAATAACATTCCAATATCATCGTTTGAAAATGTAATTAGTGTGGCTTTTGATATTGGACTGCTTGAATGCGAAAGTGATGTTGAATGTGAAAAAGTGGCTTTAGTCATATGTGCATATTGTTCTGTTCCACTTTGCTTTGACCACTTCATTGAATTCCCAAACCTGCACTTTGAAGACTGAATAGCTGGGCAACTTCAATTGGTGATCATTCAAATGTCTCTCGTGGTAAAACGTGTAGTTTTTCATGTGAATGATTCATACCACTGTTTTTGGCATGAGTGATTTATATGCTAAGCACATTTTCGTGCGGTTCTCAGCGTTCGAGGTCACACACTTCCCTTGTAAGAACTCTTTATTACACTGAAATAAGCTGTTTAAATGGGTACAAAGGACGATTGGCTGAGACAATAATACAAAGTGATATTTGATTGGCTACAACAATTAATGTAAACAATCATTTAAAATTTAAGCTCCACAAATCGGTTGAGATATAAAACTAAAGCAATTAATAAATACTGTAATACAATTATCAACTCAACGATTGCAGATCGATCAAACATTAAAACTTTTGAGAATTTATAAAAATTAGAAGATGAGAACTTTTTGCTAAAATAAAGACTTAGTAATTATTTAAAAGAAATTTTTGTTTTTTAATATACCTCGTTTTCAAGACGGACTAAAAAATATAAAATAATTAGTATAAAAAGTATAACGAAAAACGTAGGGCGCATGCAATGGATAATTGAGATGATATGGATGGAGTGTATATTATCTTGCGCCCCATGTTTTTCGTTATACTTTTTATACTAATTATTTTTTACCTTTTTAGTTTAGTCCGTTTTAAAAACGTGATATATTAAAACAAATATTTTTTTAAAAATAATTATTTTCTGCTTTTAGGCTTCTGAAAGACGCCTTATATTCCCGGTTTGTCTGTCTGTGGACACATACCCCACAATGCTTCTCAACGGCTTTTGTTAGCTCAGTTGTAGGTGGCCTGAATGTTGAATGTTGTAGGCGGCCTGTGTGCTCAGTTGATTAGAGCATCGTGCTAACAACGTGAAGGTCGTGGGTTCGATCCCCTCATGGACAATTCTTATTCTTCATTTTCTTTTCCTCATTTTAAATCTTTTCACAGTTTCTCAACTTAATTTTTTTTTTTTAAATCATTATTAGGAACTCGGCCATCCCCCGTGCACACGCGCTTGTTTTTCTATATCACGTAGAATTTGGTTAAGTAAGAATATTACATTAAAAATATTGCAACGTTTCGGCAATTATAGTTCTAATTGTCATTTTCAAATTACAAATTAACAGACGGATCGGAAATAAATAAACAATCTTGAGATTAAAAAAAAAAGATCGAATTCATTTATTCTTGATGGGGTGGAAGGGGAAGGACACATAAGTCAAAAAACAATATAAAGTGAGTTGTAGTCCCCGTGGCTTAATGGATAAGATATCTGACTTTGGATCAGAAGTTTGCAGATTCGATTCCCGACGCGGACGCTTCATTGTAGAAATTATTCTTATTTTCCATTCTCTCAGGAAATTGCACCGGACAGACACACAGACAGAGAAATAAAAGATTTTAGTAATATAGATCAGTGTATTAACAAGGTCTGAGTTAAGAATGACGATTATTCTATATAAATAGGGGTGGGTAAGATAGCATGGGATCGCAAACAGACTCGCGCGAGCATTTTCTAGACCACCTCGGCGCAGTCTATTCTAAACTAAAGGTGACTCAGAAGCCGTTGCGAAGCACTGTGATTGGTTTACTAATCACTATCCCTACCTTGTTTAGTCTTGTGTGTATGCAATTTTTCAATCGATTTTAGACATTTAATACGAATTTAAATTTTAAACACGATAAATTAAAAAGAAAAAAAGCCGCTGTCTTGCAATGCAAAAATGCTGCCTTACAATGCACGCAACTCAAGTCAGAGCAGACGATCTGTGCGGCACTGACCTGTTATCCGAAGAATTGGGGTTCCCTAACGAACAGACAGACAAGAAAGCGAGTTAATATTGCTATGTCATTGCTAAGCTATGTTTAAAGTTTCAAGTCGCAAGCTCATCGGAAAGTTAGTTTAAAATCAATTGCAAAATTGTACCGAACAGACAGACATCAAAGAAAGCGAGCTTATAAAAACGCTAAAAAATAAAAAAAAAAAATACTCTTTACAACTTATTTAAGAATTTAAATCCAATTTAATTGCTTGATTTGAATGAGGGATTAAAAAAATTTAGGATCAGTAAGGGTTATATAGCAATTGTTAATACAACGTGTCTGCAACATTAGTCCATGTCTTGCGGCTTTCAAAGATATGAAGTTTATCGCATGCAGTTTGGCCATCCCTGTGATGAGTAATTACCAAGTATTCTGTGCATCAGCAACATGATGGTTATAAATTGTGCGCATTTGCAATATTGTCATTTTCAAAGTAACCCTACGACATCTGATTCGTGATGATCAGTGAAATTTTCTGAATACATATGAGTTCTAAACAAGAAGATTGTTGAAGAACTAGTACTGTTCCAGAAATCGATAAAAAATGGTCTATTGTGACAAATGCACAACATCCTTGAAAATAAATGATATTGTAATGATGTTTCTGAGAGAGTCTTTGGGAGCTAGAGACAACGAGTCAAATTGTGGAACTGAACTGAATTAATGTATTAAATGAGAAACGTTGGTTTTTATAATATTTACATAGTGTGATTTGATTGGAAGATCAATAAAAAATATACATAATGATTGGATAAAAATATAACGAACTTAAATTAATTTACTAATTAAACGGCTGCAACGGAAAAGAATTTAAAAATAAGCTGAAGATCCATAATTAGGAAATAGAAAACGAAGGATTAAAAATAATGTTTAACGATTAAAATGATATAAGTACAGACAAATACTGACAAATAATTTCTACAAAAAAATCCAAATAAATGATTTCTAAAAATATTTACATACTGTATAAACTGTTACAATATCATTTCAATTAATGGACTTCGTTAACAAAGGATGTTAAATTTTATAAATTAAAATGCATTCAAGAAAAAAAAAGGGTTAATCACTGTTTTAGAATGCAATTTTAAATCAAAATACTTGTGTCCGTCTGTCTGTCTGCGATAAAGATAACTAATTTTTTTTTTGCAATAAATTAAGATAAATTTCATAATAAATCATAATAAATTAAGAAAGATTCCTATCAGCTTAGACTTATTGGTAAACAGTTAGGGACCTAGGGGACCAAGAGTTGCGCTGCCTTTAAAATGTTCTAATCACATTAACTCATGAACTGTTTGTCCTAGATAGCTGAAACTTTTAACAGTGTGTTTAAACTATTAAATGCAAGATCCCTATTCATTTTGAGGCATGTTGGATTAATAAATTAAACAGCTATGGCGATGGAAACATTTTATATCTGAACAAGATAAATTGATTTATCTTAGACAGCTGAAACCTTAATGGTAGATGAATTTTACTCAGTTCCAGTTCTGATAATGATAATTGGAGGGTTCAGAAGCCAATCAGTGTAAGTCAATAAACCAAAAAATGAAATAGGTTTTTTTAAATTATGTACCACAAAATAACAACGTTTGTAAATTTGAAGAATAAATTTTTTATTGAAAGATAACATAACTATACACTTGGAGGAGTGATTTGGGCACTTCGTCAACTATAAACATGTGTATGAATTACAGAAAAAATTTCAATTTAAAAAAAAAAAAATGACTTACACTGATTGGCTTCTGAATCCTCCAATTAATACTCGTGTAATTGTCTAGGAAAACTGAAAGTTTACTGACAAATTTAGATGATTAATTATCGGTTTGAATAGAATTTGTGTTACTGTGCAACTATTCAAAAGTTTGTACGCCAACTATAATTTGTTATGCTTCCGTTTAAACTGATATTGTTTGTTTTTATTTAAAAAATAAAATAAATAAAAAATGTCCTATTCAGAATTGTATTTCTCGAAGAAGGTTTCTCTTAGCATTGACTGAAAACTTAAACGTCCTCCACAAAAATCTAAAGTAATTCCCAGTAACTTCCGTCTTAATACTTTAATACAATTCGCCAATAAATTAAATTGAGACAAAGAACCTAATTTTGCTTTTAAGTATAATCTAATTAATACATTTCCGAGGAAACTAGTGATTTAAACTTTTCGATTCAAAAATAGACAAAGAAATACAGGGGGAAAAAATACCAGACCAAGCAGATTTATTACCGAAGTTTAATTCGAGGTGATCCACCCAAGTCCATCAATCAACCGCCCCCGAAATAAAAGAAAGAAGACACACAGAAAAAGGAATCTAATACAATCTAATTAGTTGGAAAGAAAAGGCGTGGCTATTAGTCGGAAGAACTTTTCCATTATTACCTGATCAGTTTCAGTTGTCAGATAACAGAATACGCTGTCAAAGGAGAGCATCAACATTGTTCATTAGCATAAAGTAGAAAGACCTACGTAAAAGGCCAACGGGAAATAAAAAGGAATTATTTAATTTTACAGAGCTCTCTTTTTGCGTGTGTGTGTGTGTGTGGTTTTTTTTATTTTTTTTTATTTGTTTTTTTTTTTCCTTTCCAAGGCGGCCCTAGGGTTTACGAAACTCTATACAAGCAAAAAAAAAAAAGAAGAAGAAGAAAGTTAAAGCTATATCACTACAAAAATATGCAGGCTCTTGGATGCGTGGGAGGTTTAGGCTCCAGCGATTCTCAACCAACGGGACTGGTTGAGGATGGATGGTAAGTCCGAAGCCTTTAATCCCCAAGTAAGAAACCCGGTGCCAATTTGACAGAGGGCTAGGAGAACCCTTGGGTCCGTCTGGAGGAGAAATAACCGTGGAAAAAAGCCCCCTACCACCGCGGGTATTGAACCCGGGCTCCTCCAGTCCGCAGTCCAGCACATAAACCATTAGAGTACCCAGACCCACACAAGTCTCATGGAAATTTTGAGACTGAAACATAAATCTAACCACTTCTACGTTACATTCAAACAAAAATCATACGAAATTATGTTCTGCCAGTTTTAATTCAAAGGGTTCCATTGATTGTTGATGGTATTAACTTATCTGTCTCTTTAATTATCAAAGAGAATGTTTTGGAGATCCAGGTACAATGACCGTGATACATTCTCACTTCGTTGGGGACGTCCAATCTGCAGTCTGTCTTTTATCCAAACCATTTTCCTGAATTTGGCAGCCAAGTTTTAAACGCAGTCATGGATAATGACTCTAATGAATTCAGTTCAATAGTCATTTTGTGAAATTCGTCCGGGACTTTGATCTGACTTCAAAATAACTTTCATACTTTCTAATTTGCTTTTCTACTAGAAATAGCGTTAACTTTTCTCTGCTAATTTCATATTTACGAGACACTTCTACGTGAAAATGATTTTACAGTATTACCAAGAAGAAGATATATTTCAAATACAGCAAAAAAATTGAAAACAAAAGACAATTTAGAAGTTAGATTCAGGTCAGAAAAACCACATTAAATAATAAAATTTGCTTGGACTAACACACTTAAAAATATTTTTTTTTATTTAGCAAAAATGAAATGAGTGCAGCTGCAGCAATAATTGACAATACAATTAGTACCGTAACAGTTGACAATACTTGTCAATAGCAATCTTCAGCAAAGCGAAACTACTAGATTTTACTCAAGACACTTATCATTGATCGATTTATTAAACTAAGCAAAAAATTAAATAATAAAAGTAATTACAGTAGAACCTCATTATAACGGACATCTCTTATAACGGACAGTTTTAAAAAAAATTGTAATAAAGGATACTAATAATAATCTGACGAGTTAGATTAATAATAATAAAGGATGCTAATTTTTATCTGACGAGTTTTACATTTCCAAGCAAGCGATTAAACATCGATCGAACAAACCCAGCAGAAAATAAATTATTTTTTCAAACCAATGAATGTAAGCAATCAACATGAACCAGGACCTTCTTGTTCTAAAGATTAATGCAGTGTATACGTACACATCTATTCAATTCAACCTACTATGTTGAAGGCTGTTTTTTATTTGATGTATATAATACTTTTTATAACTAACTATTGTACTTTCATTGATATACACCCTGCTGTATTACATCCCTATATGAATTATTTGTTATAAACCGGACTTTCATTAAAACGGACAACCTTCAGCCCCTATTAGTCCGTTATAATGAGGTTCTACTGTACAAGAATAATGTAACTTTGGTATTTATAAATACTAAGTTTTTTGAAAGCAGTTTTTATTTCGATTTTTTTGTTGTTGTTTTGTTGCTTTTGTTTTACGGGGATAATGAACGTAAATTTCTTCTTAACATTTGTCTGTGACCTGGAGAGTTCAATGCATGGCGGAGGGCGATATATTTTCTTTGATTGTGTCACATCTATATGAGTCTCATGATCTTATGTTAATTAGAGTTTCTTATCTGACGAAAGGAGGGTGATATGTTAGTCCCGTTCGACTAATGATCGCAAGAGCCTTACCCTCTAACAATGATAAGGGTGAGATACTTCTATCTGGAGGGGAAATCACTAAATTTTGACAAGTTGCTGCGATGCAGTGGCGAAAAACAGAATTAACAAAAAACAAGATATATCTAACAAATAAACATCATCTCCACAAAAATATATTATGAAATACTATATAGTATTAAAGAAGCAATAACCATTTTTTTTTTAAAAGCCCATAAATGCTATACGACGGAACTGGGCTTTTCAATAGCAATGCTGGACAGCAAATACTGTTTAATTGAGAGAGAAATTTTTAATAAGATATTAGTAGTTTTACTTTCCGCGCTCAATGTATTCGAAACGGAAAATTCTGATAGGTCCACTACTTCAGCTTTATTTTATGAACTCTCGAAAAGCCCGTCTTCATTAGCTCTTAATGGTCAAGATAAACGAAATTTGTGTCATCATTTGTAAAAATCAAACTGCTTTATTATGTTCATTACGAGTGCAGCATTTTAAAAGCCACTCCAATTATTTACGACGAACAATTTCATGGGTTGTTAGGACGGAGTCTGGGATCTGTCCACTTGGCTAATCCTTGGCGAGGACCTCACACAAGATTTAATGGCCTTCGTTGTTCTTCATTATGTCTAAAGGTCTTTTAACGGTCTTTATGCTGCGAGAAGCCTTTAATCATCTGCTACGTAAACGACAGATAATGAAGACTTGTTATTCAAATCCGTTAAAAGCAAAACTAAACTGTCCAAGATAAGGCGCTTATACAAATTGCCTTCGGGCGTCGGCAGCTATGATAAGGTTACGAACGGAATTCACCTCCCGGCACTCAACTGAAGATTTCCCTAATTACTTGAAAAGAACTTATTTACTGGTGTTTAATGCCAATTTAGCATCAACAGAACCGACCCAAGTAGACGGACTGCATTATTTACGAGCTACAGTTCGAAGTGGGAATTGAAAAGTTATTCTTCGATTTTTTTTTTATGAACTTTGTTAAAACAAAAAACAAAAATTAAGTTTAATTTGACTATTGAATATAGACTAAACATCTAAATCAGAAATGATCGAAACCGGAAATTTAAAAATATTGAAAAGAGATCCATTAAAATTGGAAGATTAGACATTGAATATTAGTGATTAAAAAATACATACATATTAGTAGCACAATAAAAACATAATTACCTTATATTTATTTATATTCGATTTATCTGTTTTTCTATCAATTTCAGAGTTGAGATTAATGATTATCTCCTTATCTCTT
>JAFIDM010012231.1:57854102-57870582 GCA_023159025.1 Thereuonema tuberculata | reverse complement strand
CTGAGGGTCTTTAATTGGCTCGCAAATGGAACAGGAACCCATGTCTCCATTCAGTAAAAAAAATCCAACTGAGTAAAATTTGTAGGTGCGAGAGGTCTGGTTCTAGCAATACACTCTAAATTCCCCTCTTTCAGCCCCCTTTTATTGCCCTGCTGGAGGTATCAAGTCACCATTTTATTGCTCTGTGGTTTTCAACTGAAAAATCGATAGTGCGCCTCTACCCTTATGGAGAGATTGTGATTTGATTGCGCAACGGCGTGAAATAAAACATGCTCACAATTTTATATAAAGGTGGAGTTGTTTCGGAAATCGCTAAGTATGTAGCTAGCAAGAGCTTGTAAACTCACGTGAGAGCCCTCAATGTTCTTATTAGCTCTCTTCATGCAACACTTCAATAGAAATTAATCTTTTTAGTTAATTTTCATTTTTATTTACTTTTTTTTTATTACATTCTTCTATTTTACTTTATAATTAGTTAATAATTTTAACTGGTTAGCAATAGACTATTTATGTCGAAATACTAATTAATAGAGCGACCAATCACTACGTTTTATAACCACATTTCATCATATAATCAAGCTAAATGAAATGTATCTATACATCTGAATCCGACGCTATTATTTTGAACTTTTTGTAAATTTTTGGTTCATATTAATACACTGATTCTTCGATGTTTTTAGTAATCAAATAGGATTTTTAAACACTACAGAGCTTCTACCCGTTTCATGCTATTTTTTCAATATTCATTTATGCTGTAGGTGAATATTTCCTATAAAAAGTATAGGGTCTCTTGAGTTGGCATTTCCAACGGATAATCTATTATCCCCTTTTCGACAATTCCCGAAATTTCAATGAAGTATATTGCTAGAATACATTAGATATCAAATGTCCAACCACTAGATTCTAAAGTATAATTTTCAGTTATTAAGTGTTTACCTTGGTGCAAAGAGACATTTAGGTCTAGTACAAATTATTCTTACCTTACTATTTCAAAGAAGACACATCCCGCTGCCCAAATGTCCATTTTGTAGTTATAAACCCCTTGCGTTAACAAGCATTCAGGCGGTCTATACCTGTGAAAAACAAAAGATAGAGTAGACTTAAGATTCGATAATCAATTTAGCAAAAGAATTCGCAGATAATAATCTTAAGTTTTCTTGCTAACTAGTTTATAATAAGTTGATCTTATAAAGAAATAATATTTGTGTTTCCTTTTAAATTACCATCGTGTTGAGATGTATTCTGTATATGGAAGCTTAGAATTAATGACTCGACAAGAGCCGAAATCGCCTAACTTTAGTAGGTCACCCTGAAAAAAATGGAAGAAAAATACTATAATAATCCATTTCGGATAGTCTAAAATTCAATTTAAAATTTTACAAAATGTTCTTAACAAATTTGGAAAAGTAGCCTTTGGAAAAGTAGCCGTGTTTGGATTGCTGTATGTAAATAACAGTTTGGACAACTAATACTGTGAGCAATATCAATATTAATCGGGCATATACACAGGGCCGTCTTAACGCATGGGCAAGCTGGGCAGTTGCCCGAGGGTCCCATACTAATTTATGTACGTTGACTTGCTGTCAATATATAAATAAAAACTGTACTATATTATCCTACACATATTTATTATTGGAAAATGCATGTTTAGCATGTGTTTTAATATAAAAAAATTAAAAAGTGTGAGTGGTTGTATAAGTAGGGGTCCCAGTGCAGAACTTTGCCCGGGGCCTACAATGCTGTTAAGACGGAACTGCATATTGACACGGAAAAAATATAAGTTTCCTTAATTAACTGTTTGGGAATTTTACTTAAGATTAATCCCGTGAATCAAGATAAAAATGAATAAATAAAAATAACAGCTCTGCTACCATTTCGTTTAGGATTACGAACAACCAAAAGATACGCTAATAAGCTAGTGGATAAGTAAAAAATAAAAGCCACACCAAAGGCAAAGGATAAATACAGATTAAAAATATAGATTTACTTTAAGACTAATTGTAAATATACATAGTGAACAATCAAAACATTGGACTTAAGGATCACTGAGAAAGCACATAAAGTTTCTAATCTTTCATCAAAATTAAACACAATAAATATGGCAATCAAAAAACAATGTATCACATTAAAAGAAAAAAGAAAAGAAAAATTGTCTTTACTTTTGAGTAACTTCTCAAAATGAAATTAACGTCAAGTTAACTTAAATAAACTCTGAAAATAACTTCTAGATAGGCTTTCTTGGTAAAAATATTCAATGTAAAGTTAATGTAAATTAAATTAAAAGAGTTTAAATGTCAGAAGTAGTGTTGATTGAAGATACAACTTAACATTTAATAAAAATAAAAAACCAGTGATGTTTGCTAGCAAAATGTATTTTTAACAAAAACGAATAGGCCTATTCAAACTGTCATTTACGAATTTCTCCCCAGTCTACGCTGCACCAAAGGTTCCAAATTTTGTAGCACAAGTTTCGAAGCACTATCAATAATTGATACACTCATAAACAGTGCTCTTTTTGTCACAGAACGCATTGGAACGGCGTTCCACCACCTTTGTTCGACGGATTTTTATTTAAATTAATGTTTGGTCCAAATAGAATCGCCCTGTTGAGCAGAGCAGGTCGGCAAACGGCAACAAAATTATTACGACGGTTCTGCTTGTGCACCGTACTCATTGTATTCTGAATATTATAAAAAATTGCAAAAAAAAATAAAAATATTAGCGTTCCACCACCTTTTTTTTTACAAAAGGAGCACTGCTCATAAACATTGACGATAATAATATAAATACTTCGCCGAATCGGTGATTCGCATATATCGCATATCACGCCGTGAATTAGTCTTCCCAAAACGAACTTCTGAATCGCCCGGACACTTCTTCTTGAGATCGGCATTTGACATGAAGCATTTCGGTGACTTCTTTGCGGCGCTCATGAAGCTGTGATTCCAGGAGCACATTATTTTGCGGCGCCGGTATTCTTTCACGTCGGCTTCGAGTGAAGTTCATTCGGTAGCCAGCGCATAAGAATCCGAATCGTAAGCAACTCCAAAACACGATCGGTGTTTAATAAAATACACAAAAATTCACACTTTTGGTAATCCTTAGGTATTTTCGAAACAAAAGCAAAAATGGAGTTAATCTAGAGACTATATTTCAGCAAATTCAGCAGCTCAGCGACCCCGATAGCTACTAATTACAAAAATCTAAAACCCGGGAAAAACAACGGAAACTACCTTACGTGACAATGAAAAACCAATGGAGAAATAAGGTACAAAATAACGGAAACTACCTTACGTGACAATGAAAAACCAATGGAGAAATAAGGTACAAAATAACGGAAATAAACGATACAATATAACAGAAGTGAAAACACATGAGAACCAAAAGATAAAAGAGAAAATAGGAAAAATAAAGAGTTAAAAATAAAAGCGAAATAATCAAAAGGAAAAGCAATGAAGAAATTTACAAAAATGAAATGGGATAAAACAATAAGAAAGTTAACAGGCAGAAACAAAAGAGCAAAAATGAACAAAAGGCTAAAAAAACCGTGACAATATACATTAAAATAATGCTTTGCTGCTAACTTGATGCTTCTTATTGCTTGTCAATAGTAGAATATTGTTATATATTTACAAGCTTTACCATTGTTATATGTGAAATAACAGCACTGTCGTCCCGTAAGTCTGAAGAGACGTTTCACTAACAGGGAAGGCTACAATGTCATTCCAGAACATTCGACATTGCTTAATGAATAATAAAATTATTTACGTAAATTTATTAGATGGATGCAAGACATTTAATTACAATTAATAAAGATTTTTTTGTACATCTTTATTAAATAAGAAAAACACGTCCATTCAAGAAATATTCGAATAATCTCAGAACTGCTGCTGTTATGCTCCGGTTTTTTTTTCTTCAATTTCTGGGAATCATTTTATTTTTAGTTTTTAATTTCTGAAATTTTTTATTTCTTAAACAGCTTCAGTAGTAAGCTTTCAATAATCAAAATCATTCAACTATCGTTTGGTAAATTTCTGTTACTATTCATTCATTTGTCGGTTGAAAACATTTCGCAACAAGGGTGGAGCGAACGGTGTCCTTGCACCAGTGTCGTATCAATAGACCCCGTCAAGACCAGAACGTTTTTTTATTTTATTTTATTACTGTTTTGGTTATTGCTGTCAGCTCCCTAACTTGGAAATTTTCAAAACGAAGAGATTTTTTTGTTTTTTTTGTTGTTGGATAGTCACCCTAGTTCCTTTAACAATAATAAAAGGAGACGCAGTAAAATCAATTTGCTGCGGAGCTATTTTTTGTTTATATTTCCACAGTTCTTTGCTGTAAAATTCTATGATATTAATATCTGGCACATCGTCATTAAATACCATAATTTTATCACTGCTTACGATCACAACTGCTAGTGAAATAATAAAGGATCAAGCTCTATGAAACAATTTTTTTCCCTCGGTTTACTATCTTAAGACCTTTTTCCATTTGCTTTATCCCTTCGTTCAAAACGATGCCATATTCAAAGAGAAATGTTAATTAACAGATAATTGGAATGGGGAAGTAATGAAATTGGCGAGGGATTAAAGCATTGGAAATCCAAGAGTAATTGCAAATTAACAGCTGTTATTGGGTGCTGGGATCATTGCTTTTCAATAATTTGTTTCATGTCAACGATGTCTCTGCTCGTTGCGCCATGTTATTAGGAGATTAAATTAAAACCCTGTCATACATTTTTGAGCACCGGAAGATGTCTTAAATTGACATATGTACGTCGAATGGTGCATAAGAATTGTATGTTACTGGATTAATGTAAATATTAATTTCAAAATCTTGCTTTCTTAAAGCAAACGGATTATCGAACATTTATGGTTATTTAATCCATTATATTTCATTTAATATAATTAAAGAAGTAACAATAAATTACATTTTTTTACCTTTATTAAAATATTTTCGGGTTTCACATCTCTATGGAAGAAACCAGCCCTAAAAAAAAAAAAATATGTACATAAAGACTTAAGGTTAATAGGCAATAAGAAGATAAAATTTAAATTTGCAATATGAAATGCTACCGTATATGTTCAAATTGAAAGTGTAAAGGGTATTTATAAAGATAAAAGGAAGGACATAGTTTACTCATAACAATACTAACTGTTTAAGACAAAGTTGCAAGAAATTGCACGTGTGATTCCATAAACAAAAAATTCCCAATTCAAAGATTAGAGCGGATGTATTATCCGTTCATTTACATGATTTACAACATGAATGTCATTTTATTTTATTTTTCTTTAATTTCATAATGAAATTTTGTACCCGCCTTCATAAGACAGAAATTAACTGTTTCAAGGAATACATGTGACGTCTTTTCAGCAACTCGCCTACAAAGAGATTTATAACGCCATAACAAGATAATGGATAATATTAGTAATATTAAAAAAAAAAAAAAAAAAAAAACTAATATCAACTTCGAACAGCGTAGACAGATATCAAAATACTAATGGAAAATGAACTGAAAAGTTTGAGAATCTGATACGAAATCTTAAATTATCAATTTCTTTAACTACAGTAAAACCTCTCAAATCCGGCCCTCGATAATCCGGTCCCCAAGGTAATCAGGCCTGGTCCAGAGTAAAAATTTTTTTTTTTTAATAACTAAATTCGTTTTCCTATTTTGAGTCAACTCGGCCGACGCGCAGCGAGTCCGTGTCGAGTTTTGCGTCATTGTACTGTATACAATAAATAAGACTACTGTAATTGTAAAATAAATGTTTATTAAAAAAATACAAATAAAAAGTGTAAGTGCAAAATTATGAAAATGGGGTTAAATTAATTAAACCTGGCTTCACAAAAATTGAGCTATTGAGTTATTTTAAGAACACTCTCGGTAGTCCGACTTTTCTGTAATCCGGCCTACTGGGCGCCACGTTAGGCCGGATTTGAGAGGTTTTACTCTATTCAAAGTTTTATGGTAAGAATAACATAGGCGATCCTACGTAAGATGTGTGCAAATACATCAGATTTCAACTTGAAGATTGTATTGTTGCTCGTTTCACTTTATTAATAAAAAAAGAAGAAAACCAAAAAATCAAAATTTTACAAATGGCGAAATACTAAGATCTGCACATAAGAGATTTTTTGTTATGTACCTAATCAAAAACGCTATTCAAATATCTGCAAAATTAATTTACGACAAAAATGGCACATAGGAGATTTTTAATTTGCAACGATGATTTAAAGTTTGAGTTGTGATTTCATGATGAAATTATATCTTGATAAATTCGTTCGAATACTGCGTTTTAAGGTCCTGACTCAAGCAATTCAGGCGACTGCAAACCTTTTATTTTTTTTTATATATAT
Organism: Thereuonema tuberculata; assembly: GCA_023159025.1. NCBI lineage: Eukaryota > Metazoa > Arthropoda > Chilopoda > Scutigeromorpha > Scutigeridae > Thereuonema > Thereuonema tuberculata. The sequence continues at coordinate 57,864,219 of JAFIDM010012231.1, read as the reverse complement.
ATTTCTTTTATCAATGCCCCTAAAATTCTGAAAATTTAAATATGAACTTGTGAAGCATGTGGGGTTTATATTTTCTTATTTTTAATTTTCAAAATATTCTTTAATTATTAAATTAAAATTCAAAAATTGTTAATACTATTAAAGCCTATTTTAAAAACAAAAACAAAAAAAAACCGCTTCAAATTCAAATAAAGCAATGCTTTCTCCCACAAATTTATTTTTGGAAACGAGCAGTATCAAATGGATTTACATGTTATTTAGATTTCAATCGTTCACCGATTTACGACCAAGAGACTAATGAACTCTAAAAAATGTAATGAGCTCTACGTTGTTTTATTTCAGTAGAACCTAAAATACTCGTTGCGGAGAGATTTTCGGAACGCACTGTATTTGTATCCTCTTATCGAGAAATCAGCGCAAGAAATTAATAAAATCCCGTAGAAAAGCATCGGAAACGAAACAATGGATTTCCGATGGATTTTCTTAACAATATATCTTAATCCATTAAGTAAAACCATTAATTTGCACGTGCTTTGAGATGATTAATTTTAATTGGATTTAGGCAACTTAAGCTATAAAAATTTTCATAATTTCTTTTCATAAAAATGCAAAATTTTTTATTGCTTGTATTTAGCAGATATTGTAGTTTAAACATAATTAAAAACTCGTTTTATTTATTTTTTCGTGATTTTAAAGAAATTAAAAAAAAAAAAAAGAAAGAAAGAAACCACACAACTCCAAGAAAAATAGACTTCAAGCTCTTTCAAAAAACTTCTTGTTTTTAAACATTTTTCAATATAACACTTAGAAATTTAAAGTTAATTTTTTCCTTACTCTGCTCCCTCATTTAATCGACTAAAATTTGCCCTCTCTCGTTAACTTTATTCCATTTAAAATTTATGTGTAGATTCAAATTAATGAGACTTGAATGAAGCTTAAAAACTCACCTATGTAAATAATCGAGTGCTTTACACAGTTGATACGTGTAATGCTGAACTCTTATCTCAGCGAAATAGCGTCTTCTACCTACATGGAACCAAGAAAAAAAAATACCTTTTAAAGTAAATGGATTAAGAAATTAAATCATCAAAGTAAATTTCAAAAAAATCTGTGAATGTGATCGCTTAAGAATGAAATGAGTCACTGCATATTACTGTAGTATCATAAGCAAAATGTCTCAAAATAGTTGAAACAGCTAAGACGAATTCATCCTCTTGCTTTTATTTCCTAAGAACATGACTCAATATTAAATAACATTAATTATGATTTTGATTTTTCTTTTAAGGTTGAAGAAGTCAGTAATCCAGCAATATCCACCTTAAAACCCTTATTAATTAACATCAGAAACGGACGGACAGGCAAAACAATACAATCAACTTAAAGAATCTCTTAAATAGTTTTCCAGATATGTCTGTTTCTAACGCACTTCGTCTGTATTTGGAAAATAATTTTATTTTCCTGTGAAAATTGAAATAATATCGACAATGAAATGTTCGCAACAGGAATCGACCTGCAACCTTCTGATCCTAAGTCAGATTCATTAGGCCACGGGGACTACATTCAAATTATTGTTGTTAAATATCTCTTATCACTCCCTCTGTGCGTGTGATGTAATGAGAGAAGAGTCAGAGGAAAAAAAAAATAGGTCATTAATTTAGCCTACTAGATTAAAATTTAAATTTCAATGTTCATTATTTTAACCTGCTAAAAGCGCAGGCCAGACGAGCAGTATGGAGAAGCTCGCCCTCAACGATGAACTGAAGAGTCGTTAGAGACATTTCTTGACAAGAATGAAGAAATTAAAAATAATATTTAAGCACAGAAAAAGTTCTACTTAAAATACTTATCTCAACTAAAAGCCATTGTTGACGGGGCGTATACGCTAGTCTCAAATAAATCAGAAGCAGCTAACAAATTAATATCAAATTGGAAATTTCAAAGAAATAGCGACAATCTCCGTATTTTCGACTTTTGATATATAAACTTTCTCAAAGTCCAGTAATGCTATTTCATTTACGATCTTTCAAATAACATCCAAATCTCTGTGCAAACTTAATGGAGAACTTATTATTACTTTTCTGAAATCATAAAAACAGAAGATTGCTTCTGTACCAAACAAATAATGTTTACGAATCTGAATCTAATGTTTGTCGTCTTTCTGTTTACAAAATCTCTTTATGAAAAAGCATTTTTCTTTTCATATTTGTCAGCGAATCCTAACTCAATTAACTCGACAAATATCTTGTTATCAAAGAATGAACTAATTGAATCTCATTAAACCAAATTAATAGCGAACAAAACGGAATGCTAATAGAATTATTATCCGAAACCGAAGAGCTGAAAAACCATGTTATTAAATTGCACAACGACCACAAAACTACTTTCATATTCAAAGGTTTTTTTTTTGTGTGTGTGTGTGTTTGTTTGAATCTGAAAAACAAATAAATACTTTTGTTACGGTATTTTTCTTCTTTTTAGGGGGATTTGATATCCTTAAATAGCTAGTAAATAAGAAAGTCAACTGTTAATTGGAATATCAAGGCCAAATGTTTTTTTTTTTTTTTTTTTTTTAATGTGCGGGCTTGTAGATTGATCATCTTTCTTTAGGCCAACAACAAGGGGCGAGATATTATGCCTTTAACCGACGAATCGTTGCCCAGGGCATGCCATAGGAGGCAGCATCACGTGATATTCACAGGAACGGACAGAAGAAAGAAACAACCATGCCACGACCGGGATTCGAAACCGGGTACTGGCAGACCGCTGTCCAGACCGCTCGGTCACAGTGGCACGGCTTCAAGGCCAAATGTAAATAGCATAAACAAAAAAATATTTTACTGTAGAGGATTGATCGCCTTCCTTTTAAAATTTGCTTTAGAAAGTAAGATCCTGGATAGCAAGTAGTGTTCGATAAATTGCAACATCTACACCAGTTGCTCTCAACTGATGTGGCGCGAGTTAACATCAGTTAAGAAATTAACAGAAATTTTAAAGCAGTTAATAATTTTATGAAGTTTTATTTATCAAATAATTAAGATATCAACCACTACTAAAATACGACCAAACTTATTTCTTAATGTCAAAACTTTCTTCTCCAAAATGTCAAAACAGTACAACAGAAGCATGATTAAATTGTAAAACGCATATTCCGATTCAATTTCTTCAACATCAAAATAATAAACTGAAGTGGCAAAATATTAGACAGCAGTAAGCGGAATGTTTTCGGCTCGTGCTCCACTATAAATGGCCGTAGTTCGATGACGCATGAGTTATTATACATAAGAGATACAAGAGTCGTGCCCATTGAGAGGCAGTGTATTGTCAGGAGAAATAAGAAAATGGAGAAAAAAACATTCTCAGAACAAAAACAAAAACAAAAAATAGGTGTAAGGTAATAAGGTAAATGTCAAGTAATAAAACAAATAAGAAAACCAGACTACACTAAGATATAAGCAACACATAAAACTTTATAACTTTCAGTCAAACGCAAATAATTGAATAAATGCAAATATAATAGTGGAGGACTTGGCAAAGAGGGTTTTTTTATTTTTTTTTTCTGGCTTTCCTTTCCTTTTTTCTAGGAATCCCACATTTCCACTTCTTTTAAACAAAGTTCTATAAATATGAATAAATGTCAAACAAATATGAAGGTTAATCGGCTGATCCCCTTACCATTTAAAGAAGAACTGCTCTTAATATAAGATTAATGGTGGTAAAATAATGACTAGAGTTTGAAAACGTGTTATAACACATATTGTTTCCTTTTTTCACGAAAGTTTCAGTATCAAAAACGGATAATTCACATGTAAAGGTTAATATTGAAAAAAAAAAATTTTGTTTTTTTTTTGTTTACAAAGTTTGTTTGAAAATTTGTCACAATATTATTTTTTCTCTCTTTCTTACCTTTTCTTACGAAAAGTTTCAATGTCTAAGAGAAGTAATTCACAGATAAAGATTCGTATTGAGACAATTTTTTTTTTTTTTTTTTCAGTTTCTCTGTTTTTTAGGAATTTTTTTTCTTTCTCTCTTCTTTTCTCATAAAATTAAATCAATACCTTTCTTTTTATGAAGTAAGATTAATGCTGGAGGAAAAAAGAAAAAAAAAAAATTGCTGGCAAACCTTGTACATACAAAATGTTAAAAGGCCTATTGAGATTGTCATTTACGCTTAACATTGTTGTTTGAGGCATACCATGGGATCCCACGTTTTCGCAGAGTAGCATCCGGGTTCCTCGCATTTACACATCACAGACGCACTATAGTTACATGGAGAAAGGCACTCCGCCGAAGTAACGCAACGAAACACTATGAAACAACTGCTGCATCGAGGCACGAAATGGCAATCGGCGGGAATACCAATTGTCAGGTTTTTGCCGTTTCACAGCATTGGGGTAGCGCATCCTGGTCATCCAGCGTAGGCCTAAACACTTAAAATATTTTGTCACTTCACTGGGGCATCCTGATGCGGTTTCCATGCGACATCAAAGGATGAAGTTTGCTCGGACATAGCTTCGTGCGCAAGGCTTCAACGGCAGACACTGAGAAGGCGATTCTTATCTTCCAGTGTTAGATACTCCAAAAAAGCGCCTTTTTAAACACTCGACTCTCTGAGAGTCGCAACTCTATCACTTAAATCATAGTTGGGGAAAGATTCGAGTCCCTTTTCTTAATTTATGGCTCGAGGAGAAGCACACAGGTAAATCCGAAGCTTGGGCTATGACAACGGTATCCATGGTGTTCTGCCCACCATCAGGTTACAAACATACTGACTATATATTTTTAATATGTGGTAAAGGGGATAAAACAAAAAAAAAATGACGTAAAGATACACGTGACAGAGGAAAAGCCAATCAGACAAACGGACACAAAAATTACAACAACGGCAACAAAGTAACGCACCGGGGAAAAAGCAAGGGAAAGAAATCGGAGAGCGAGGGAGAAAAAGGAAAAGAGAGAAAAGAATAAGAATGAACAAGAAAACAGATACTAAAAGAAAAGAGGAAAAAAAAGTGAGAAAAGAAAAAAAAGTAAGAGTAATAGAAAAAAATTCTTTTTAGAAAATCAGAGAGGGAAAAAGAATAAAGGGAAAGAATGAGAAAAAGAATATAAAAAATTCAAAAACAAATAAATAAATAAAAAAAAAACAAACTACTGAGCATCAACACCAAAATGTGGGCTGAGAGAAGAAAATGTGTCACGTAGAAAAACAGAACTAAAAAATAAATAATAATAAAAAAAAAAAAACCGTGACAGTATTTGTGATAGATATGGGACGTGCTCGGAAGTTTTCACCATTTGGTCGTGGGCAGATTGTAGGGGCCAGAAGAATGAGGCATTCTCTTGGATTTTGGCGGGCCACAGTGGGAAGGGTATTCCAGTGACATGTGAATTCAGTACAGACGTAGGCGGAGCGTCAACGCTATGGATGCCCTCAGGTGTTACAAGAACGCTGGTTACCTACAAAGATGGTAACCACTCAGAGCAGTGAGATGGCATCGCAATTCAACCCTGAGTCTTCTCAACCTATCAGTCAATGCGCTGTACAGTGTACATGGGATTTGATAGTCGTCGACCAACACGGATACCGTTTTTGACACCCGACATGACTGTGGTATCCTCACCTGGACCAGAGAATATCGACAGTGGACCGTGGATCACTGGCGCCGTGTCGTCTGGTTTGATGAATTACTTTTTCAGATGTTTCGAGCAGACGGTCGAGTTCGTGTGTGGAGAAGACCTCAAGAGGCAATGAATTCCACTTGTCAGCAAGGTGTTGTGCAAGCTGGTGACGACTCTGTAATGGTGTGGGGTGTGTTCTGTTGGAGGTCGCAAGGACTTACATAAGTTCGTTGAACTCCGCTGAAAGTCCGTTCTTCCTGACTAATGTGCTTGAAGGAGCAACACACGATCACTAAGAAATGCTAGAACTTTGTTTTTGACGAACATTAGGTCGATCGCACTAAGGAACAACCCACGATCACTATATAGCTGATATTCAATAGAGCACGACGATCGGACACTCCCTATTATCGAGTGGGGACGTGGATTGTTTCACTACTGTTTGTTTACCCAATACTGTAAGTTGAAATAATATTTTTGATATGCTATTTTTATATTGCTTTTCATCGTAATATATTAATTATATTACTTTTGATCTTGTGTTATTGAAGAGAAAAAAGAAAATAAATAAATAAAATCACGAAAATAAAATGTACTACTAAGAGAAGATGATAATGTACGTGTTTTCATAGGTCATAGATATGCTGTAGTAGTGAATTGTGGGAATGAAAAAGACAGTGAAAATGTGGATTTACTATTTTTCTTCCAACTTCCAGTTATCATAGAACTTCGATATGTAATAAAAGGAACCCACCAGTTTGATTTTTTTCTCTCTACATATTTACTTTAATTAGCATATTCATAAACGACCAGTTTTCCAAATACAGTGAAACTTGGATAATTCGAAGCTGAAGGGACCAGAGAAAAAGTTCGAATTATCCAAAAATTCGAATTACATATATTCTCTCAAACAGAAGAGATAAATAAAAAAGATTAACTCCACAATCGAAGATTTAACACATAAACTTTGTCTAAGAATACTGCTAATTTTTTTTAATTAAATCAGATATTTTTTACTAGCTTAATTATTCATCACTTTCAAAAATAAAGGCAGATATTTTTAATTGCTTCTTTGAATGCAATCTTTGAGTCATAGCATATGATTCCAGCCTGTGGGTTGTAATAGGTCCTCTCGTTCTTTTTCTATTTTTTCCATTGCCATTTCTGTTGCTCAAAATTTTATCTTTGTTCTTCAAATATGTCGATAACGTGTTGGATGGAATTCCAAATTCCTTGGAGATTTCGGATTTCTTTGTAAGACCTTTTTCCACTTCCTTAATCACCGCTACCTTTTCAGCTAATGTTAATGACTTATAAGGAGCTTTAGCTTTTGACAATGCCATAATAAGAACATAGAAACAATACTTGAACCTAAAGCACAAGCACAAAAACTAAAAACAACTAAACAGCCTACAACCGCATTGAATCATTCACAGGAAGCGCATGTGACTCGAAGATTTTTATATATAAATATTATTTTATTTTATTATTTTTATTAATTTTTACCGTAATATTTTAAGGACAATCGTACGAAAAATTGGAATTATCCAAAATAAAATTTGAATTATCCACGATTTTTTAACATTATTTTAATACAGAAATCTAGGGACCGAGCAAAAAAATCGAATTATCCAGAATTTCGAATTAAACAAGTTCGAATTATCCAAGTTTCACTGTAGTATTAGTCATGTCGCAACTCTACTGGACTGAACTCGACTTAAACCAGGAGTAACTTACGATTATTTGGAGAAACCGGCCGACATTGTTGAAATAAATGTAAACATTACATTAAAGCACTTGCAAAGTTTTTACATTATAAATTCTGAATAAAGGTATTATCATTTCTATTAAATTGTGATGCTTTAAAAAAAAAAAAAATCGAGACAGCGGTAAAAATAAAATATCATTAAATTAAATCAACATGCTTCCTTCATATTTATTCAATTATAATCGTTGTAACAGTGATAATTAAAGAAATGATAAAAATATAAAAAAAATAAAAAAACAAATGTGTCCTCAGCATGCCATGAACCCAGGGTCGCCAGGTTGTATCACGGTACCACTGCCGCTTCTCTTTCTGCCTCTTCTCACATTGGATTTTGCATTTTTTTTTTTGCCCCCAGGGCCGGCCTGGAGCAACTCTGGAGTGAATGACACCCCAGATCGGATTTGAGCGTTGCCTCTTCCCCCTTTCTCACTTTCTCTCTTCCAATTAGCCTACGCGCGCATATACTGGATGAGCAACTCAAACCACAGGAATGAGAGGGGAAATTCCCCTTTTATTGCAAGCCTCTAACAGTGTGCTGATCGCTTCTATTGTGTGTGGTTTTGCCCTGGGCTTTTTAAGCAACATGCAATGATTCTGTTTCATTTTGGGAGTCAAGTGAAGACCCCTCCGGGTCCTGTAATTAACTTCTCTTTTTCCCCTCAAATTCCTGTGGTTTCAGTTGCTCATCTAGCAGATGCGCGCATAGGCTTAAAGCCCTATATTACCATATAGAGTAATATAGTGGTAATATAGGGTTTACTTCCAAATAAGAAGGGGGCTGGGTCGTGAATCTCCCTTGTCAGTGTAGGAAACCAGTGTGAATTACTGTGAATCATTCAACAAAAATGGAAGAAAGTGAACTTATAATCTTTTTCTATAAATTCTTAACCTTTTAAGAATTGAGGTGTCACAAGCACTGCATGTTTTTGGTCAAACGTTGCATAGTGGATTATAATAAGAGCCAACAAAATCCTTGGTCAATTATACTATAGGCCTAAGTTAGATTTTTACGATTAGTTTTTGGTTAAGGTTAGTAAAATTAAATGAAATTTAAGCTATTCTTTTGTGACTTACTTTGTATTAATTCATACAGATTTTTTTCCATTAATTCGAAGACGAGGAAAATCTTTCCGAGCCTGTTTTCACTGAAAAAAAATAATAAATTATTTATATTTATATATTTTAAAATGGTACTCTTATTGAATAATTGTATGTAAATAATTATGAAATTTCATTTAAAAGCCAAAGAAAATCATAAAATAATTTTTCAAAATCAATTTGTAAAAAATTAAGTTATTATCAGAAGAGTTCTTACCTAAAAAAAAGTCATTATATCTTATTAACTTTACATAAATTATTGTATGCAGAATTAACTTAAAAGTCGGTAAATTAAAAAAAAAATATATAAGCACTTACAAGACAACGTTTTGAAGGTTTAAAATGTTATCGTGGTTTTGTAACTTCTTAAGAACAATTACTTCTCGAAGATTCTCTGCATCAGAGGGACTAGAAAAGAAAAAAAAATGTAGTAAAAATTGGTGCTTTTTATTATTACTTTGCTTCTCACGAAATTCATTTGATAATACTTGAGTTATTTGCCTTTGTTTACTAGGATTATTCTAGAATAAGTTTAATTTTATCTTTAAACATGGAAAAATGCAAGCCCAGCTGCTTTAAATAAAAGTATCTACGTTAATAATCATTGTTAGAGTAATTACAATGTTACAGAGAAGCAGACAAAGCATCAGCAATAACTAAATGACAAAAAGATCGTCATTTAGTTATAAACGGAAAAGATTACAAGATAATTTCAATTTAAACATAAAAATAAATGCATAGCCATCAGTCGTATTCAGAAAAACAGTGTCCACTCCAAAAACAAAATAAAAAATTCAACAACTCCTTAGAACTTTTTCCAAGTTAAACCTCAAACCTTTTTTAACCATTAAAAATATTTTTTTTTTCCAAAACAAGTAGATACGCCTTATTTTGTACATATAAATACTTTTAAATGTACAAGTATATTTAATTGAATGTACGTGCAAATTAAGTTTACTTTATTTTCTTTAAATTCCCTAAAAAAAACCAAAAAAAAACCAAAAACTATCTTAGGTAAATTTAAAGACAGCATATACCGGGTGATTCATAAAATACTGGAAAGTACTGGTGGCTTTCAACGCCCCATATCTTTTAAACTACTGCTCATAAAAATCTGAAACTTTTTATATAAAATCGTCAAACATATAAGAGTTATAAAAGAAGTTTAACGTGTTATTATTTATTCATTATTATTGAAATTCATTTTATTTGCATTCAAATACCCCCTATATATCGTATATTTAAATAACTGTTGTGATGTTGTTTAGAGTCTAAAAGTCTGGATCCAATACTCAAATGATACAGAAACCTAATTAGGAAAATTTAATCTAAACACTTTTGTCATTAATTCCTTTGTTTAATTAAAACAAAAAAACTGAATTTTTTTGAAAATGCATTCTGACAAATGATTTTTTTGGGAGAGTCAAATAATCTTTTTGGATAATAATTTCGATATATTGTGGGTGTTTGAATACAAATAAAATGAATTTCAATAATAATGAATGAAGAATAACATAAAATAAAACTCTTATATGTTTGACGATTTTATTTAAAAAGTTTCAGATTTTTACGAGCAGTAGTTTAAAAGGTATGGGGCAGTGAAAAACCATCAGTATTTTCCAGTACTTTATG
>JAFIDM010012231.1:57837672-57850169 GCA_023159025.1 Thereuonema tuberculata | reverse complement strand
CTATCTATTTATACGCCCTCCCAACTCTGTCTCTCAGACCTGAAGAGATTCCTGAACAATAGGGCGCGAAAGGCTTCGTTTATCCTCTTTTAACGATGTGGGAAATACCCTAGGGCCTCGTTTGCAGCCGTTATCCTTACACCTTAACAGATACATAACCCTCTTTCCTCTTTAGTATTGCCTTTTTCTTTTTAAACTTACATAATATATTTTTAGTAATGTTATTTGTAGTCTGAAACTGCGATATTAACAAATTATATCAAGATTAAGTAATGGTACTTAGCTAGTTTTCCCACACATATTCATTTTACACCGTTAAAAGTCAAAATAGTGTTAAGAGCTAAAATTCTACAAAAGTGTGTGATGATCAAAGTACAACAAACTAACTGTCATCTACGTTGAGTTGGCATACCATTGCTAACAAAAGCCGATGATGTGTTTTGTTATAATAATGGAGTGGTTGATATGGATTCAGTGAGTTCGTGAGTTGCACTAGTGATGGAAGGTTTCTCAGGACGGAAGCTTCCTTCTTGTGTGTATTATTCACTAGTGTATGTTTAGAATCTACATGATTAATCAGTGTTTTAGTGGTGTGTGCCTACGTTAACACTCCAGTTAAGTGAGCAATTTTAGTGCTGCGAATTTGTGAAAAAAAGTTTTATCACAAACGCAAATAATGTATGTTTCCAAGACAAGGAAACATCGTTAGTGCTAATGAATCAACATGGAGTGAAGGTCGCCACGTTGGCTGCTGTTAGAATCTGATGTTAGTTACACGAGCATCAAATCTACTGTCAACCTCTGGTGATACAGTGCATCAAAAAGTTCAATGATTGCAAGAACCAAGATTTTGTGAGTATGAACTTTCGTTGTTTTTTGGGTGAACATCGCGCAAAGCATTTCGCCTGAAAATAAAGGGAAAGTTAGAACCATTCGAATCGTAGAGTCATATAAGTGTTAATGTGCTTTGTGGCAGATTTATTGTGTTAGTAAGAACCCTTTAATGCACAAATCTAAGTTGATTTTTATTGGAACTTATAAAGAACTGGAACAGTGTTTATAAGACATATAATTGTCTATTTATAGTATTAATTATTAACTTTAGTAGTCTTGTAATTCCATTTTTAAAGAATTATGTGATGAATGTAAAGAAAGAGATTCCTATCTAGAATAAAATCTTTCTTGTTTTGATTTACTGGATTTGAATGAATACTTTATGCAAAAGTTTAATTTCTTAATAACCTAATATTAATTATATTAATTTGAGATTAATCCGCCCCCTTTAGGGATTATAATTATACGTTCTTACATTTCTGTTCAATTAAACGCATTTCGGAAGCGTTACAAGTTTTAAACCACAAAAGGTTATGGGCCCAGCACGCTTCGACTGCACGTGACTGGGCAGTTAATCTCAAAAGGTTAAGAAATTGCGAATTGATTATCTAATCACAAAGATAAGTCAGTTCATCAAAGTGAAATATGGCCAGTAACATATTGCTGTTCTCCAGAACGAACTATATTAAAATGGAAGATGAATATCCGTACATCATTACAAAAGAAAGGATAGTGGGATGTGGCGAACACTCCACTCAATGAACTGAAGAGCATGGAGGATAGTCCATTAAAGTATAAATTGCTGAATAAATCGCAGAAATCGATAGGATTCCTAATCAAATCAATTGAAGAGAAGTTTAGGATGCTGCTTAAGGAGGAAAATGATCTGCATAAACTTCTACAAGAAATTGAAGCTAAACTTAATATTGTTGATCATTTGAAGGTCACTGACCTGAAGTGGGACCTTTATAATATCAGCCAGCTCGCCAGTGATGATAATCTACCAGATAATCTACTCAAGATAAAGTTATTGGTGAATGAAATTGCTTCAAAAGGCGGTTTGATACCTGATCAAAAAATCAGTTGGCTGATTCTTTCGAGATTATCGAAGAACTACGATTCTTGCGCTCAAAGTATCATGATAATGCAGATATCTAGCAACTACAACTCTGGGTTAGTGATTGAAGCCGTGTTGCAGGAGTACAAAAGGAATCACACTAACATACAAGTTGAAAAGCCTGTTGTAACTGAAACCTTTAAATCAACTGTTACTCCTACAACTCAGACAGCTGTTAATCCATCAAGTAAGAAAACATCGTCCAAGTTAAAAAACAATAGAAGGTGTTTTAATTGCGGGAAAATAGGGCATATCACCAAACATTGCAGGAAGAAAATAGATAAAGAAGGGAAAGCCGAAAAATGCACATCTAATGGAAATGATAAATCTAAGCACTTTGAGGGAGTAGTGGTCATGTTTAAAGACCAAGACAAGCAAAATAGTCAACATTGCTGGTACATTGACAGTGCGACGAGCAACAACATCTGCAATTGTAAAGCCTCATTTAGCTCATATGAAGAACTCAAAAACCCTGCACAAGTTTTTGGAGCTGCAAATGTGCATATACCTGCTTATAGAGTTGGATCAGTTGATCTTAACATAGAAATCGATAAGGATCAATCACAGATCGTGAAACTTACAACACTTATTTTGTGCCTGAGATGTCTGTCAATTTAATCTTGGCGGGAGCGCGAGATGGTAACGGCTGCACGCAGTACATACCGAACGATAACTATATAGTAATTAATACTACTGGAAAAAGAATCATTTTGGGCCACAGGTCAAACAATTTATATAAAGTAAATTATAAGCCAATTCATATGAAGGCGAAAAGTTACTTTAATTAGCAAAGACATTATAAATTTCTACTCTGGCACGCCAGATTTGCTCACGCTTCACCTCAGAAGATGAAAGCCCTGTAATCAATGGGATTGTTAAAAGAACTGGACAACATTGTACTTCCCAAAAGCCCAAGTGAAGATGTATGGGAAATGTGTAAGCAGGGGAAAATGACGAATATCCCGCATCGTAGAATCATCGACTGCACCATTAGAGTACGTCTACACCGACCTTTGTGGACCGATTTTGGACCAAACTGGTACAAAACATTACATCAGTACTTTCATAGATAATTTTCACCGAGAAGTTTTATTGACATCTTAGAAAGTAAAGAAGACATATTTGACCATGTAAAGAGGTTTATTGCGTATGCTGAACGATCAAGTGGAGACAAGATTAAACATCTTGTTTCGGATCAGGGAACTGAATTCACTAATAAGTGCATTTCCGATTTTCTTAAAGATAGAGGCATCAAGTTTCAACATTCATTCGCTTACTGTCCTCAACAGAACGGGATTGCGGAAAGGTTTAATCACTCTCTTCTCGAAGTTGCAAGGACTATTCTGATTGACGCAGGTCTTCCTCTGAAGTCTTGGACTTTTGCCGTAAACTGTGCTAATTATGTGCTCAATCGTATTCCACACCATAGCCTTAAAGACGAAATACCAATAGCAAGATGATATAAGGAACATAAATCCCTAAGCGTGAAGCATTTTCGAAAGTTCGGAAGCATTGAGTATCTGAAGATGCCCAAAGTAAAATTACGCAACAAGTTTGCAACGAGAATTCATAAAGGGATTTTTTTAGGCTACTCCAACAACACTAGGGGCTACGTAATTTACGACGTCGAAGATAAACATATTGTTGAGACTAGAAACGTATATATCAACGACAACAGGCGTGGAAATGAACTTCTAGAAACATGTGCAACCGGAAATGATGAAGAACATGCTTGTTTATCTTTTTCTGAAAAATTAGACTCATCAGATTCCAGTTCATTAGAAGAAGAAGAAGACAATACAGAAATTGTATCAAGAACTGTTTTCACAAACGTCTAGTGATAACTCAGACAAGTCGAGTGAAGATTCATCAGATTTAGAATCTATGAATGAACAGACAGACGAACAAGAAAAATACATGAATCTGAGAAGTAGACGAGTCAAAAGAAACCCTGAAGTTAGAGCACATGCAAATAGGTTAGATGCAATACCTACTAGTTACTCAGAAGCCATGAATGGAAGAAATAGTAAAAAATGGAAAGAGTCAATCTATGAAGAACTCAGGAACCTTGCTGAACATGGAACTTGGATTGAGACGGAGATACCGGATTATGTTAGTTCCATAACCACCCAATGGATTTTTAAAATCAAAAGAGATGCGAAGGGTAATCTGACTAAATATAAAAGTAGATTGGTCGCAAATGGTTATCTACAGTGACGAGACATCAATTATGGATACACGTATTCTCCCACACCATGTTTAGCTACAATAAGGTTGATGATGACGATTGCCGTGCACGAGGGATACGATATACACCAATGTGACGTGAACTCTGTGTATTTAAATGGGACAGTTGACAGTGGCTCCAGAAGTAGTTGAACTAACAGATAACAAATGCAATGGTCTAAAGTTACAAAAATCAATCTACGGTTGAAACAGGTTGGCGGAAACTGGCATGAGACCCTCAGAGACCAATTAGTACGAAATGGATTTAATGAAATTAAATCTAAGCCATGCGTATTCACGCACATCACAGAAAAAGGCAAATGCATCCTGTTGATATATGTTGACGATATATTGATTTTTGGGAAAGATGAAACAGTTATTAAAGAAACTAAACAGACTCTAAACCAGATGTTTAAAATCAAGGATATCGGCCGCATCAATAGTTATCTTGGCATGGACATTGCTTACGACTTAAAGAAAAGAAAAATCACAATTTCGCAATAGAAATTCATTTGTGATTTGCTAGAAAAACATCAAATGGCGGATTGCAAACCTGTGATCTCCCCAATGGTGGAAGAATCATTTAAATCTCAAAATATCGAAGACGATACTGAAATACTTGACAAATCAAATCATCTCAAGTATAGAAGTTTGCTTGGCAGCTTAAATTATATTAGTAACTGTTCCAGGCCGGACATTACGTACGCCGTTAATAGATGTTCAGAAAAGTTGAATTCGCCATCCAAAGTCGATATGCTAAATATTACCATATCTGTGTGATACTAAAGGAATGAAGATGACCTATTTCCAAAGGGGAATATGAATTGAATGACTTTTCGGATGCAAGTTTTGGAGACCGAAGACATGGTAAATCCACATCCGGAGCCGTGATTTTTATTGGTGACGGTGCTATCGCATGGAAAAGCAAAAAACAAAGTGTGATATCCCAGTCAACTCAGGAAAGTGAGTTAGTTGCATGCAACGATTGTGTGCAGGATGTAATTGGATAAAAAAGGTTATTGACTGAACTACAGATCAAAGCGTTAGGTTACAGAGCCTCAACACTTTATTGTGACAATCAACCTACTACTAAGTTGATTCAGAATCAATTTGATATTACTAGAAGTAAAAATATCAAATTAAAGTTTTATGCAATCAAAGAATACGTTAAGAAAAAGAAAGTCAGATTGCAGTACATAAGCAGTGAGGATAACCCAGTAGACATTTTGACTCAGGCAATCTCTGGTACGAGATTTAAGATGCTGGTGCAGAAGTTAAAAGTGATGAATTAATTTAAAGTAAACATAAACTTGTTTTTTATTTTCAAATTGAAAATTCAGTTTATTTTGAAAGTTAACAGTGAGGGGGAGTTTTGTAGTGTAAAAGTGTGATATTAACAAATTATATCAAGATTAAGTAATGGTACTTACCTAGTTTTCCCACACATATTCATTTTACACCGTTAAAAGTCAAAATAGTGTTAAGAGCTAAAATTCTACAACAACTGCGTGATGATCAACGTACAACAAACTAAGTGTCATCTATGTTGAATTGGCATACCATTGTTAACAAAAGCCGATGATGTGTTTTGTTACAATAATGGAGTGGTTGATATGGATTCAGTGAGTTCATGAGTTGCACTGGTGATGGAAGGTTTCTCAGGACGGAAGCTTCCTTCTTGTGTGTGTTATTCACTGGTGTATGTTTAGAATCTACATGATTAATAAGTGTTTTAGTGGTGGGTGCCTACGTTAACATTCCAGTTAAGTGAGCAATTTTAGTGCTGCGAGTTTGTGACAAAAAGGTTTATCACAAACACAATAATGTATGTTTCCAAGACAACGAAACATCGTTAGTGCTAATGAATCAACATGGAGTGAAGTTCGCCATGCTGGCTGCTGTTAGAATCTGATGTTACTTACACGAGCATCAAATCTACTGAGTAAACCTCTCGTGATACAGTGCATCGAAAAGTTCCATGGTTGCAAGAAGCAAGATTTTGTGAGTATGAACTTTCGTTGTTTTTTGGGTGAACACCGCGCAAAGCATTTCGCCTGAAGATAAAGGGAAAGTTAGAACCATTTGAATCGTAGAGTCATATAAGGGTTTATGTGCTTTTTGGCAGATTAATTATGTTAATAAGAACCCTTTAATGCACAAATCTAAGTTGATTTATATTGGAACTTATAAAGAACTGGAACTGTGATTTTAAGACATATAATTGTCTATTCAGATACTAAAGTCAAAGTATGACTGTAGTAGTCTTGTAATTCCATTTTTAAGGAATTATGTGATTAATGTAAAGAAAGAGATTCCTATCTAGAATAAAATCTTTCTTGTTTTGATTTACTGGATTTGAGTGATTACTTTTCGCAAAAGTTAATTTCTTAATAACCTTATTATCATTTTATTAATTTGAGGTTAATCAGCCCCCTTTAGGGATTGTAATTATACGTTCTTACATTTCCGTTCAATTAAACGCATTTTGTGGAAACGTTATATGTTTTAAACCACATAATTACTTGAAGAAGTGTAATGGATACTGTATTTGTTTAACAAACGAGAAATAGGGAACAGAAAAGGATGGCCAAGATGCATTATTGTAGATTTTAAAGTCAGGGCTATGTGTTTATTTACAAAAGTAAAACATCCTATAATCTTTTTTTTGCGGGGCGAGGGGGTGGGGCAGGAGGAGGAAGTATCATTTAGTTTCCTTGCATTTCTAATAGTTGTATTTCACTTATAGTTTGTAATACTGCTTGAATTTCAATATATTAATGTGTTATGCTTTTTAAATTTTAAATTTTGTTATCATTTTCAATTTGTCTTTTGCAGGACAAAGCGTTTTCCAAGGTCTTTCAACATTCTTAAAAATCAATATTGACTATTTTGTTGAATCAACAATTGCCAGTTCCCTGCGTGTAAGTGAAAGTTATGTTGTTATTAAGTGAATGTTTATTATTTTAATAGAATGCAGGTGCTTCAATATGCAAAAAAAAATTCTGTTTTGAAAAGAGTAATAAATTTGTATTAGCTTTAAAGTGTCTTTTTTTCTTGATACGATATTGTTGAGAATAAAAAGTATACCAGCTAAAATTTAGTGCTCTGCGAAACTAACAGAAAGGTAAAAAAGATTCAACAACTGTTCCAGAAGCTCTAGAAGAAGGGGTAGTCATTGAAACTAGCTAACCTCAACGTGGATGTAAGTGGTACAAGACAATGCTGTCTGGAAGTTTTTCTAAATACTGATATGAGACTATTCTTCGGGAATGTCGCAAGTGTTTGGATTACAAGATGGATGTCTTTGTCAAACTGAATGACAGAAAGTGGTAAAAAAATTCGAAAGAACTGTTAGAATATTTGTTATTTCTAAGTATATGAAGAGCTACTTTTATTAAACTTGATGTTAGTTAAAAACTGGCAGTCTTAAGCTACGACCGACTCGCAGTTTTTGCAGCGCAAGAGTTCCCCCTCCACAGGAAGGGTTCATTAGAGAACCCTCATTTTGCCCGGGGTCTGTAACCATCGCTTCCACATAGAGCGAAAAACAATATTTCTCCACGACAACTAGGGGGTCATCACAAAAGAAACAATTATTACATTGCTTGAGGCAGCAATAAAAAGAGGAGAAATGGGGAGATTCTTGCGGTTTAGCCTCCGGCTAAGCAACATTGCTTGCAAATGCGGTCCTAGCTTTACTCTTTTGTTGTTAAGAAGAATTTTCAAGTACGTTTATACTCAATCATTAAGATTGCAACCAAATTACAAATATGAAAAATCTCGAGCAAAACGATAAAATAATGCCGTCAAAATAAAGAATATCTCTATCTTAGCCGCACTCCTTCTTCTGTTTTTTTGTTTACCACTTAATCCTACTTTTAGTCTCTTCCCATGATGCACCATTGTAGCTATTTCAACATATCACATTCACCTTCAACAACTGCATTTATCGTACTCTAACCCATGCACAAAAACTTATTCATACCACAACATTCGAATTCTACTCTTAATTCCCACATTCATCCTACAGCTATCTTTATCTCACAAGGGAATGGTTAGGTTTGTCAGCTCGAAACATCCCTTAAAATTTTTATCATTTATTCAGGACCTTAAGCAGTTGACGTATAGCAAATTTTAGCTGCTTCTTTACACTGAAACGGGATTTTAAAAAAATGCTAAATTTACAATGTGACGTCATCACTTTTTGCAAGCCTATCTCTCTAGGTTTTGCAAGTCACTATCTCTCGCTGGTGGCTGGTGCTCTCAAGGTCTTACAAAAAGGGTGGCACGGCAGAGCAAAATACTTAATTTTAAAATGATACCAATATAATTATTGTTTATAAAAGAAAAGCAATAACTGAAAAGCGTATATTACTCCCATACTATGTAATACATCCTTATTATTACTCTTTTCTTCTTCTTCTTGAACAATTTGTTGCTTTTGTAAAAAACTAATTTTAAATTATTGTCTTTACATAGTCCTTTCACTTCTTTATTGATTTGCATACCTATGGGTAGAGCTAGACATTTAGTAAAATCACTCTGATTGTTACTATTAATCAAATTATTATTAATTTTCCGTCTATTTCTGAAAAATTCTCTGAAGGTTCCTTCAATGAAACTAATGGGGTATTCATTCATAATTAGTCTCTCTTTTAGATTTTGAATTTTATATCTCCAAAGATTCCTGTCCTCAGTATAATTTGTAATTCTTTTCAAGTGACCTTTAATTATATTTTTTTTGGTAGATATACGGTGATTAGACGTAAAATTTAAAATATGGTTACTTTGGTAAGGCTTCCTATATATTTCAAACGTTGGGCCTGTTTTTTCATTTTTTATAGTAATGTCCAGGAAATTGACCTTATTATCTTCCTCCTCCTCAACCTTGAATTTCATGTCTTTTGGTAATTGTTTAAATAATTTAAAAATCCAGAAAATTATCTTTTTAAACCTTCCCAAATTATTAGTACGTCATCAACGTATCTTTTATAGAGGAAACCTGCTTCTTTCCATAATTTAACATATGATGTTTCAAACCAATTCATATACAGATTACATATTGTACCTGAAATCGGGCTACTCATAGGAAAGCCATTATCCTGTTTATACATTTTGTCATCAGGTATTACATAGTATGGGAGTAGTATACGCTTTTCAGTTATACGCTTTTCTTTTATAAACAATAATTATAATAGTATCATTTTAAAATTAAGTATTTTGCTCTGTCGCGCCATTCTTTTTGTATGACCTTGAGAGCACCAGCCACCAGTGAGAGATAGTGACGTCATGCATGGCTTGCAAAAAGTGATGACGTCACATTGTAACTTTAGCATTATTTTTTAATCCCGTTTCAGTGCAAAGAAGTAGGTAAAATTTGGTATACGCCAACTACTTAAGGTCCTGAATAAATGATAAAAATTTTAAGGGATGTTTCGAGCTGAAAAACCTAACCATTCCCTTGTGAGATAAAGACAGATGTAGGGTGAATGAGGGAATTATGAGTAAAGTTCGAATGTTGTAGTATGAATAAGTTTTTGTGCATGGGGTTAGTGTACGATAAATGCAGTTGTTGAAGGTGAATGTGATATGTTGAAATAGCTACAATGTTGCATCATGGGAAGAGACCAAAAGTAGGATTAAGTGGTAAACAAAAAAACAGAAGAAGGAGTGCGGCTAAGATAGAGATATTCTTTATTTTGACGGCATTATTTTATCGTTTTGCTCGAGATTTTTCATATTTGTAATTTAGTTGCAATCTTAATGATTGAGTATAAACATACTTGAAAATTCTTCTTAACAACAGAAGAGTAAAGCTAGGACCGCATTTGCAAGCAATGTTGCTTAGCCAGAGGCTAAACCGCAAGAATCTCCCCATTTCTCCTCTTTTTGTTGCTGCCTCAAGCAATGTAATAATTGTTTCTTTTGTGATGACCCCCTAGTTGTCGTGGAGAAATATTGTTTTCGCTCTATGTGGAAGCGATGGTTACAGACCCCGGGCAAAATGAGGGTTCTCTAATGAACCCTTCCCTGCGGAGAGGAGACTCTTGCGCTGCAAAAACTGCGAGTCGGTCGTAGCTTAAGACTGCCAGTTTTTAACTAACATCAAGTTTAATAAAAGTAGCTTTTCGTATACTTAGAAATATCAAATATTCTAACAGTTCTTTCGAATTTTTTTACCACTTTCTGTCATTCAGTTTGACAAAGACATCCATCTTGTAATCCAAACACTTGCGACATTTCCGAAGAATAGTCTCATATCAGTATTTAGAAAAACTTCCAGACAGCATTGTCTTGTACCACTTACATCCAAGTTGAGGTTAGCTAGTTTCAATGATTACCCCTTCTTTTAGAGCTTCTGGAACAGTTATTAAATCTTTTTTACCTTTCTGTTAGTTTCGCAGAGCACTAAATTTTATCTGGAATACTTTTTATTCTCAACAATATCGTATCAAGAAAAAACACCTTAAAGCTAATACAAATTTATTACTCTTTCCAAAACAGTTTTTTTTGCGTATTGAAGCATCTGCATTCTATTAAAATAATAAACATTCATTTAATAACAACATAACTTTCACTTACACGCAGGGTACTGGCAATTGTTGATTCAACAAAATAGTCAATATTGATTTTTAAAAATGTTGAAAGACCTTGGAAAACGCTTTGTCCTGTAAAAGACAAATTGAAAATGATAACAAAATAATTTAAAATTAAAAAAGCATAACACATTAATACATTGAAATTCAAGCAGTATTACAAATTATAAGTGAAATACAGCTGTTAGAAATGCAAGGAAACTAAATGATACTTCCTCCTCCTGCCCCGCCCCCTCGCCCCCGCAAAAAAAAAGATTATAAGATATTTTACTTTTGTAAATAAACACATAGTTCTGACTACAAAATCTACAATAATATATCTTACCCATCCTTTCCTGTTCCCTATTTTTCGTTTGTTAAACAAATACAGTATCCATTCCCCTTCTTCAAGTAATAATGTGGTTTAAAACTTGTAATGCGTTTAATTGAACGAAATGTAACAACGTATAATTACAATCCCTAAAGGGGGCGGATTAATCTCAAATTAATATAATTAATATAAGGTTATTAAGAAATTAACTCTTGCGAAAAGTAATCGATTTGAGTGAATCAGTAAATCAAAACAAGAAAGATTTAATTCTAGATAGGAATCTCTTTCTTTACATTCATCAAATAATTCTTTGATAATAGAATTACAAGACTACTTTGACTTTAGTATCTGAATAGACAATTATATGTCTTAAAATCACAGTTCCAGTTCTTTATAAGTTCCAATATAAATCAACTTAGATTTGTGCATTAAAGCGTTCTTCTTAACACAATTAATTTGCCACATAGCACATAAACCCTTATATGACTCTACGATTCGAATGGTTCTAACTTTTCCTTTATTTTCAGGCGAAATGCTTTGCGCGGTGTTCACCAAAAAACAACGAAAGTTCATATTCACAAAATCTTGCTTCTTGCAATCGTGGAACTTTTCGATGCACTGTATCACGAGAGGTTGACTCAGTAGACTTGATGCTCGTATAACTAACTTTAGATTCGAACAGCAGCCAACATGGCGACCTTCACTCCATGTTGATTCATTAGCACTAATGATTTTTTCTTGTCTTGGAAACATATATTATTTGTGTTTGTGATAAATCTTTTTTTTAAATGCTCACTTAGCTGGAGTGTTAACGTAGGTACACATCACTAAAGCACTGATTAATCATGTGGATTCTAAACATACACCAGTGAATAACACACACAAGAAGAAAGCTTCTGTCCTGAGAAATCTTCCATCACTAGTGCAACTCACGAACTCACTGAATCCATATCAACCACTCCATTATTGTAACAAAACACATCATCGGCTTTTGTTAACAATGGTATGTCAACTCAACGTAGATGACACATAGTTTGTTGTACGTTGATCATCACACATTTTTATACAATTTTAGCTCTTAACGCTATTTTGACTTCTAACGGTGTAAAATGAATATGTGTGGGAAAACTAGGTAAGTACTATTACTTAATCTTGATATAATTTGTTAATATCACAATTTCAGACTACAAATAACATTACTAAAAATATATTATGTAAGTTTAAAAAGAAAAAGGCAGTACTAAAGAGGAAAGAGGGTTATGTACCTGTTAAGGTGTAAGGATAACGGCTGCAAACGAGACCCTAGGGTATTCCCACATCGTTAAAAGAGGATAAACGAAGCCTTTCGCGCCCTATTGTTCAGGAAACTCTTCAGGTCTGAGAGACAGAGTTGGGAGGGCGTATAAATAGATAG
>JAFIDM010012231.1:57814180-57837572 GCA_023159025.1 Thereuonema tuberculata | reverse complement strand
TGCATGATAGAACTGAGTCTTGATAAAGTAAAAAGCCATTTTCCTAAGCATTAACACAGTAACTTTTCAATTTATTTGTCAATTAAAGTTTCCCAGTTTAGCATGTATAACAACTTCTCAGTGTTCAATGTAAGAAACTGGTTATGAAGTCATAAAATTTGAATTACTATAATACAAAACCTTTATATAGGAATTAACCAGTGATATAGGAAAGAGAGATTTGAGGATTATAATTCCTCCCTTTTTAATCCAATATACAGTAAAACGTCAATAATTATCGAATTAGTATTCGTGCGCTCTAGAGTATGGATAACTGAAAAACACGATTGCAAATAACGTTTCATTGGGTTCAATGTCAATATAAATAACATGTAAATAAAAGTGAACATTTCTAAACTTATTTGAATAGAAAGCTAATGATTTTTATTTGTTTAACCATAGAGAATTAAAAAAAATGAAATTTGTACTAATTTATAGAATACCACGGTTAATCCGAAACCCACGGATAATGGGTGTCCGGATAATCGATGGTATAAGATAGTGATAATGAGTAAAAAAAAAAAAAAAATGAATAAAAATTTAGCGGCAAATCATAATGTTGCTGCTAATAAATGTGCGTGCCAAACTACAAGATCCAAAGTTATTTGCGACAGATGCACACATATACAGAGCACAGCGATTTTTATGAATTACATTCTCACTGGAAATAGGTTAAAAGGGCAGACGGACAAAAATACTGCTTAGCCAGACGAAAGAGACTGGTCACGTGATTTACTGGTTGCTGCCACCTCTTTCTCGGCGTGAAAATAGGAGAGATGAGTATGTGCCGACAAGAACAGAAACAAACGACGTATAAAGGAGAGATACATAAAGTGAAAAATTACTACATATGAAAGTAATATTCATTTGGTTGCAGAGTGAATCGTCCTAATCCGTTGTTGGCATCAGGCCCACATTTTGAAGGGGAGGGAAGTGAATTCTGGTTCCGGGACCAGAGATTGATTTCTTTTTTGTAATTGCAGTTATGAAAGGACAAGATGAAAAATTATTAATACAGTAAACTCCCGATTATCTCTCCTGTTTCCATTTTTTTTACTGTACAATAAATTACGGAATATATATAAAAAAAAATTAAAACTATAATAAGGTAAACAATAAAATAAGCTAACAAAGTAAGTGAAGACAATTATAGACAAACAATTTAAAGAATGATCTTGTGGACGGAATTTAGGCCGGCAGGTTACACTAAATTACGGGATAGCATTCCATAATAATAAAATTTAAAAATAAATAAATAATCTTCTTATATTATAAAAGCGTTATTCTGTCTGTCATAAGACTTTACGTTTTTCCAATTTTGTGATCAAACTTATAAGAGATAGATTGGTCATGTAAATGAATAAAATGTAGAGCTTTTTAAGACAAACAAAATACTACAAAAATCTTTCGAAAAAAGTTTTTGGTTTCCAAGATGGCGCCTTTTAAAGGGTCAAATTTTGACTTTTTCTCAATTCAATCGAAAAGTATAAAAGTTGGAAGAGAACATTATATTGAGAAAATGTTGGTATTTGAAAGTATTTGAAAGTTTTATCGAACGGTATATCAGTCATTAACAAACGTTTCTGCGTTTGGAAGATACATGCAAAAATGAAGTGTTTTTGCTGCAACCCCCCGTATGAGTAGACTACCAACGCGCAATACACCTGAGTTAAGCGGAGAAGACCACAACGAGCTGGGAAGTCGTGTATTATCCGATCTCCATAATAATTTGCTAAATAAATAAAGGTTTTTTTTTTTTAATGCTATACATGCAAGGGTTCCGGAGCGAAGCGACCGTACCCGTCTAGTTTAAAATAAAATAATTGTTTATAATGTATGTTACTATAACTGTATGTATTGCCATTTTAATGTAAATAAAACATGTTAAAAGCATTTTTGTGTTGATTTTCGTCCTTTTTCGTCCTATTACGGATTATTCGCAGAATTCGCTTATCCGTGGTTGCCGCGGCACCAAATTCCGCGGATAATTGGGAGTTTACTGTATTATACAGATTTATTATTTATAGATTAAATTCGTGCGACTCTTCATATTCAAAATTATTGTAAAGTAATCACAATTGCAATGGTTATTCATCTATGGTTCAGAAGTATGTTTTTATAATCGTATTGCAATTTAGAATGTATCACACGTACATACATACAGACAGACAGACACATAATATGAAGTGTAGAAACCTTAAAAAAACCTTAGGATCCTTATAGAAGGGGCCGCTGCCTTCTGAGGAGGGGGGGATGGAGAATGGGAAATTTCATCTTACCTAGCATTAAATTAGTTGATCTATTTAGATCTGAATAGCCATCTATTTAGATCTGATGTCTGTTGACAATTATTTTAAAAATAATTTAGTCTACGTTAATTTTAACATGATATCTTCTTTTAACAAAAAAACCTTGCAATACTTTGACTATTCTAGGTCACTCTTGATTATTAATACTCGTTATGAGATTTTAATGAAAATAAAAAGCGATCATCGACCAAAGAATCATAGTAAGCAAATAATACAATGGAACCACATCTTGTCTCTTGAAAATATAAAACATCAAAATGAAAGTCGAATTCCTGTATTTATTACAGTAACGACTTCCCATTATTGTATTTCCAACAGTGGCGTAGCAAGGGGGGGGGGCGGTCCGCCCCGGGCCCCCGCCTGAGAGGGGTCCCAAAAGCCAGCCTAGGGGGCCCATCCACCCAAGCATCCCGACCAGCTCCTTTACAACGTTTTTTTTTGGTTGTTGAATTGGAGATTCCTTTTCTTTTTTTTTTTTTTGGTTGTAATGATTCTAGATAAGCAAAATAGTAAAAAATTTCTACTTAAGACAAAAAAGTTGATGTATGTTTAGATGATCCAAATGTTCTTGAATATGTTTATGTTCGATCAATACGATAAGGTTCCCCTTTGTCAGTATTGTTAAAATATTACCCTTTTATCGAATTTAATATCCTGAAAATACATTGACCGAAGCGAGGAATTAATTGTACAGGAAACTTCCCAGAACGCTTAGATTTATGTACTGAATTTTCCCAGATGAGTAGATTTAATCTCATTTATGCATCTTCAGACAAGAGAGGCCATTTATCATTCCAAAATACTGCCTCGAAAAGAGCAAGTTAGCTTACATAACAAAAAAAAAAAAAAAAAAAAAGAATATTAAGCGGTTATTTAAATTTATATTTTCTGATACATAAATAATGGCTTACCTTCATTAAAATTTAAAACTAGACTCTGAATTGATATCATCGTCACTTCTATGTAATTAGATAAAAAGTAAAACGTAATATATCATCTATGTAAATAAAAATGTGAATGTTCGTTTTGTTCAAAATTTTATCTCCGAAAGTTCTTCACCGATTGCTTTGAAATTTTGACACAACGTTGCATTCGAATATGCGGGTGTTTTTATATATCTATTGTACAGATGTCACACGTGTGACAGGTAAAAACATGATTTTTTTGACAACCACAGGTGTGTGGCGTCAACCCGCAATACACCTGAGTTAAGCAGAAGACTACAACGAGCTGGGAAGTCTTATATTCTCCGATCTCGATATTAATTTGCTAAATAAATAAAGTTTTTGTTTTTAATGCTATATATGCAATGGTTCCGGAGCGAAGCGACGGTACCCGGTTAGTTTATAATAAATTCTAAGTCGTATATAAGCAACTGAGTCTAAGATCAGATCCTGTTTGACAGCACTTTTTGTTAAAGTTATGGGAAAACCACTTAGCAGTTTTAAGAGACGATAATTAAGCTTATAAAACGTTAAAAATATTAAGTCAAATTCATAATAAAACGTAAAATAAACGGAAGTTACTAACGATCGCCAAACCGTCCAATTCGCTCAGTTGACATTATTCGTTCATGTCTTTCGTAAATAAGCTGTGAGAATGACTGTCTTCAATTCGGCCACCAATAGACACAAATACTTAGGACTAAGTCTGTTTTTGTTGATAAGCTTTTAAATATATAAAACTGAAGATTGCAATTTCTCCAGTCTAATCAAATTTGAGAAATGACGATGGGATTAGCTCGTGTTTCGTAGCATGCTGTCACGTGAAAACCAACTCTGTTTTTGAAACAATACTTGCAAATTACGTAAACAATTTCTCCTGATCAACGTTGTCTTTGAATATTAGAATCTTTTGTTTAATTCAAAATTAAGTTTATGCTTAAAAGACCATCGCGGCTCCAACGATCCCTGGGGTATTCATTTATCACATGTAGGTAATAAGTACAGATTTATATTAAAGAAAAGAATATTGATAGATAATTATTATTTTTATTAGCTACAATAAATATTTAGGTTTTTTTTTTTGTTTTGTTTTTTTATTGTCGAAATATTTGTTTTTCAGATTTATTTAAAACATTTGTTCTTAAGTTATTCAAAATCAGATCTCTCCCATTACTGAAACAATAATGCTTCCCTCCCCTCCACGATACAAATGTACTCTACCATGGACTTGAGCAGAAATGACGCATGTGTGTGTTTGTTTTTTATATCATGAAATGGTGACAGCAAACCTAACTGAATTATAAAAATTACACAAAATTAAGGCACTTCTACACACTTTACAAAAATAATAATTAAACATAAAAAGATAATTCATTCTTTATAATTACTCATGAAAAGATAAGAGAAACAAAACAATCATTTAAGTAATCTTTTAACATCTTATAAGTTAACGATTTTTAAGACTATTGCTTTATTTAGATTAAGAGTTCCTATAATTGATTCCTTTATTTTTATTTATTTATTTATTTATTTATTTATTTATTCATTTATTTTTATTTTTTTTTTTTCAATATTTGTAACTTTACTATAATTGCTACAGCAATTAACTTAACTACAAAAAAATAATTTAAAGAAGACGTATGCCCGAGTGCATCAAACTTCAGTTAACTTTGATGACTGCAGTTTGGACGGAGCTAAAATTAGTGGGGGGTGCTGCTCCAGAAAAATTTTAGCCTTCGTTTTAAAATTGTGTGAAAGGAAACATGTATAAAAAGAAAATTTAATCAGAAACTTGATAATCACACAATTTTAACAATCTTAACACACAATTTTAAAACAAAGTTTTAAAATTTTTCTAAAATTTTTCTGGAGCAGCAACCCTTTCCCACCACTAATTTTAGCTCCGTCCAAACTGCAGTCATCAAAGTTAACTGAAGTTTGGTGCACTTGAGCCGTAGTCCTGAATAAGTAATTCTGTTCCTTCCTATGAGGTCCGCCCCCACAGTTTGAGAACGTATCTAATAATTTAAAAAATATTATCCAGTTTACATTCTAATTAGCAAAACGTTAAATCCTGCATTAATCATTATACCATTCTAAAGCCTACTGCCGGGAAAGAAAAAAAAAATCTTGTTACATCACATTTTGGCTGGCAATACGTAAAACGCTCCTGCCCTCGAAACAACTCCACTGATATTACGATTAACATGAAATTGGGAAATTTATCCTGCTTACATCGTTTTATTTTGCCTATTTTCTAGATGCTCAATCATTCAGTCTGTGTTTGTATGTGTGTGTCCACATCCTTCTTGCAACGCTGAATGGGTAGTCTTGAAACTTGCATTTAATTTATGGACAAAGACGATCTAACGTTTGTTTTTCAAAATTTTTGTGTGGGTGTCTTTTCCGAGAAATTAGCAGGTCAAAGTGACAAGAAAGCTCCCTAGGAAGGAAATGGTTCTGGAAACAAAGGATAATCATTACAGTTAATCACCAATTTCTGATTCTTTGATGCATTGCCTGATAGAGAAAATGCCACACCATGAATGCAGTGCTTTGCAGAGTGGATGTGTATGTGCAAGTTATGCAAATGATTAAAATTTCTGGCCAATCACAGGAACCGCACGCGTGATATAAGTAGACAATCAGCATGTAAAGCCGTCATTTAAGACGCATCGTCCCGGATGCGAGAAGTGCATGTTTTTGCTGGTACTGTGCCAAGTTACGGTTTCTCCTAGGGTTCGCCCTTAGGGGGTCACTAGGGTCCGTGAACTTTCAACCAATCTTCGGATTGAATAACTGTGTATGTATGTGTCTGGAGAATAGATCAGCATAAATACCTTTGTTTTTAATGATTTCAATATATAGGAAGAAACAAAAAATCCGAATTTATCTGCTGTAATATTTTTTTATTTTTTTTTATCTAACATACAAATACAGCTCAATTCAGTCCCGTTAGGAAAATGTCTGTCAACGGGTTTTGAAAATTATTATGGTAGTTTTACCTAAAATATAAAATTAAATGCTATACTTGCATCAGACGTCATGCCGTAGCACTCCCACAATCCACGACTGGCGACATTTTGAAAAGTGTACAGGGAGTTTTGGCTATTGCGATATCAACACGGATAGTGTCGCGCCGATTGGCTGTGGCAGGTTTGTTTTCCAGCCGTCCGTTGGAAGACTACCCTTAACAGCGAGCCATCATCGTCATCGCTTAGAATGGTCTCGCACCAAACCTTTAAAACTACTGACGAACGGTTTTTCGGTGCCATGTGACGACCATCGTCTCTTGAAAATTGGAGGGGCCTCGGTACCTTTGCTAAGGCCGTCTTGGCTCCGTGATTATAAGATTGGTTTGATGATAGAAAGATGGCGGCCCTTTTCGCCACCTTTTTTTTTTTTTTTTTGGTACTTAATTAACGCGTTTTCCTTTTTCTGGTGCAGCTTTTTATCTAAATTAACTAACTTAATGTCTTTTTTTTTCTTGGTGGATAATTTTCTAAGGCACTTTGTGCTTTGTGTATTCCTATTTTTTTATTTTTTTTGCTTCAATACACGGCAGTTCCACAGGTTGCTCTGTGATGCTCGAGTCAGTTCTCACCTGTGCTCAGGTAACATCCTTCCAAGGCGATTGGTTCTTTCCCGCCTTCATGACTTGCTTCTCTGTCTACGCGGCCCCACAGCAAAAAAAAGTATAGCAAAAATAAAGGACAACCAAACAAATACATTTATAACAAACTATACATTAAAAATAACAAACGTTTTCAAGACGATCTGCTTTTCATTCCAAGTGATAATTCTAACCAAATTTTTCGAGAAGAAAAAACCAGAACACGAGAACAGATCACGTGATCGCTAGGGTGATTTCGTTTGAGGGGAGAGGAGATCCGTTCTCCTTACCACTCCGTAACGTGGTATTGTCTTTGCAAGGAAAACATAAAAACTCAGTAATTGGTTTCCAGAAATCATTTATTGTCTTTTCCTTTCTATGCTGTTCAATTTTTTGTTTGTTTGTTTGTTTTCTTTAATCATTGAAATATTTTGTTTGTATTAAGTCCAAATGAATTTTTATTTCATTCTAGTGTTTTTCATTATGACAAGAGCTAAAATTACATTTCTATGTAATAATAGAATTGTAATAACTTTTTTTATGCAATAAAAATGTAATAACTATAAAATTTAACGTGTGTTAAAAATTTGAGAAGTTAAAATTAATGGTCAACACACATGACTAGTTAAAAAAGTTTTTACATATTTAAAAATACAAGCAACACAACCGGTTTCGCTTTGACTTGCAAAGCATTTACTAGTGACAATATTTAAGAAAAGCAGGATATTTAAGGACATCTTCTTCAACCGACGTAGCAGAAAACACTAAAGCTGGGCGAACACGTAGCAACATGCGACAATATTGCCGGACAATATTGCTCATTTTTATTGCTGACAACCGTTATCACGCGCGAACACACAGTTGTTGCTACGTGTTCGCCCAGCAAAATGGGCAATATTGTTCATTTTTATTGCTGGAAACGGTTGTCAGCAATAAAAATGAGCAATATTGTCCAGCAATATTGCCGCTTGTAGCTACGTGTTCGCCCAGCATTAGGTCGAGAGGAGCGATATCTAGCTGCGGATCAAGGATCTCCTAACTCGGAAGTGATGAATCTCCAGATACTAGTGGCCGTCCACAACCTCATGTGCAGTTATCCAAAACGTAAGAAGGGAAGGGTTCATATTTCAAACTTCAGTTTTCCGTACACAAACAGATAATGGTATACTCTCAATTTTAATTCCATTTGTCCGGTTTCATTTACTGTTGCTATGGCGGTCCATCAGGCCTTTTTGCTCTCCAGTTCCTTTCAATCTTTCACTTCTGAATTACATACAATTTAACAAATTTTAAGTTCCTACGATTATCCAGTTCATTTTATTAATAAGCACATTACCCGTGTCTTAAATAGTATTTATAACCCGTCTTATTCTTCTTCTCCTGATAAGCTACAATATGTTGCTATTTCATTCTATCCGCAATATCTCCCTGCATTAAGAAAAATTCTTAAACCATTGGTATTTCCCTAACTTCTAATTCTAACAATAATATTCAGAAATTCATCAAATCATGAAAAGCCCCAGCCTGTCATCCCAATCCCAAGGGAGTGGTTTATGCAGATCGTTGATAACACTTGTCTATATTTGGGGCACACGACAACCTGAACGCAAGCAACCCAACCAGCATATTTCCGCTTTCGGAATTCGGATTTCAATTACCTTACAGCTCTTCCCATTTCCAGAGCGGGCACTATTGATTTTTGCCAATCCTAAAATTATCTGTTTTGAAGGTGATCACTTCCTTCGCTAATGTAAAGAATCTGTACATATCCTCACTAATGGTCTTTGCTATAATGATTGCATTTTTGTGAAAAATCTATATATGAACGGTTTTTCAAAGAAAAGAATTGGATTAGGTATCATTCCCTCCACCCCAAAAACCAAAAAACAAAAAAACTGCTATCTTTATATTATTTTTTTCCCCTCCTCTTCTCTTTTTTATTTTAATTTATTAATTCATTCACAGGTTTCCGGACCATACTTTTAGTCTACTGGAGGACTCTACTTACCTTGATTTTTTTTGCCATGAATATTTTACGCACATTAAGCTATTTATTATTTATTTATTTATTTATTTATTTATTTGAATAAAACTTAACGTGTTTAGAATAGTGCATAAAATTAAATAAGCATAATTATAAAATACACATAACTAAAAAATACATATTATACTATAAAAATTACAAACAACCACCGGTTTCGCTACTGAAAAACAAGCTTCTTCAGGTTTAATTTTACAATAAAATGCTACTCAATTTGTATGGTTCTCCAAATGGCCGCCCACCAATGATGTCTTATGTAAATCAGCAATGTTGTGACCTCATCAGGACGTCGCTGTGACATCCAAGGATTCCTCAGGTCAGGAACAGTCAAAATCAGAACGAGATACTGTGGTTTTTAAATCGAAATTCATCTTTTATATCAAACTTCGAATATATTGGATTTACTTATTTATTGGAAAGAAGAGACCAAGCTCTATTTTTTCTTTTTCTTTTTCTTACGATTAAAATCGAAAGCAAGAAGAAAAAAATAAATAAATAAACAAAAGTTTAAGCCGTGCCGGCTTGGCCGAGTGGTATAGACGGTGGTCTGCCGTGTGTAGCCAGTGTGCGGGCACCTGGATTCGAATCCCGGTAGTGGTATGGCTGTTTCTTTCTTCTTTTATGTTTCGTCCGTTTCGCCCTGGGACAATAGGGTCCATTCGCAGATAATACTATATAAACAAATGTTTAAATTAGAGTCAGTTTTTTTAATTATCAACTGCTACCGATCATGATAGCATCAAAATAATGGTCATGCTATAAGTTTAAGGAATATATAAAAATATTTATTTTTAAAAACATTTATTTATTTATTTATTTATTTATTTATTTATTTATTTATTTATTTATAATTAACAAAGAAATTTATCTTAAACGATAAGAATAAGATAAGAAATTAAACAGAAATATAAATATATATATATTTATATAATTTATCACTACGGCGCAAAAATTGTACGTCTATGTCATTTTGTTCCCGAGATATTGATTATCAAACAGTACATAGTTCTGGACCCCTCTGTATATACTGTTTAGGCCTATATAAGGTAGGGGGCCCAAATATCGCCCATCTAAGAAAACCTGCCCATATTCTTGTCATTTATCGTCTCAGTTGCTTGCAAACAATTACAATATACCATATTAACCTTCACTTACATGTTCCTGAACCAATTATAGATATTACTATTATTTTGTATTTTTCCTAAATTTTTTTTCAGGCAAACCTCATTTTTGAATTTTGTGAAAGTGTTCCAAATATCGCCCACACCATTAAATACTTTGTTTTTTTGCACTTCTTTGCAGTTTTTTGTTTTTTTCTTAATCTTTTCGCAATTCTTATGGGTGTTGCGAGCTTCTTTTTCTTTGGATCGTCTAAGTTCAGCCCCTTAGGACTTAGTTTCCTTTTGCTGAGAGAATGGACCACTTGAGGATAGGCGTGGCTTCGTAGTTCCAAAATATCCCACCACGCTACTGCTTCGCATGTGGGATAAACAAAGCCATGTGCTTCATTTTAACACTAATAGATATGGAGGCTGAACTAAAAGATTAGATTTGGATGCAACGATTGTAAGCCTTCCAAAATCTTCAGATTGGATATAGGTTGATTATCGCCTATTGAAGAAGGCGACAGCAATATATTTTCAAAGAAGGATATAATTTAATGGATCACTTGAGGATAGGCGGGGCTTCGTAGTTACAAAATATCCCATCACGCTACTGCTTCGCATGTGGGATAAACAAAGCCACGTGCTTTGTTTTAACCGGTTTAGATACAGAAGAAATATTATATTAAAGAAGGATATTCCAAGCGTTTTTACAGAATTATTACAGTACTGGATCTGCACAGTATTGAACCATCGTCTTGAAATATCAAATATCGACGATTTTTCAAGTAATTCAAACAAAGTTATATGTTTGTTTATCCCATTAGCTCTCGCCGTATGTGGGATACACGTCATACGTGACGTCGATAAGGGCGTAAACCTCAAGTGGTCCATTCATTAGAGCAATTGTGAATGGTGACCCACTCACAAGATTGGGACATTAAATGTTTTGGAAGCTTTCAGAAGACCCATCTTTTTTATTTTTTACAGCTGTGACAACTTCTCTGTCCCATGTCTTACGTTGAGACACCTGTAATAAACCAAAATAAAATGTCGCACAGTGGGCGATATATGGAACAACGAGGTGGGCGATATTGGGCACTCTCTAGCTTGTCAATTTGGGAGACGCTACAGACAAACCGGCTACCTCTAACAAGTTACAGACATTATCAACAGATAGGTTATTTCTTTCACTACTTCACGATATTAGATGCTTGCGATGGCATGAATAATTCATAAGCTGCAGCACTAAAAGAAACAGTAGGTTCATAACTTACCAGAACGAAAAATCTTCAAGAATAAATAAAAAATAAACTGGTTGAACTAACACCACCAAACGAACACAGCGTGCTAATGGAAGGAATGGCAAATTGTTTCCATCGGTTCCCGTGTGATAGCATCACTATCCCGTCCTATATCGCCCTGGGCGGTATTAGGAACGTACGCGATATATGGGCCCCCTACCTTAAAACAAGTCTGTCGAAAGGAAGAATCGAACCCACTCCCATATTCGTAGATCATAATTCAAGTTTTTTTCATAATTAGTAATTGATACACATAACTACGTGCTAAGATATATTGGTGATACAATTAAGCGCATTTTAGTAATTTAAATGCATAGTATATTATCAGAGCTGAAAGTTTTTAGTTCATTTTTGCAAAATTTATTCCGAAACTTAAATCTAATTCTTAATCCAACACTGGAATTAATCCTACTGATTTACAATACTACGGAAAAAAGAATTTACCTAAGAATTACTACGGAAAGGAAAATCCTAAGATTTTAAATTCTTCACAATAAGTCAGTTTATAACCCAACCTGTTCACAAGAACCCAATATCTTTAGTCTTTCCTATTTTTTGATGTGTTGGCTAATAATTATTTCGTCACTATAAATTAATGAGCATATGTTAAAAAAAAAAAAAATCTCTTTCCTATTTTAACTTAATTATATTTGAAATTTTATCTCTTCAGTCGAATACTTCTCAAGAAATGATCGTGAGAAGACGGAAAAAGTCCCGTAGAACAATGGCAGTCGAAGTATTATGGTCTAAGCAAAGACCTTTGGATGGACTACTATGTAAGAACACAGCTAATGAGTGATTTACAGGATAGAAAGGGTGAAGCATTACATTTAAAGCGTTTGAAACGTTATTTGAAATAATGGATTGATCACTAGAATGATAAATCGTGTACAAGGTGTTCTGAAAAAAACATAAATAAATAAATAAATAAATAAAAGAATAACTTTTGGAGAAACGACCTAGAATAGGAAGTTTAGGAAATATAAACTTCAATAGAATCAGTTCTAGAGAAAATTTAGAAGAAACAGAACAAGAAGATATTCATTGCAAAAAATAATTTGGTCCGCTTGCTAATCGAGAAAAGACCAAAAAGAGGGCCTGAGAGAGAGATACGGAATTATTGGAGTTAAAAAATTCAACGACTTCTATTAATGATCATGAAAATATTTTAAGATTTCTACAAGAAAAGAAAAAAGATATGGACGCAATTAGGGAGGAAATTAGAGTGGAATTACTTTTCCCTGTCCTGTGCCAAGTTGTTTCTCTCGGAATCTTCAAGCCCAAATTACAGCTTGGCAAGAATAGTGGGATTATTCGGATAAAGGCCGGCCATTTTGAAGTTTTATTAAAAGATTGATGAGAAAATCCTCGTTTCGAGTTTCTTAATCAATCAATTTTTAACAGGGCATGGCTCTTTTAATGCTTATTTTTTAAGATTTGGTAGGGGAGGGGTAGCCCCCGAGTGCGAACTTTATAATTTATTAGAGTATGATGATCCTGACCATGCACTTTATTTTTGCCAAGAACCTCAGTGTGTTGTGGTTAGAAACCCTGTCTGACTTTTTCTTGAGAAGAACAGAATCCCTTTTCCTTGTGTGACGAGAGGATTATGGGAATCTTCACTCCTTCTCTCGTTACATCAGGAAGATGAATCTTTCTCAGCCTTAATTTTTATTTTGTTGGATAGCACTCGGTGGCTTCTCCTTCCTTTGTATTTTGTTGTAAATATATTTACTTTTAACTATTTAATCTTTTTTTAATTGGTGTTTTGTTATTATATACACATTGTTTTAATTGCAATTTTTTGTTCTCTAGTTCTCTAGAAGCTTTATTTAGTCGGTTTGATGCTTCTTGTTTCTACTTTGATACATTTGGATTACATTTGGGGGTTTGGCTAATATTATTGTTTCTTTCTATCGTCCGGTAGAGGCCGCCGGACGTGAAGCTTTCTCTTTTTTTTAATGGGGATATATTTTATTTGTTTTGTTTTTTATTACTTTTAATGTTAGGTTTCCATCAATTTTGATGGATTATAATTATTTTTTCTTTTCGGTGCTGCCCATTTGGCTGGGTCAATGGGGCGGGTGGAGCCGAAACTACCCGACTCCATGGATAGGGCCTTTGGCATTCGGTGTGGGCTCCTGCCGACCAGATCCTATCCATCCATGGTGATAGCCTGAAACTATACACTATTAACTTAACATTGCAGACTAATATATTTAGTGATGTTTTATAGTTTTTGTAAAATTAAGAATCTATTTTTTTTTCTTCTGCTGTTGATATATGTGTTAACAACATAAGGAACAGTTTGTATGCGCTTCGAAGTTCACTGACAAATGTGTTTCGGTTTAAATGTTGTATTTTCTTCTCAGCAATTACAAAATTAATAAACTTATTATTGTCTCAAAAAAAAAAAAAAATTGTACAATTAAAAAAAACAAACAAAAACTTTATGAAAAATAATTAAAGTTAGTTATTTTCCGTTTTAATGACGGATTTTTTTTAGTGTATCAAGTTTATTTTTTCATTGCGAGAAACACATAAAATTCGTTTCTTATAATCATTAAAATCAATAAATGCATAATTATAATTTTAATAAAAAATTATAATTAAGAAAATAAATTGAAATATCTTCGCCATATATATTTTTGTTTGACTTCAGAAGAAATTGTCGGTTATTGCTAGATAGATGTTTACATGTCCGCCATTTCATTTTTGTAGTCGTTGTCGCGCTCCACGCATCTACTACGTAGCGCTACTGTAGCTATTGGGAAGCGAACAGCAGGGCTGCGACATCTGGTGGCCAAAAAAAAAAGCTGTTGCAGTTGATCGGAGAGTCTACAGTCAATTGATTTGCTTTACAGGAATCAAGTCATCTCGTTGTTTCATGCGAATTTATCATTCGAATTCTTTTGTTTTTGGAATATTT
Organism: Thereuonema tuberculata; assembly: GCA_023159025.1. Lineage (NCBI taxonomy): Eukaryota > Metazoa > Arthropoda > Chilopoda > Scutigeromorpha > Scutigeridae > Thereuonema > Thereuonema tuberculata. The sequence continues at coordinate 57,823,290 of JAFIDM010012231.1, read as the reverse complement.
TGTGAATTTGTGATTCCCAAGAAGAGTATATACCTCTAGGAAATAATCCAGAAGCCGTTTCCTAAAGAAAATTGCGGCGAAATCGAAGTTTTAAGCGGTAGCGTGGTAACAAACAAAACTACAGAGAACAAGCAGATTAAAGGTTTATATTATTTTATATAGATAAAAAAAAATAGCTTTTTTCAATAATCTATATATAAATTTATTAAATGATGACAGTAATTAATATTCTAGTGTGATTGAAAAAAAACAACCATAATGATTCGTTTTGATGCCTTCGCTTTCTTTTGTAGTTAAAATAAGCTTGTTTGAAATGTAAACAAATGCATCGGTTTTTTTGAAAAATTTTTTTTTACTAATAATAAAGTATTTTCAAAAAAACTAAATCCTTTTTATTATTATTATTATTTTGACTTTTTTCCCCTCTAATGTTCCGGGGTCTTAGTGAAGTGATTTATATTATTTTGAGTACGTACATGTAACGTTGTTAACCACGTGTTCTGTGTTTCAGGGAGAAAAAATGTAAACGCTAAATGTTTTATTAGTCAAGCTAGAATTCTTTATTCAATAAAAATTGTTTCTTTAAGAATTACTTTTACTATTAATATAAAATGTGTAAGTAAATGTTCAATAAAGTAACCGAAACAATAAAAAAAAAATTACAGTTTCAGTATTGTACTTTCAAAAAACATTTATAACTTTTAACTCAGGACCAAAGAAATTTAAAAAAAAAAAATACTTTTTACAATAATAGTGAATAAATACTTTTAAAATGTTTAAAATAAAGATTTAATCAATTACTCCATTCAACATGGCTTTTCAAATACATGACGAAATAATCTACGAGGTTTCGACATAACTTACGATGATTCACTTTAAATTTACTTGAAATCATTCTTAATATCAAAATCATGAATGAAATAAATAATTATTCTATTTTTTATAGCTTTAAGCTTCCGTATGAAGAAAATGGATACAACATAATAGGTTTTAAAAATATTTTAAGCTATATAGCTATTTTGTGAATCACATGTTTACGATTCGAGCGTTTGCCTTTTAAGAACTAAAGAACAAAAACGAGTGGGTTATTCTGTATTTATTAATACTACTTAGTTTTCCTCTGAATACAAGACTTAAGACATGGATTTAAATATACAAAAAACTGAAATAAAAACAAATTTAGACTATTGTCAACGTTGTCAAGACGGCAATGAAAAAAATTCAGTCCAACGCTAACGGTTTGTTTGCAATAAATATAACTAATGTCGAAAGATTCACGAGATGTTTCAAAACGACTTTTTTTTTTAACGAACTTGCCTGCCTCTTTTATTAGAAAGTCTTCCTTTCTGAAATGGTCGCTGCAAATCTGACTCCATTTCGAAGGCTTTTTGCCAGACCGAATTTTCACCCACCAAGCTTTTTTTAAAGCTTTGTCTTTCGGAAAAGAATGAAAGGTGATATTCTTTTTATCTCCGTAAAACCTATTGAAGCATTGGGGAACACAACAATTCTTTCCACCTCTCTTTTTCTTCGTCACTTGTTCCTTGGACATGCTGGCACGTGGCTCATCCATGAAATCAGCTGGGCGACTGATCAACTATAACATGTTGCTCGTAGCGCCCTCTATAGTCCGTTTCGCTTCCCAATGAGGAATAGGGGGAAAGTTTTTGGTCACGTGACTATCTTTAGAGCTGAGTTTCATCATGGCTGCTGTTCGAGAAGGTGTGTAATTGACGTACGGTGTTTTTCTTTGTTAGGATGTTTGCAGGACCGAATTTAGAAGAGCATTCTTTACAAACTGCTGGATTTATGTTGATATACCATGATGATTTTTTTAAGTAAGTGATTTTTATTTCCATTTTGATCATAAAATAGTAAACAAATGAATTGGCGGAAAATTTAAATTTCAGCCTGAATGTCACGTGGTAGTTGATTGATTTCAAACAAATATTTAAACAGAAATTCACATTTATAGCAATGACTGTTTTTTATTTTTTTTTCTTATTTTTCAATATTTAATTTAATATCCTAATTTGTTTTACAGTGAGAAAAATGAAATATGTTGAAAAGTTTTAGAATAGTTTGTTCATCCGCTTAATAAATCAAAATAAGGAATTCTAAACAATGAAAATTATTATTATTGTTTGAAATTCTTTAGTATTAATAAATACTGAATTATTTAATGAATATTTGTAGGTTTTTTTTGATGATCAATGATAACTAGGTATGATATCAAATTAAAGCGTTTAAATAATAAGCTATATATATTTCTAAAGAAACCACTTTAAATAAAAATATTTTTTTTTTCAATTTGTTAATTTTAAAGATTAAAAAATAATTAAAATATAAAGTCTTATAATATATATATTATTTATATTTTGAAAACTTAACGAAAATCAAGTGTAGATCTTTAAAAAAAATCATATAATATTTGTTTGTTTTACTGAAATCAAGCCAACTATCTATTTACAAACGTAAATAGATCTTCAATCTTGTGAATAACTGTTAAAAACAACCGGTATTTCATTTATGTCAAACAAATTAAAGTATTAAACTTAAAAGAAAGAGGAAATTGTAAAGTGAATTCATTAATCCTGATTTTAAGTTAAAATTAAGTCCAAAAATTGGAACTGGGTACGCCGATGTACTGATTAAAAATAAAAATATTTACAATAAAAACATCTGAACTACCAGTTTCTAATCGTAATTAGAAATATACATGGGTTATAAAGCCTGAGAAATGGAGGAATTATGGTAATGTATCACGTGGGTAAAGCCATTCACTTGTCATGGTGGGGAGGGTAGGAAAAAAAAATTGAGAATGGGGTGGGGAATATTGTGTTTTAGGTACTGTTATTTTTCTTGCGTATTAGGTATTTTTTCCATGCTCCTAATTGAGAGCGTGTCATTATAGCATGTATAAGTTCATCCATTTCAGGAAGGCTGTCTCTTCAGGGGTTGGGACAGAGAACTTGAAAAAATAGGGGTGAAAGGGTATTAGGTAAGTGGGAGTAGGGAGAAAGGATGAAGCACAGTGGGGGTGGACTTTTCTGTGGACTGAGATTAGATTATTTTATTTATTTATTTATTTACTTGGTTAATTAGTAAAAATATTTAAATAAGTAAAATTTACAAGGAAATCCTTGTAAATATTTTTCTTCAAATAAGTTATAGTAATTTTTTAAGACCAATGTTGTGAATTCGAAATAAATGAAGCTTAATAATAATTATGCCTATAAATTACAAAATTAAGTTAAGTAATAAACTGTTCAGTCAACTTAACTGGGATAAATACAATTATAGTAAACTAAAACAGAACAATTGATAGCTAACGTAATTGATGATTATTTTAGCTTTAATAAAAGAATACTGTCCATTTCTGAATGGCAGAGCTACAACTGCGGGACGATTCTACTCCTCAAAGGGGTGATACGCTGAGATGGATACTTTCCTAAGAAATTCTTTGGACATTTTTGCTGTTAAGAAAAAAATAACGAGGAGCATTTTTGCAATAGTATTTATTCTTTCCATAATTCGGTAAAACTGCATATTACGGTAAACGGAAATGGCGGACATGAGTTATCGTTGAAATTGCAATGGGTGGAATTCGCCGGGTTATTTTCCAAGACATACATCCTGCAGCTAAGCGAACCTAATCTAACCTAACCTAATGCAAATGTGCCTTATGGGAGTTAATTTGAGCTAACCTAATTCTAACTGTATTTGGTTGAAAATGTGCCTTAGGGTTCGTACGCGAAGTGAAGGTTTTCTTAGTTTCAGTTTCGATTACCGTATACTGCAGTTGAACCCATAATTCTTTCCCGAAAAGTGCAAATAGAACGCAGCTACTAGTAAACTAATACTGATAAAAAGTAAACATCTGCTCATTATCACCCCTATTTTGAAGAAATCAAAGGAGACCTGACGCATGTGCAAAAGCGTTGAAGAATCTCTTAAACAAAAACGAACAATACATCATCACTCGAATTGCAAATATTATTTAATGTTGCAAATTTTCGGAAAAGAATGCGCTTTTCCTTCTTCAAGCTTTTCTAACATTGAAGGTAAAAACAAACAGTTTCATAATAAAATGTGAGAACATGATATTAATATCAGATTCATATAACACTTAACAATAACTAAAAAAAACAGTTCATAATAATAACAATTGAATTTTACAAATAAATAATGTTACAAAACTCACTCAATAATCAAGTTTATTTTTTTTTTAAATTCTACTGTTTTATAAGAATTTAGATGTTTATTTGTTATTCCTGTCATCAATTTCAACACCATTATATCTATTTAAATTATAAGTTCTAGAATTTCTTATTAATAAACTTTCAATTAATTTCCTTGAGTAATTTTCTTTTTCTGTTTCTAATATTTGTACGTTTGTGTTAGGTCTGTGACAAATTTATAGCAATGGTCTGATATCTCAGATACATAAAGTTTCTCAATATAATGACACTGTTCCAGTATACGTTCCTTAAAGGTCCCTTTACTCTCTCCTAGATAAAAATTATTACAATTCATGCATTCAATATTATATACAACACCCATTTCATATATCAAAACTAGTATCCATTTCTTTTTCCATTTTAAATTGTATATCCTTATGAATCATATTTATTTCTTTAAAAAAGTTTTTCGAATTGTCTTTTGTTCCATACCAAATTATCAATATATCATCTGCATATCTGTCATATTCATACTGCATTTTTTAAATCCTTTAACAATTTAGCTTCGAAATTATTCATATATTACATATAAAGTTCCTGATAACGGTGACCCCATTGGGAAACCTTTTACTTGTTTCGAAATTTTGTTATAATCGCATTCCACAGAAAAGTCCACCCTACTGTGCTTAATCCTTTCTCCCTACTCCCACTTACCTGATACCGTTTCACCCCTATTTTTTTCAAGTTCTCAGTCCCAACATCTGAAGGGAGTGCCTTCCTGAAATGGATGAACTATAGGATCATTTAAGATGAAGAAAGATTCTTTGAACTTTCTAAGAAAATGGTTTTCCTCTTTGCAAATAATTTTTGCATCATTAAAATTAATGTAGTGATTATGATTAATTGAATGTGTAACCATTGTGTAATTTAGATCATTATTTTTTAATGCATATTGATGCTGGTAAATTCCCAGTAGCAGAATTTTCTATATCAATCTACAGCACCAGTTTCAGAAGCCAATATTTATCTGCAACTCCGAACGACACAGAGCCAAGCTTTCTATCAAAATAAATTACTGTCATTTTAAAATGTTTGTATTTTTGCAAACAAAAACACATTTGCCTTTTATATATGACCAATAATACATGCGGACAATCAATAAATATTTATACAGTTTAAACTTGAAATTGCAGTTAATGCAAGCTAAGAGATAAGTAATACCTCAAACTGAAAGTAAAGAAAAGTAACTTAAACATAGTTTAATCTTTCAAAATTATTTATTATATAACATGGTAAGCATTTATCTGAATCATTAATAACTCTACTACTTTTGAAGTAACAGCACGTTTAAAAGCAATATCTGTAAACACATGCTTAAAATATTGAAAGTATGACATCCCATATTTTTCAACTAATGCAGCTTTCAAAAATTCGCATATTTGCTTATATCCACTTTCAGGACTACTAAGTATAATAAATACATGCATATCTGATGTGCCAATGTCTTCGAATGAGCCATCTTGATCTTTTTTACCATCGCATTTCTTATTACTGACCGCCAACCCTCACATATTGCCTCTGACACTGGGATTGGCATACAAAACTAGAAAAATAAAATAAATAACTTACTTTTTACAGTCTTTAAAATTCGTTCAAGAAGTCCATTATTTATGTCATTATCAGACGTTTTCATTATTTTTTGCTTTTTTTATTGGATTTTCAAATTCAATTTCTTCAGAGTCTCTCTTAGACGAAATTTTTGGTGGTTTTATCATTCAGAACCAGCTGTTCATCAGGAATCATTTGTTTATCAAAAACCAGGCTTATTAACATCAGGAACCTCTACTTGCTATGCATCCGAATCAGAATTGTCGCAATTTGAAATAAATCTATTAAATTTTTATTTGAAATTGATTTATATTTTATTTTTGAACCACGATGAAACCGCTGACAATATGTTGTTAAATTTTTTAGCACCATAGATTCATTACAATAAAAACAAGATACTTTTTCGATCTGCAAAGCCATTTCACCGCTGAGATTAGTGTGTGCACGTGCCAGCGAAACATAAGTAAAAAAAATTTAGTAATGCAGTTGACAAGCGTCTAGCGCCTGCCCTCGAACTAACCAACATTCCGGAAGTTCCCGGGAAGGCGGCATCTCGTAGAGAAAACAGAATGCTCATTTATTCCAAAAGACAAGAAAAATAAAAGCATCTGAAAATCAGAGGATTTTTTTCCCCTGGTCGCATTTTTTTTTTAGTCTTTGTAAGTTGATAAATTAATCTGCAAGCCTCAAGACAAATCTGCCGTGCTGCATGATTTCTGCTACCGGGTGTAAATTTGGTTAGCCAACTTTTGATGCGTTTCTCCAAAATACCTACATGGCTGATTAAGGCAAGGGATAGCATAAACGACTTTTTTGGAAGAGAGCATTATTTCTGAGGAAATTGGAAAAGAGACTTTCTTTACTATTAAGAATAGTTTGTAGGCGAAGTTGTAATAAAACGAAGGGTTGTATAGTTCGTCTAACTTAGGAAGGCAGTCCCCTCAGGCGTTGGGACTGGGAACTTGAAAAAATAGGAGTGAAAGGGTATAAGGTAAATGGGGGTGGGGAGAAAAGATTACAACAGTGTTTGCAGAGCTTGACCTCGTTATTATCTTCTTTAAGTAACTACATTTCCAAAGAGCTGAATTCTCCAAAATACTAAAAAAAAAAAAGGTCACATAAGACCTTTTTTTAATTTCACAAAAATATTCTGATATCCTTTCACCCCTATTTTTTCAAGTTCGAAGTCCCAATGCCTGAGGGGACTGCCTTTCTAAGTTAGACGAACTGTAGTATACTTTTGCTTACTTTGCTTATCGTCCTTGACACCCTTGCAAGATTTGGACGGCCTCCTGTATAATGCACTTCCATTGTACTCGGTCCATTGCCAAGGTTTGAATGTGTTCTTGCCATTCTCTATCATATTTCTTTCTACTCAGTCCAAAGGGTACCATGATGAAGGATTCCGCGGCCTTGTGAAAGTATCTTTTGGTTGTCATACGGACCCCTCCTTTAGGGCGCTTCCAGAGTGGGCCAGGAGTGGCCACAAAAGTTTGTAATTGTAGGCGGTTATATTGCATGCGTAGAACATGCCCGATCCATTTCCAGTGACGTTGTATAAGCACAGTGGACAGCGGTTCCTTCAGGCCACAGCGTTCACGGACCTGTTCATTTGAGATGAAGTCAGACCAACGGATCTTAGCAGCGGTGGTCAAAGATTTCCAACTTTTTTTGTTAATCGGCAGTCGGGGGCTAAGTCTCAGAAGCATACAGTAGAGTTGCCCGAACAATAGCACAATATATTCTTGTTTTGGTCTTGATTCAGAATTTTCTATCTTCCTTCTTCAAGATTACAATGTATAGTCAGGTGATATCAAATTACAAAAGATTCCTTAGCATAGTTGTTAACAAAACTTAGCATTTTATCCTTAACTACTAACTTAGCTACTAACATATTATATTGATGGATTGAGTGAGATTCATTTCGGACAATACCTTTTTTAAACACAAAAATAAAATGTTTAAACAGATTAAAGGATTCCCTATGGGGTCACTTTTATCAGGGACCCTATGTAATATTTTTATGAATTTCTTTGAAAATGATGTAATTAAGGAATCTAAATTTAATTTTGAGTATTACCGCTATGCAGATGATATTTTGATTATATGGTTTGGGACCTCGAGACAATTTCAAAACTTTTTTAACATCAATAGTAAGAATCAAGACATAAAATTTAAAATGGAAAAAGAAGAGGAAGGAAAATTGAACTATTTGGATGTATGTTTGATAAAAAAGAATAATTACAATTTGGACCTAAGACATTACAAAAAAGAGTTTCAAAGTGACCACATTCTAAATTTTAAATCAGGGCATAGTTTTATGATCAAGAAGAATATTGTTGATAATTACATCCATAGATTGGATCAAAATTCAAGTTGTGACTATGATTTTAAGAAAGGAATTGAAAACATAAAGACGATTTTCATGAAAAATGATTATAGCATTAGTTTTCTAAATAAAGCAATAAGTAATTATGATAAGTTTATGATTAAAGAAATGGATAAAAACAAAAGTAAAGAAACAATTATAATACCTTATCTAAATAATAGCAGTTGGTATTTGAAGAAAATTTGTAAAAAAATTTGACATCAAGATAGCTTTTGAATACAACAACAAATTGAAAAATATTTTATGTCAAAAAATTAATAAAAATGATAATAAAGCTAACATGGGATTAATCTATGAATTGGAATGCCAAAATTGTGGGAAAATTTATATTGGGGAAAGTAAAAGAACAACACGGGAGAGGGTACTTGAACATATTAAATTGTATTAAAAATGACCTGAAAGAAAAATCTGACGTAGCATATCATTGTAGGAAAAATGGACATTGGATCAAGGAGGAAGTAAAAATAATTGTTAGAAAAAGATACAAAAACAAGAAAAATACTGGAAAGCATAATAATCAGAAACACAAGAAATTTAAATTACAATAGAAGCAAAGGTTTGGAAGTTGAGAATATTTTCATAAATTTAGCTAGGGAAATGGTAAAAATTCATATGAACAAGAACAAAAAAAAAAAAAAAGTGTAATAATCGATGAATTTAAAAAATTATGATTATAATGATTGTTAGTAAAATAAAACAATTGTATTAAAATTAAGAATTGTTGAATTTGAAACAATTGTAAATATAATAATAAGTTAGTAGCATTTTAAGGATAAAATGCTAAGTTTTGTTAACAACTAGGCTAAGGAATCTTTTGTAATTTGATATCATCTGACTATACATTGTAATCTTGAAGAAGGAAGATAGAAAATTCTTCCGAAAATTCGATAATAAAATGAAGTGTGGATGAAGTTTTTTCAATATGTTACGAT
>JAFIDM010012231.1:57791725-57814080 GCA_023159025.1 Thereuonema tuberculata | reverse complement strand
AAAAAAAAAAAAAGTGTAATAATCGATGAATTATAATGATTGTTAGTAAAATAAAACAATTGTATTAAAATTAAGAATTGTTGAATTTGAAACAATTGTAAATATAATAATATGTTAGTAGCATTTTAAGGATAAAATGCTAAGTTTTGTTAACAACTAGGCTAAGGAATCTTTTGTAATTTGATATCACCTGACTATACATTGTAATCTTGAAGAAGGAAGATAGAAAATTCTTCCGAAAATTCGATAATAAAATGAAGTGTAGATGAAGTTTTTTCAATATGTTACGATGTGATTTAAAGAGCAAGTATGGATTTAGAGTTTAATTTCAAGCCCACAGAAGCTGCCATTCGGTAATACGATCGATCATAGTTTGCATGGAATCCACTGATTCAGTCATGACAGCTATATCATCTGCAAATGTAAGATCGGTGATTGGTCGTTCTGATGGGTAGATGGTAATTCCAATAGGGTTGTCGTCCAGTGCTTTTTTGAGCACATGGTCAATAGCAATGTTAAAGAGACAGGGTGATAGTATACCCCCTTGTCGCACCCCCGTTTTAGTGGCAAAAGCATGGCCATCTTCACCGTAGGCTCTCACTCTGCAGCTTGTATTTTCATACATTGATGTATATAGATTAACTAGCTTGTTGCGAATGCCTTCCTTTTTAAGTAGAGACCATATAGTTCCTCTATTGACACTATCAAAGGCTGCTGTGAAATCCAGGAATGCGACAACAGTTGGTTGTCTATATTCATGCCGCAATTCTATTATTTGCCGAAGGGAAAAGATTTGGTCAGTACAACTATGACCAGGTCGGAAACCAGCTTGGTTTTCTCTTGTAAACATTTCAGATAGCCCGTGACTTCGTGACCAACATGGCGGCCACTCTTGTGGCTTTGGCCAATCAGCACTCAGATCACCTGTGATGTCCTGACCAATCACTGAATGAATCTACTCGCATATATTTCAAATTTGATGTTTGGAATTTGCAAATATTTGAATTTTTTCGACCAACCAGGGTGCGCTATAGCAGTCATTTAGGGCGCGATATAGGTATTTGGGCAGCTTTTTAAGTATGCGCGATAGTACAAAAACGCTATAGCGGAGGGTTAGGTGTATGCGGTTTCGATTTGTCAAGAAAAAAAAAATTAGTACCAAACAACGTCAATAGGGGAAATTCTGGCGCTGCAAGCGCATAGTGTCTGAAAAAAGAATACATAACTGCAAATGGAAACAGTAAATAACACACCAAATACCAATAAAAAACGTTTATTATAGGAACCTACAAATTTGGCTCAAGGTGACCACCAGCCTGATGTTCCACTAATTGCATGCGGTTCACGAGGTTTTCAACGGTGGCACGCAGCATATCGACATTTATTCGTCTGATCTTTTGAGGTAGGAATGTCAGGAACATGTCATTGATACACAGTGCTTATCAGGTAGCCCCACAACTAGAAATCGCAAGGATTCAGATCAGGGGACCTCAGAGGCCAATTCATGGGAAATGCGTGACTAATTACTGTAGAGTCTGTGAAATGTTGATGCAGGACATCCTTCATCCGATGTGCAGTGGCGCACCATCTTGCATGAAAATGATAGAAACGATACAATTTCTTTGCTGCAGTTCAGGTATCACAAAGTTTTCGAGCATATCGGCATACCTGTCGGAATTGACAGAACAAGTCACTAGACCATTTCTACCAACTTCTTCATAAAAGTACGGGCCGATGATAAAAGAAGCAGTGAACCCACACCAAACTGACTTTCGGCGAATGTAAGGGGATCTTTTGACCAACGTGTGGATTTGTATCAGCCCAAATATGGCAGTTGTGTGTGTTGATATATGTATGGTGGCCAACTTTTGTTCTATTTCGTCCAGTACATTATACGCTACAGGACTCCGAACACATTTGTTATTTCTTGATCACCCGGTACATTGAAATTTGGATCTTAAGTTGATCGTATACTATAAAGGCAGTGTCTTCAATAAAATTATCATTGCAATTTCAGCAAGGATGGCAGATGCTGCGAGCCCCATAAAGAGTCCTTGTGTTTGTTGGTACATTTGATCTTCGAATGTAAAAATCTTCAGTTTAAATAAGGCGTCTACATAAGATAACAATTCCATTAGGCTTTGGTAATGCACATAATTGAAGAACTATTTGCATTGTAAGTGCTCCAATGACTTAGTAACGAGGTCCAAGGATATTGACGTGAACAATGCATTCACGTCCAAGAGAAAAACTATTGATTATTAAATTCTAAAACTTTAATTTTTTTAATAGCCTCCATATTGCTATTAATTGAAAAACTAGATTTAATGTTGAATTTGTTGATTTGATTGCATATTATTGCGGATAGGCCCTTTACCACTGTATCGTGGCAATTAACTATGGGTCTTGCCGAAAACTCTTCTTTATTTTTGACAGGTTTATGAATTTTAGGAATAGATAAAGATTCATCCTTAAGTCTCTTCGCACATTGTCCTGTTAAGAGTCCCTTTGCGGCCAAGGAACGTACAGTAGAGCCTCGATTATCCGAGGTAATGCGGATCGAGTATAACATGGGCTCTTGTCAAAAATCGAGAGGGAAACGTAGGCTAGCAAACTGGTGAAATGAATGAAAACATGGTCAAAGATGTGAAAAAAGGCATCTACTGTATTATCAAATGGAAAAAAGACATACAGTACATGTTCCAGTTAAGAAAGTTAGTTCTTCAAGAAGTCCATAAGTGTTTTCTTTTTAACGGAATTCGCTCGCTTCTTTGCCGCCGTTTCACGCAATCGTCGCAGCAGTAGAAAGTCTGTTGAAGTTGTCTCTGTTGCTCTAGGTACTCGATGGCCTTTTCTATCGCTTTGCATCCTTCACTGTGGCTGATTTTTTTCATTCTCCATTTCAATGTCACTTTCACTTTCTTCAGCCTCTAAATTCACTGCCTGTACTATCATCGCATGAGTCACTTCCAATTGTTCGTCTCCATTTCTATTTTTATGCTACTTTGTGCGGCACTTTATCCGAACGCTTCTACCGCGTAAAATTTTTTTTTTTTTTTGGACTATCTCGGTTAATCCGGAACTTGGTTAGTTGGGGCTCGGATAACCGAGGCTCTACTGTATAACTTTCCTATCATCACTCCATGCCCATGAGGATCCTAACAATTTAAGACCTTCCTTAGGCAGTGTTATTCGAAAGGCCTTAAAAACACCTATCAAGAATTAAAAAATCTACAGCAACTTTTAACTGAAACAAAAGTTGTCACGGCTGATAAAGAGGGCACCATTACATTAATGGATGACTCCCAATACATGTCAATGGCAAATAATTTTCTATCGTCAAATCCAGGAATAAAGCCTTTTTCCTTAAACAAAAAAGGTGTTTTAAACCAAAATAGGAAAGTTATACGTTCATAAATACCTAACATGCAAGAAAAATAACAACAGTTCCTAAAACACAATCCCCCACCCCATTCTTAATTTTTTTTTCCTACCCTTCCCACCATGACAAGCGAATGGAAGCGAGCCAATGGCTCTACCCACATGATATTTACCATAATTCCTCCATTTCTCAGGCTTTATAACCCATATATGTTTCTAATTACGATGAACTTCAAGCAGATTCTTTTATGAATCGAAACTGGTAGTTCAGATGATTTTATTGTAAATATCTTTTATTTTTAATCAGCGCGTCGGCGTACCCAGTTCCAATATGTTCTTCAGCGCATGTTAATACACTTACGGAATTAAGTCCAAATCTCTTCAAAAAATGATTACATCCTGCTATGGGAAACAATTGTCATATTGAGCTAAAATTATTTTCTGAGAGAAATTAACATAATTCAGTGATGCTCCGCCAGGCTGCTACACATACGATTTCCTGTGCCATCCTGCTACAAAACATAGTTTTTCAGTAGTTTTGCGCCAATGCCGAAAAATAGTGAAACCGGCTTTCTTCACCAAACTCAACTTTGGTGAAGAAAGCCGCCCGGCAGCCAATTTGGCGGGGAAAATGCACATGGTAGGTCAAATAGTCTCTCACAAAGAAAATTCCTTATCGGAACCTCCAACTTCGCATTCTGCTGTTTTAGAACAAAAAACAAAGATCGAACTACGTGCAGTCAAGACTGAGTGATCTGTTAGAACCATCAGCATTGTTACAGAAGTAGAAACTTTTCTTATAAACTTGTACTATTTTTTTAAAAGATCTGCTGTACAGTCGGAGAAATTTAGTGCCTACAGAGGAAGTTGCTGATGCCAGAGCATCTGTTTTTGAGACAGGTCAGCAATCGTTGGCTTACGTTACACACGTCTTTAGACCTCTTCAGCAATAGACAAATGTTTACTAAAAGCTTTTGCATCTGCCAGAGCACTCTACAGGACACGGATTTCAAAATCTGCCACTTCTGGAACTGTTAAAAGAAAATATGAAGAGGATCAGGATGATATGACAAAGTTGAAAGAGGAAGAAAAAAACCTTAAACAGCAGTTGACTGCATCAGAAGAAATGCTAAATAAATCTGAGGAATCCATTGATAAGGGATTGAAAACTAACAACAAAAGCACAATTGAAAGTGGTCAAATTTTATCAAAGGAAGCTAACAAAAGAGTAAAAGACTTGAATAAAAGAATGTTAGTAAATAAAGACAGACAATTGAAGTTATTGACTGTAAAGAAAGCAAGAAATAATTTTTGTATTTTTTAAACTAGATTGTTTTAAATAAGATTATTTGCATTACTAGTTGACTTTGTTTCAATGTTTTTTTTTCTTTTTGTGTTATTTTTATATTTGTTTGTGGGCAAATGCATTATTTGAACATATTCATTCATATTTGCTAATTTTACTGAGTTATCACCATTTCTCCTGGTTTTTATAAAAGATTTCCTGATTTTTGTTTATTTAGAAAAATGTATGTGTGTGTGTGTGTATATATATACATACATTACCCTACAGTAATGGACCGGACACCTGCATATTTATATAAAATCAGACGAGATCGTCAGAGTGCATGTGCGCACGTGATCAGTGAGTTTCAACAGGCATCAGGGTTACATTGCGGAAGAAATTGAACGCCCTTAAAATCCACAAACCACACATCTCACCATTCAACAGAACCGCCAGACTCAAATGGTATTTGCAAAGTCGCAACTGAACTGTACAGCAGTGGAAAACAATTTTATGGAGTGTAACGTGCCTCATCACCGTACACTCCCTTCCAGTCGGATGGACGTGTTTGAGTGTGGCGAAAGCACACTCAAGTTGTCTTTTACCCGAGTGCATCGTTCCAACTGCTAAGTTCGGCGGTGGGGGAATCGTGCTGTGGGGGTGATTCTCATAGTATGGCCTGGGACCATTGCACGTTGTTGCGGGAATCTTGAACTCCAAAGGCTACAAAGACATTTTGGATAATCGGGTTGTTCCTACTCTCTGGCAAATGCTTGGAAATGACGATAGTTACTTTCAGAATAACAATGCTCCATGCCATGTTTCAGCATCTGTCCAGCAGTGGTACACAGAGATGGCTGTAAAGCGGCTTCCATGGTCTGCTCAGTCCCGACCTAAACCCTATCGAACATTTATGGGACGAGTTAGAGCATCGATTGAGGGCCAGGGGACCAGTTCGACATCTATAGTACTGGCCATGTTCTTGAAGCAGGAATAGACATAAAAACCCTTAGCTCTGTATCAAAACTTTGTGGAAAGCATGCCCCACAGGGTGCCTAATGTAATTTCAGCACGTGGGTGCCCATCCCACTCTTAAATCAGTTACACTTTCACATGTTTCCAATAAAGCTCACTGTCCGGTCCATTAGTGTAGGGTAGTGTATATACGCATATATACGTATTTATATGTATATACATTCATAATGTTACCTGCTACAATTCAGCAATTTTACTGCTACGGAAGCTGCTACAAAAGTGGTGCTTCTGGGCAACATCACTGATAATATTAATGTGGTTAAAATTTTATTTTAATCCGTCGTTTCTAAATAGAAGAAATTTGTGCTGAAACTTTGGCTTTTAGCCACGCCTCCAAAAAGCACTGTCACTTGGTCGTGACATCATGTTTCTCTTTGAACAAGCAAGTCAGGCAGGCGCAAGAGTTACCATTGCTTTACTCACGTTACCATTGCTTTATTTCAAATGGCGACTGTGAAATTTTCACAGAAGTTAAAAGATATTATAAATATTGTGCCAATGTGCAAAAATATAAGCGTCACATCTCCCGACAAAATTGTTAATTCCGTGTCGAAGAATGCAGTAAGAAAAGAGACACCGCTCGCCAAAAAATCTAGTTAAAAAAAAAAACTCGGCATTATATAGAATGCCTAGGCAATGTATGAAGTAGCAATCATTTCATACTTTAACGTTCCATTTTAGGCATTCTATACATTTCCTTTAGCGCTTTAGACGGGAAATGATTTATGAGATGGGGAAAGATTTAGACACCATTTTACAGGAAACATACTTGATTCTGCAATGGATGTAGTGCGAATATGAGCTTATTTCCTATTAAAAAAATCTTTGATTGCGGTTTGCCGTGTGTGTGTGCTACTGTTATGAATTATGACATTTTCAATGCGGTTCAAGTAACTATTAACATCAATTGATGCACCACTAGGAGCAACACTAATATATTTTCGGAGCAGATTTAGTGCACTGCTCGCTATTTCACGTGCCTTTTCTTGAATGATTAGGCCACTTAATGGCACTGATGCATCACGGGACTGATGAATCCATTCAATTAGAATTTCCTCGGCATCTTCATATATTCCACACTTTACTTTTTTACGTTGGAACCACCCTTCGCTGGATTCGTAATTCCATTCTTATTTTTTATTATTGTTCTCAAACTGGATGAAGGAATTCCTAGAGATTCTGCGAAATTCTTCTGGCTTAGTGTAGAATTCTCGTCGTACTTACGGAGAATTTGCAATTTTTCACTTATAGAAAGGGATTTCCGCTTCGACATTTTGCACTACTGTCTCTCCTACCAGGGGAAAAAAAAAAAAAAAAAAAAAAGGAATCTTTATGGTGTTACATTTCTTTTTGATACAAAATTTCCGATTTAAAAAAGCGCTACAAGCGGGATTTGAAGCGTTATAAGAGGGTAAAAGTATGCAGAGTTATATAGAAAATTCCAGGGACCGTATGAAAGGAGCATAAAGAAAGGGATAGTGCTATAAGCGGGAGCGTAATAACGGGGTTTTACTGTATTCTGTTTAACATTGCTAAGAAATTAAATGTTGATTCTGATTCTGTTAATGCCATCAATAAATATCTAAATAAAAGATGTGGATGTTTAGAAGAAAGAGAAAATCACAGCCTTATAGATGAGAAAAATAATGAGAAAGAAAGAAATTTAATTAATTTTATGATAAGTTCGAAATAAGCATAGATGTTGCTTCCCATTTACCTGTTGATATTGCACCAATATTATTTATATATCTGGATACGCTATTCATAAGGTGAAGAAAATAATTAATTGTTCATATTGTAAAACGAATATGCTTCACGATGATGATTTGGTATGAGAATTCTCATCAGAGATTAGATTAATTAGATTGATTAAGTCAATAAATAAAAAAGTCAACATTATGGTCACTTATCATTATTTATTTCTTCTTTCAAGTATTGAATTCAAGAATGTTTCATCTCTAGTGAAAATAACACATTTTATTCAAAATAAAAATCAGTTAGCTATTATTGTTGATATTTCACTAAAACATATTAATTTGTTAAACAATGCAAATGATTTACTCAAAAGAAGAAAGGGCAAAAATGTATTTTGTAATAATTGGCAAAATATTATTAAACAATTATATAAAAACTAAAAATTAATTATTTTCGTTGTTTAACAAAAACAAAAAGGAATTATAAAATTCAACAATTAGATGTAATGTAAATCTATATTATTTTTATTTTTAAAACTTGTACTCATTTTAAAACATTTGATATTATTACATAGTCATTAAGTTACATTAGGAATTAAGTTTTGTTAATCGATTTTAAGTGATTCGGTAAATTGATATTTACAAAAAAGTGGAGTGGTTATCTTTCTTTTTTACAAAATTTTCTAAATGTGAATTTATTTTTAAAAACTGATAATTCAAATTGATAGTACAAGAAATTTTTTTTGTAGACTTGATTTACAATCAACTTATATAATTTGCTAATTTCTTCTGTCTGTCTGTAACTCGATATAATTAAGCTATTAAGATAGATCCAAGGTTCTCAATGGTACCATTGAATCAAGGGTACACAAATTGGATGAAATATTAGTTCATTTTGTCATTCCATGTTGTTTCCAGGAAATTTTAACTGAAATTCTAACAAAACATACGTTCAAAACCAAAATTTTTTTTTTACCACTGCAACGATTTTAATGAAATTTGGCATACTTACTCAGCTTTTTACGCAAAACCATTTTTGCCATAGAAGCTTCGTTCACAAGTTAGCACAGTATTTAGATTACATTTACTTTATATTTGATAGTTGATAATAAAATGATTTTTCAGATTTTTTTAGGCCTGTCGTCCGACAGGCTTTGCTGCTAGTTAAAGAGATTTAAATAAATACAGTAGTAAATTACTTATATTAATTTTAAAAAAATATGTAAAATCTTGTACTATCTAATTTGTTTATTATTAGGGCAAGGCATTTGATGATTTTGCATCTTTTTTCTTTGAAGGTTGAAACATGGCTCGCATACATGAAAATGTGTAACATTAAATAATTGGTTAAATAAAGGCAATTCGTTAGAGCATTTTTTTTGCATTTTTCGGCATTTTTTAGGGATAGGTGATTTTTTGGCAATTTTTAGGTCATTTTGAGCATTTTTAGTAGTTTTTTGGAAGGCAATGTCATTTTTTTTATACTTTGAGATTTTATGTATTATTCAGTATCTTTGCCTTGTTCTCTTCAAGCCAAATTTTCCAGAAAACAAGTAGACCTTTTTTGTTTTTTGGTTGTCAAAGTTAAAAAAGGTAAAAAAAGGTTTAATGTAAGAAATTCAAATGTTTTATTGGTCCTTTTTTTTTTCTGTCATTTTTTTTACTATTTTTAGGTCATAAATGCATTTTTTATTTGTCATTTATTAGCAAATTATAGGTCATTAAATGCCTTGCCCTATTCATTATTATTATTATTAAATTGGTCGGGTAAAGGAATATCGTTTAATCCTTAGTAAAGTTCATTAAATTGTAATATTTTTATTTTAAAAACATCGAGAATGAAAAAGTTAAAATCTCAAGTGTAGAACAGTCACCCTGCTTCCGTCATGAAACCTGTTGTTAGGCTTGTAGTTCAGAGGGCCGTGCTATAGCGGTGGTCCAAAAAAAGTGAGACATAGGGAAATAACATTGAAAATTACCAATATAAAATTACAACTGCCTGGCTGTATTTAAAAGGTTGCTGATGTTCAGATTGTATTAATTAAGAAAATTGAAATTTATTGGTACAAGAATTATTAAGTTTCAATAGATAAATGTGTTAAGAAAATAAATCTAGTAATCCAGGAATAGAAAAAAAAAATATTTTAAAATTTATTACTGATTTGTATTTCAAAAATCTAGTATTCTACGAATAATAAAAATTTATTTGTGAATTATTATAATAGATTTCACTATTGTTTGGTAAATAATGGAGGACATTCTAAGCATTTGTTATAATTAATTCGATTTCAAATATTCAATTTATTCATTTGGGTTTTCTGGGAATGCTGCGATTGATAAAGAGAATAAATAAATCTGAATTTTTGCTTCTGTAAATTATTATGTCTTGAATATTATTGTTGTTAAAAATAAAATTATATAAGAATAGTTGCACCCCACTTTATGAAATATAAATCAGTATTAAAAATTAAAAATAAATTATTTTTTATTAATACAAAGGACCAAACACACAAAAACAATAGAGGTAAAAATAATAAATAATTTCATGACATGTTGTGAAGGTACTCTTCCTTCGTCGTCAGATGATATTAAATAAATAAATACACGAAAAGGAAAACAAGGCTCGGAATTTGAAATTTAAAATTTAAATGTAACAATAATTTTGGATAACAATAAAATCACAACTTTATTATTTAAATAACTTTAAATCCAAAATTATTGTTACATTTAAATTTTAAATTTCAAATTCCGAGCCTTGTTTTTCTTTTCATCTATTTATTTATTTAATACAGTAAAACCTCGTTAAGTCGTCACTCCGTTTAAGTCGTTGATTCCTTTGGTCCGACAAAGTCTCATAGACAATAATGTAAAATAACCCTCTTTTACTCATCACCAAATTTAATTCTACTCCGAATAACTCGGCGAAAAGCTCGGCCTCAAAACTGGCGAAAAGCATCTTTATTCTCAATTTTGCCTGCTATCTTTTCAGCCCCGTCCCTTCACTCTAAGAAAGCCTAGCCTTTACGGGGAATATTCACTTGGGAAATTACACACTTCTCGCTGCGACTCTTGTCAAGTGTAAACTTTTTTCTTGACCGCTACTGAGTGTGATTTCATTTCATAGCGAGTAAGCTCCGCTGTAAGGGCTATTTCGTGGTTAGATTACATTTGTAACATGTCAGGGAAACGAAAACTTATCTCGTTATCTTTTAAAGAAAAAAAAGACTTAATTGCACTTTTTGAAAAATCAAATGTTTCGAAAACAGCTTTTGCCAAAGAACAGCATATTCCCAGGACTACATTAAACGATATTCTTTCATTGAAATAAGTAATTGAAGAATCTGATTGCAAAGACAAAAGAAAGAGAATGAGGAAATCGAAGTTTGACGAGATCGAGGAGGTTCGATGGCTAAAATATTCCAGATCGCAAAATGTGCCGATTTCAGCCGTGATTCTCAAAGAAAAAGCCATGGAAACTGCTAAGGAGTTGAACAATGAAGATTTCGGTGGCAGCAATGGTTGGCTGGAACGTTTCAAAGACAGACATTGCCTTTCTTTTAAAACGATTTGCTTAAAAGCAGCAGCTGTTGATGGTGATGCTATAGAAGACTGGAAGAACAATGTTCTCAAGGACATTTTATCTAGGTTTGATGCATCAAATATTTTTGATCTGGATGAAACAGGCTTATTTTACTGCCTTTTGCCTGATAAAACTCTATTCAGGGCCAGATTTAAGCATAGGCTATAAAGGCTGCAGCTTATGGGCCCGCGACCACTGTCTAGATGCAAAATGATTCTACGTCAATTTTTTAAATCGGGTTTATTTTAGTAAATAAATAGTGTAAAAGTTTGGTGATCGTAATCATCATTTATCATTTGCATTTGGTTTAACTTAATGTAGTGTTTGGATGTTTGACCAGCCTGACAAGAATATCTTCCACTATCTGCCAGCCGGAAATTTCTCATGAATTCATCAAATTCTAAATACTGTATAGGAAAGTCTCACGTAAATTTTCTATAATTTAATAATAAACTTTAAAAACGTTTATTTCTAAGTTTTTAATTGGATAATTGCTGAAAATGCGGTTTTTGTAGGTTAATTTTAAAAAAATATTTTGTCCGGTAGGGCTCACGCTGCAGGTTCAGCCTAGGGGACCACAGTTCCTAAATACGGCACTGGTATTTAAGGGCGAAAAGCACTTTTGGAAAAGCAAGCAAACAACGCCTGACACTTCTGCTTGGAGTTAATATGAGTGGAAATGAGAAACTTAAACCACTTGTGATAGGCAAAAGCAAAAAGCCATGCTGCTTTAAAAACATTAGATCCCTGCCAGTTGAATATGAAGCAAATTCAAATGCATGGATGACTACAACAATTTGGGAACGACATATTCGTAAACTGGATTCTCAGTTTTCGCGTCAGAAAAGAAAAGTTGCCATCATTGTCGATAACTGTACCGCTCACAATCAAACCGAAAATTTAAAAGCGATCAAAATTGTTTTTCTTCCTCCAAATGTAACTGCACTTCTTCAACCTTTAGATAAAGGGATAATTCTTGACTTTAAACGAAAGTACAAAAAAATGCTTGTAAAGGACATGATAAAAGCATTGGATAGAATCAAAAAGCTAAAAATTTCGGTTTTAGATGCCATTAACTATGTGCACAAAAGTTGTAGTTCCATTTCATTACAAAGTGTTTCGAATTGTTTCAGACTTGCAGGGTTCATAGCAAACACAGGATCAGAAGAAATCCTCAGCGAAGACATCATCGACCCGGAACCATTAGAGACTGCTGCAAATTGCAAATGAAAAAGGGTGCAGCGTCAATGACACTAATGCGTTTATCAACATTGATAACGACATTGCAATCTGCTCACAAGCGACTGTACAAGCTTTGACATCTGAATTTTTGGAAGAAAATCAAAACAGTTCAAGTGAGGATAGCGATGTCGAGAATATAGATCAAACCCCACCCAACAAGACAGAAACAATCGAAGCCCTGGAGAAAGTTCGACATTACTTAACATCCATTCAAGGTACAACAGACGAAGAATTTAAAGCCTTAAGTATATTAGGAAAGATAGTTATTTCCAGTAATCAGCACCTTCATTAATCAACACTGTTGGATTATTTTAATGCCAGTAAAAGAAAATAAAATGTGGTAAGTATAAAACGTGTTGGTTTTTTTTTTTTATTTTCCACTCATTCATTTGCATGTATTGATTTCTGAAAATCTTGTTTTTCTCATCGAATCCTACAGCAATTCATGAAAATATTGTATTTCAGTGTTTTTTTTTCAAAAATGCCCACTCCGCTTAAGTCGTCAAAAATGTTTGGTCCCTTGAGTGACGACTTAACGAGGTTTTACTGTATCATCTGACGATGAAGGAAGAGTACCTTCGCAACAAATAATGAAATTATTTATTATTTACTAGCAGCAAAGCCTGTCAGATGACAGGCCTAAAAAAATCTGAAAAATCATTTTATTATCAACTATCAAATATAAAGTAAATATAATCTAAATACTGTGCTAATTTGTGAACAAAGCTTCTACGGCAAAAATGGTTTTGAGTTTCGAAATCAGCGTAAACAACTGAGTAAGTATGCCAAATTTCATTAAAATGGATGCAGTGGTAACAAAATTATTTGGTTTTGAAAGTATGTTTTGTTAGAAATTCAGTTGTCTACGTCAGTTCCCAAGGCTATAATTTCATGGAAACAACATGGAATGACAAAATGAACTAATATTTTCATCCAACTTGAGTACCCTTGATTCAATGGTATCATTGAGAACCGCTGGATCTATCTTAATAGCTTAATTATTGGAGTTACAGACAGCTTATTGTGCTTTAATTCTCTGACAATTTGTAGATTTTTTAATTATCTTTCTTCAAGTAATTTAATAATAATGCATTGTTCCATTACAATATTAAATAATGTAGATGTCATATTGTTTCCTATTAATGATTGTAGCAACCAAACTCACCTTTGTATAATCTAAATATTGCACTAACTTGTGAACGAAGCTTCTACGGCAAAAATGGTTTTGAGTTTCAAAATCAGCGTAAAAAACCGAGTAAGTATGCCAAATTTCATTAAAATCGGTGCAGTGGTAACAAAATTATATAGTGTTATGGACAGACAGACAGACGAACTTAGCCAATTATATATGTTGATACCTCTATTGTTTTTGTGTTTGGTCCTTTGTATTAATGTTTATATACATATAATGTATAATAATTATTTTTTATACTCATGGATTACAGAATTTATTTTGTTTTTAACACTTTTACTTATTGAAACTTAATTCTTGTACCCAATAAGTTTCAATTTTCATAATTAATAGAACCTGAACCATTTAAATATAGCCAGGCAGTTGTAATTTTATATTGGTTAGTTTTCAATGTTATTTCCCTATGTCTTACTTTTTTGGACCACCGGTATATGGATTATTTCAAAATAGGGTTCTTAAATAAAAAATACACCAATCAATATTGTTATCACTGCTTATTAAACATTAAAAATATATTGAAATATAATAATGTTCCAATATTCCAAATTTTTTTTTTCAGAATATTAAAAACAAACTAAATCGGAACTTTTCTCACTTTAGTTTCAGCAAATTTATCAATTAGACTTTCTTAATCTAATACGCTAACTATATCATTTTCTATACACATCATAGACAAGTGACTTAAATGGAGTTGAGATAAGGAATTTCTTAAATAATTTTTAACTCTTTTAAGAACTGAAAAAGAACGTTCACCACTTGAATTGCAAATAGAAATTGTCAAAAATATTTTAAGAATTGTCTCTACATTAGGAAAAATGGAGATTGTAAACTCCAATTAATAATTTATACATGTTAACAGAATTGGTGACATTTTCTTCTTTTACGAAGGCAATATTAAATGGACAAGTTATATCTTTAAAATTTTTAATATCAGTATCATTTTGATATTTTGTGCATTCATTAAATTGGACATTAGGCATTTTAAAATTAAAATAATCCAAAATCCTTTAAGCCTAGTACCCACTAGTAGACATGTTGCGCAATTTGTCTAAAGACCGTCTAGAGACGGGTCTCAAGACACGGTCTATTGACTGTCAAGAGACACCGTTCTTTGTCTCGTCTAGCGTCCACACTACGATATGAGTTCCTGCTTAGTGCTAATTACAATTGACAGAATGCGAAAACGTAAACTAAAAATCTATATTGTCGAACATCTCACAAATTTTTGAAAGTTATCTCCATAAAAAAATATATAATTACTGTACATCAAAAACAAGTCATACTAAATAATAATCAGTATGCTTATCAACCTAATAAAAGTACTGGATTATTATTAAATAATTTCAGTGAAGACATAAATAGTAAATTAAATGAAGGAAAAATTATATATATTGCTTTATAGATTTCAGAAAAGCTTTCGATAGCATAAATCATAGTCTGTGATGGGAATAAGAGGAAAAATAAATGAATTATTAAAAAATTATTTAGAAAATAGAAAAATTAAAATAAAAATAAAAAATTATATAAGTAAAATATACAATATTAAATCTGGAGTTCCTCAAGGATCTAATTTGGGACCGTTATTATTTAATATCTATAGTGATTCATTAAGTAATTGCGTGAGCCTTTCAAATATTTATATCTATGCTGCTGATGTCCTTGTTTTGGCAGAAGATACAGAACAATCAAATGCGTATAATAAATTGCAAATAGATTTAAATAATGTAAACAAATGGGCGATACAAAACCATGACTATAAATATTAAAAAAACGAAAATCATGATAATGAAAAATAAAAATAAAATTATTAATAAAAAGCCATACCATATATTACAGAATATAACATGTAAAAATATTGACAATATATGTCCAATAAATAATTACCAATGCAATTGTGAAAAAATTGAATACATAACTCAACAAAAATATTTGGGAATATTAATTGAGAAATTTTCATGGAATGAACATTACCAATATGTCATAAAAAAATTAAATACATTACCATATCTATTCCACAATTTGAAAGAAATAATTCCTTTTAGACAAAAGTTAATTGTTTTTAAATCTTATCTAGATTCAATTTTAAACTATAGCCTAAATTGCTGGATTTTCATAAATAAGAAGCAAACTGAAATTATAAACAGAATATTATTCAAAATATTAGATAAGGTTTTTATTAATTTCAGAAACAAAAGAGTAGATGAAAAAAATAGTATTAGGAAAAGATTTAAAATACTAACAATAGAAATTTTTTTTATTTATAATGTAATAATAAAAAATTTCTTTTCTATCTCCGCCACTGTCACATTGTGCTTTGCAGCCAAGGATTCCAGGGCCGCTTTTCTTTTTACCCGGTTTTTGTAGTCGTGACTCGTAACATCCCACAAACAATAACATGCATGGTAATCTTCAATAAGTTTTAAAACTTTCTCTTTAGACCACATGTTTTCAAAAAAACTTTAAAACTTTGGAAAATAATTTTAAACAGCTGAACCGCACCGCACCACACCACTCGGTAGCTGGAGACAGACTGGGATGTGTCTCACCTCTAGACGCCGAGCAACGTCCACACTGTCCAAATGTTGCGCAACATGTCTCACGTTGCATGCTGTCTCCCATTCCGATCGGGAGGCTTTAGACCTGCGATTTTTGGTCTCGCAACACTCCCGTAGACAGGGATCGGTCTATAGACATGTCTACGTAGATAACCTGAGACACGTCTAGAGACCAAAATCGCGCAACATATCTACTAGTGTGTACTAGGCTTTAGAACTTCACCGTAAATGGCACTTCTCCATAATAATTCTGAAATTAGTACATCACAAATAACGTTATGTATGTTTACAACAAAATTTTCTTTTGCATTAAAATGTGTTTCATTTAACAATGTATCTTCAAACTGCAAATTTTCTTTTATTTTTATTCTCGTCTCTCGTTATTTCCGTTTTCCATCAGTAAGTTGACAGCGTTCTCAATAACGTCAAAGTTGTTCCTGACAGTCATTATGAAATTGGAAAGCGATTTTAGCAGATTTGTTCCTAACAATAAATTGAACTGGGTGTCTTGCAATGATTTGCTTGTACTATTTAATCTTTCTAATAATTTGTCCCATAAAACAGATAATAATGCAGATAATCGTTGAAACATTCTGCCAATTTTCTCGCCTCCGATTTGTTTATAGCTTTTTCACTATCGGACATGCTAATTTTGATTAGCACTTTAATATTTTGGTAATTACATTTTAATAAGGAAACTGCATCTGCTCTTGATGCCCACCTAGTGTCACTTATTCTTCTTATCTGTGGAGATTGAGTTGTCATACTATTTATAAGTATATTCAATCGCTGGGTAGACGCCGAGAAATATACATATAAATTTTGAACAAAATCAAAGTAATTTAATGCGCCAGAACATGATTCCGCAGCACAATTTCCTATTAAATTTAGTATGGCTGGCTGTAAATTTAGTACATAGATTGATGTATTAATAAGATGTTTTATTCTTGCTTGCAATTCGCTGTATTTGCCTGTCATATTTGCCGCGTTATCGTAGATTTGCTCCCTACAGTTTTTTATATCTATTGATAATCTCTTAAAAATTCTAGAATTATCCATTCTAAATATTCAGAATTATGATTTTCAATATTAATAAGACCAAAAAAATCGTTGTTTTATATTTTCATTTTGTCAACAAATCACAAAATACAAGTTAATTGATCTACGTTGACTACATCCGGAGTAGAGTCTACAATAATGAAATAATAAACTGCTTCTTGAACTTCAAATGTTAAATATTTCTTAACTGTGCTACCCATTGAACTTATAAATTCGTCGCATACCGTGTGCGATAAATAATTAAGCTTTCCGCTACCTAAATTGTTAGCTATTGAATTCTGCCAGATACTCAATACAATTTTTCTGGCAAAAAAAAAAAATCCTTTTCGATTTGAATCTGTGTCTTCTCTGCGGCCACGAAATGCAACTCCCAAACTCGCTAATAATTTCACAGTGGCAATGACTCATTGTAAAACAGCTCGCCAATACTTCTTTTCCGAATCAATTTGTTGTTCTAAGTGTGTATCGATACGTTCAGCAATTGATAATCGTTTTTGTAGAGTCAGCTTTGATTTCATATGGTCCTGAGAAGTTTTGTGACCTCTTAATTTTCTGGCTAAATTTTTCCAGTCATTGAATCCTATAAATTTTGTCTGTGCATTGGAAAACAGTCTACTCTCGTAACAATAAATGCATTTACTTGCTTCTGAATATATCAATCACTGATGAAATTCTTTAGGGCCATTTGCTTTCACACAATAAAAATTTGATTCACAAACATTTCTATCTTCATATTTTACTTTTAAGGGTTGTAATATTGCTACCGTGCTTTCGTAAAGGCTCGGTAGCGGAGGGTAACAGAATGCGACGGGAGCCAGGTAATTTAAAACCAAAGAGACTTTATTATATAAGATCTGTGGTCAGATACAGGTAATACGAATATCGAACCGATTCTTCGGTTAGGCTGTCTTCTTTCCAGTCTTCTAATGGTGAACGATCGTTTCAAGATCCCTCCGGGGACGGATGCTGCAGTCACGGCGTCGGTTAACTTCCACGATGCCTTCTTAACGATCGGCTGTCGTCTCAGGGTACTTCCGGGGACGGTTTCTCGGATCTCGGCGTCGGTTCTCTTACACGATGCCTACGTCTAGCGGTCTTCTCAGGTTCCTTACCGGAAATGGGCGCTGTCGTCTCGGCGTCGATTCTACACAGTCTTCGCACTGGCAAATGCGCTGGGCTTGGCTTATAACAAACTTCCCTCTGGGCGGCTGCTCAACGAACCTCTTATACGGCTGCACTCTATCGACTGGCCGGACTCTCTCTCTCTATCTATTAACGGGTAGAGACCTTCTACCTGATCTCCTGTCCAAGGCCTGTCCTTGATCGCTCCGCTCCTAACTGGAGACCTTTGCGGCTCCTGCCGCTGGGAAGAGATCCTATACTCTGCTACTCCAACTGGAGACACTCCTTGCTGGGCGGTTGCCCTCGACGAATTACTTCTCTCTCCTCCAAGTGGAGATCCGGATGGGCTGCTGCCCCAAGACGAATTGCTACACTCTCCTCTCAACGGAGATCTGGTTGGGCGGCTGCCCCAAGACGAATTGATCATCAGGCGTTCTGCGCCTGGTTTTATAGGCGTGGAGCGCTGCACACGATGCTGAGGACAGGTCGATTCGACCGAGGTATGCAGGGAAGGTCGAGTCGACTGCGCTAAAGGGGGAGCGGACAAACCGCCTGGTAACAATATCTCCAATAATGCAAGGTTTATTAATGAAATAGTATTGAATCATTTTATCAGACAAGTTCGGTGGCCACAATGCAATGTCAATGTTTTTTTGGATAGCACTTTTCTTAGCCTTATGATAAATATAATGTACGAAAGGATACTTATAGAAGTTTTGGTGCGCCAAGTTTACTGTTCGGAGCCCAATATATGTTTCTCTGGAATCGGACGACTCCTTGACCAGGAAAATGTAGCACTGATTCTTTTCTTTGATTTTCGTTGGTTCCCACAACCGTTGACACTGCCTTCGCAGGCCACCATGTATCGATATATAGTGGAACCTCTCATAACGAGTAATTCGCATAACGAGCAAAAAAAATTGTGAAAAAATTGCTCCCTTAACGAGCGACATTTCGCATAACGAGTGACGCAGAAACGGGAAGTCCCGTCTTCATGTCACTCACTTGTGAGCCGGGACTTCAGCGCATGTGCGTCAATCTGTGTTTAGCACTCGTTCTGCTAGCACGTTAGTGTCGCATGTGATCACACATTTTTACAAACTTGTGTTCAGGCATTTTTTGTAATTTTTTTTTGTGAAAAGTTTAATAACCCTTGCAAAAATGTCCCCGAAGAAAAAGCCACAAGAAGACAGCCATAAGAGACTAAAAGTAACTGTAGAAATGAAACGTAAAATCATTATTTGTTATAAATTCATAAAAAATAAACTAGTTATTTCGATTTTTTTATTGTTTTTTGCAAATCGAAATTGCATTCCAGGTTGTTATGCTCCTTAACAATTTATAAGTACAGTAATTTTATTTGAATAAATGAATAAAAAATTGAGTATTTTTTTGGCATGGAACGCATTATCGTATTTTACATTGATTTATATGGGAAAAATTGTTTCGCTTAACGAGTGTTTCACGTAACGAGAAAGATTCTGGAACGAATTATGCTCGTTATGAGAGGTTCCACTGTATATTGATGTATATTGGAAGGTCCGCGGTCGATGATACAGATACGGTGAATGCTGCACTGAAATCGGGAATATCTGACACTCGGCTTATGTTCCGCAGAATTATTAAGTAATGAAGAACTCTTGTTATTTCATAGGAGTAATTGCAGTGACATCACAAAAATTAACAGAAAATAGCCAATCATTAAATTTGGGGATATGTTTCTAATTAGTGACATAGGACAAAGAATTGACATGTTGACCTCCGTGGGAAATAGCAAAACACTAGTTTATGAGAATAAGAATAAATAAAATTCGCACGGGAACATAATATGAAACTCGAAACTTTAGAAAAATGGATGATAACATGAAAATTAAAATATAAAATAATCGGATTTATGAATACAAATAATGATTTCTTTTACAATAAACAAGTATTTACAGAACAAAATAAGAGACGAGGGGCAATACGAAACATTAAAAAAATAAGCTAAAATATGGGCTGAGGGCGCGAAACCGGTCACAAAAGAAAAAAAATAAAGAGTTAAAATAAAACCATGACAATGCCAACATTTACTCTTCCAGCTTTAGAAATGAAGTTTAGAAAAAAATTGCTCCAACATTGTAAAGCAGAATAACTATACAGACTGTTAAAACAGAAAAGTAATTGAAATAAAACATAGATTCATCATTAAAAAAAAAACGCCTCGAAGTGATAGGTTAATTCATACATTTTTATTCGGTTAAGACCTCAGCCCGGGTCCCGGTGCTGAGAGACCAAACTGACCTTCCTTGCGGGGGCCCCGATTTCATGTTAGGGTGAAAAATTCATTCCTTGATCTGTGATACTGGTACGCACGTATTTATACACTGAGTCTAATTAACCCTTTCTGCTCTAACGATTCCATTTGGAATCGCTAGCTTCCATTTTTTTATCACTCCATACTTAATGCCGAAACATAGTACCGTTACGTAGTACTTTTAAAAATATTCATTTTGAACCCCATATTAATATTTTTAAATAAAAAATTAGAAATGTTACAGATTTTTGAAATTTTAGGGAAATTTTGACATTTGTTTAATTTTACACATTCTAGCACCTTTTTAGTTTTCTGAATAATTGTCTTGTTAAGAGGACAAAAACTATACGTAAATTATGAAGTTTCAACCGTCGGATCAAAAGTTACAGAATTTTTCATTTTCTGGTTGAAAGTTGGAACTTAGAATTTTCAAAATCCGTCTTTTAAGTTCCCATCGAACTTAACGTACGAAACTTATATATTTATGTAGGTGACTTATTTATCGATATAATGAATAGTTGAAAGACACTAGTACGCTAAATAGTTTACGTGATAACGTATTTTTTAAACGTAAATTGCCTTTTTTCCGCATGCTATATAATGATAATTAATAACGATATAATGATTTAAAAACTAGAATTTAACAACATTTCATTAATACTTTTAATATTTAATGTAATAATTATTCATTTTAAACTCTATGTTAATTCAGGGCAGAAATTAATATTACTGTTGGGAAACTTCCAGATTGACTGCGTAAATGTTATTCTAATATTTTTAAGTTATTATATATACTTACTTGATAACAAAACAAATGTACAACATTTCTAAAAGTTTTATTCAATTAAACATGCCTTGTACTGGTTCTTGAATGCGCCTGTGAATGCGTGAAATATGACCGCTAGGGCTGCCACCCACAAAACATATCATAGCTCAAGCTGGCGTTATTCATTTGTCAATGTAATTTAGGGATTATTGCTAAATTATTAATTATTTTTATTATGAAAAGAAATAATTCAATAAAATAATTTTTTATTTTGAGGCCCTCTTGATTTATGAGGCCCGAGGCGCGTGCCTCCTACGCCTATGCGGAAGTCCGCCACTGACCACGAAGTCGGTCAATTTTGATGACGTAATGAAAGATTTTCTGGCGAAAAAATTATGTAGTATTTACAGTATACTCGGTGTATATAATACATTTGTGTTTTATTATTATAAAATTTAAAAGTACATATAAATGCATTTTTTGGGCCCTGTGATTCTTCGCAGCTGAACATAGTTTATAGCAGAATCGCCATACGAAGTTCTCCCACATCTAAAATTATATAAATAAAACGGTTAAAGTTATAAACAGCATGACACAATATTTAAAAGTCAACAAGTCTTTATCTTTGTTTGCTAAGAGAGTTTTCACGCCTTTTATTTCGGCAGAAATGAAATCTTTAATTGCCAGCAAAAAACTGGCAATCGTTAGGGAATCTACCATCAGTTAATTCCCTGAATTGCCCTTAACAAACCTGGGATCTGGCAGAGGCATATCTGAAAATTGAATAAAACACAAAAATCAGGAAAGTTTTGTGTTATCGAGTCTTGCGATGGAGAGAAGCTACGTCACACCAATCACAGGGTGTTTTTGGTTTGATGACGTCATGATACAATTCTGCGTCTGTTCGCAGGTATTCTTGAAAAATACTTCAAATTGAGCCGAGATTTTTAGGATGAAAAACTTTTGAACGTAGATTATTGGAAATATAAGGTCAAATATCTTTTATCTTTAATAATTGTTCCCCATTGCACTTTCACAATGATTGACATTCAGTCTTGCAAGGCATTGCTCTCAGATCATGTAAAATTAAGATCAATAACTTAGTTAAAATGAAAAATGATTTACAATCTGAGAGCACAGATAATTCA
>JAFIDM010012231.1:57727374-57791715 GCA_023159025.1 Thereuonema tuberculata | reverse complement strand
TAGTTAAAATGAAAAATGATTTACAATCTGAGAGCACAGATAATTCAGAGAGAAAAATAAAGAAATTGAAACCTAATTAGTAAAACCATTGAACACTTTTGTTATTTATTTATTTATTTATTTGTGTTTGTTTGTCGCCTTTTTGGTTAGAAGATTATATTTTAAAAATATGTAACTAAAAAATAGGCAATCTATATATTGACATTTTAAATTAAACCTGTTTCTTTTTTATTTAATTGAAAAATATAGTTCATAAATTAAATTTAGCAATAACTGATCCTAAAAATTGTTGTTTACTTATGGTTGTTTATAACTTATTGTAAATAAAATCTTGTTCAAATTTGAGTGTAATTTAATGAACTAACACTGTTTTAATGATGAATTAAATAAAGAGAAAAAAAGTTCAAATTCGTAATTAAAAATATATATTTTACGGCCTTTATAATTTATTTATTCCAATTTTCTTATGTCTAAATTAAGTTCCTAACTAAAGTCGCTTTAAATTTTTACTTCAATAATAATATCAATTACCGTATTCGGATTAAATATATAAAAAAAATCATTTTGTAAGTAAGTACTTTTAAAGTAATAGAATCATCCAGCGTTCATTCAGGTACAAAATCGCTCACTTAGAAAGTCAGCACTAAGTTCGGGATGCGAATCCTGTGCACTTTGGCCTGTTGTAGGAGGTGGCTTTGTACGTCACTACAGTGACGTCATGTGCACGACTATGGTGCAACTATGCAAGCTTCCGAAGTATCGCTACTGTTGCTATGTGTGCCTCTATAAATGATAACCACGGTTGTGGTTACAACCGCTCCGGTTATGGTTGTCACGTAACTGGTTATGCTGACGTAGGAGCCTGATTCCCCAACCCTTGCATTTATAGACTACGTGGTTACAAGATGGCTGACATTAAGAGAATCTGTTATTAGAAATTGAATCAAGTTCATCAGCCATGTAAATCTTGAATTACAACAAAGAAGTAAAAATAAAATGACTGACTTTTTTAAGTTAAAAAAAAATATTTTCAATGGCAGTGTGATTGCTTCATTAAGGACAAGTAACTAAAATAAAATAATTATACTTTCATGCAACAGAACAAACTGACTGTAGACCACCAAAGCTAAACAGCCAATATCAGCAGAATTATGCATGATATGTATTTATTTTCACGAGAATTATTTATCATTAGTTATATAAGTGATTTTTATTTTTACTAATTCATTTTTATTCTGTTTTTTTTTTTAGATGAAGAATTCGCTTGTGCGTTTATACATGCAACTAGCAGCAAAGCCTGTCGGACGACAGACATAAAAAAAAAATCTGAAAAATCATTTTATTATCAATTGTCAACTACAAAGTTAATATCTCCTTATAAACTACATTTTTTGTAAAACAGCATGAGATCCTTCTATCAGATGTCCTTGATGTATTTGGTCAAGAATTTTGATTTTGACGTCGCAAGCACGATGTGCTCGAGATGTAGCAACATATAACTGTCCATGACTAAAAACAGGCTCTGGTAAATAAATACCAACCATATCTAAAGTTTGTCCTTGTAAATAAATTTTACTAAAAGTAACAATGGAATAATTATTATTTTCGACCCATAACGCCGAAAGGCATTTAAAACTCGCCTTTGTAATCTAAATACTGCGCTAACTTGTGAACGAAGCTTCTACGGCAAAAATGGTTTTGAGTTTCAAAATCAGCGTAAAAAACTGAGTAAGAATGTCAAATTTCATTAAAATGGATGCAATGGTAACAAAATTATTTGTTTTGAACGTATATTTTGTTAGAATTTCAGTTGTCTAGATTAGTTCCCAAAGATAAAATTTCATGGAAACAACATGGAATGACACAATGAACTAATATTTCATTCAATTTGAATACCCTTGAATCAATGCTACCATTGAGAACCCTGGATCTATGTTAACAGCTTAATTTTATCGAGTCACAGACAGACGAACTTAGCCAATTATATAAGTTGATAATAATAATAACACGTTTTAAACCAAAATAACATTATGTAATTTGAAGGGAAGGACAACGAATTTCTGTAAATGAAGGAAACTGGAGAAACGGGTTTTCTTGCCTAACAACAAAATGGCAGCCACTACTACTTAACTTCCTACCTTTAGGCCTCAGCAGGCCATCTAGTTGGCGCACGACCTGTGCCTCTAACATCTCCAACGAAGACAAATGGGATTGCAAAGACCGAGGTTTATCCAACGCTCTGTAAAATTCTACCGCAAGAAATTAATGCATTTACATATAAACTTTCTTTGTGCTTAAAGGAATTTCAGAAATATATGTAATTCTGTCTGCAATCGCTGTCTGTGAATTTCAATCGACGGCAATTCATTTGGGCGCCATGTTTTTCGTCATGGACATGACGTCATGCGTGACGTGTTCCAACGCTATGATATGATTGGCATTCTATCGAGTTACGGACAGAGAGACAGACAGACGAACTTAGCCAATTATATAAGGTAGATAGTTCACAATACATCAACGGAAATCCCTTCTGTTGGATGCATGGCAGGAGAACTAGATTTAGAAGGTAAGAATTACAAAATGAATATATTTAATCGAATCTGTTTCTGCATTACCATTCTTTAAAAGGAAATTTATATAATGTTTACTAGTCATTGTAAGCATGCTGGTGACTGAAGTTTGTACATAAGATGAGTTTTCATTCATTCATATATTTTATTCCAGTTAGATATTTAGTTGGAGATATTTATGTATATGAATAATGATAATAGTAATTTAGTGAAACGTTAATAATGTACAGTTTATACGCCTTCTTCACAAAATTCGAATGGAATGAGGATGCCACTGCTCTCATGTATTAGGAAGACTTAAAAAAAAAACCCAGAAACTAACTATTTTGTAATATAATGTAATATTTTAACGCAATGTATATGAAGCTAAGGAAACTATCATTTAGGTGTTGTTAACTTAAAAATTTCACCTACTAATACGGTTATCGGAAGGACTCATGTCTTCACTATTTTCTAATCCCTTAATTCACAACTAATCTCCATCACTTTCCAAGTACAGTAGACACTCTCTTAACTGGCTTAAATGGGACCGAGGGTAAACCGGAGAAGTGAAATAAATTAAATTTTGGATGTATTTCTTATAAATAAATACACAATTAAAATATTGCATCATTTTATTCAATGTATTAAAGTATTATAAGTTACATACCATTAAGAAACCGAGCACCTTTTTTTGTTGAAGCCTAGAAGTTCGGCAACATGCCGCATGATTTCGCCATTTATTTTATCAGCATCACATCAATTGGAGAAGCTAATGACTGTATTGGATGAGCTTCTGAAATACTTATGATACCGATACTAAATAAAGAAACACTTGTATTTTTTTATTTTTACATTTTAAAGATAAAAAAAAATCAGTCGGTTAGAGCGGAGATCCGGTTAAACGAAATCCGGTTAAGAGGGAGTCTACTATAAAATTGTTGTCTTTGTTCGTGGTCATATTCAAGGTATTCAGATGTAAAAGCCTCAAAAATGGAAATTGAATATCAGTTCGTACAACCTAAAGAAAAATAAAATTTCAAATTATTGTGTATATTGAAATTTAAACGTAGTAGAGCTGATAATTTCACTGATAATGACATACATCACTGACCTTTTTTATTGTTTGTGCTTTAATTTTTTATTGTTTGTTTTTTAATCATTTCCTTTTGAATTTCGTGGAACTTAATTTCTCAGATGCGATATTTGAATATTAACTTTGACTTGAGATTGAGAAACTAACAAAATCCAATTAAGAAATTTAACAATTATTTTTTTAAAAAAAACTTTCAGATCCTCAAAATTCAAAGTGGTCCGGAGAGCAGACAGCGAAAGAGTTTCAATAAGATGTTCTGCGGAACAACTAGGAAAAAAAAAAAAAAGGCCTGGAACGAACAGCATTCTTTGAAATATCTCGGGATTTAAATTTTCAGAAGATAGCTGTGATATCAAGTGGAGAGCTCTCCTGCAACGCTACAGGTACGATTTTAAAGCCTCAATGTAATATATTCAGTTAAATGTTCACAAGTCTTATTAGATATATGGAATGTGTAGCTGTGCTGATAGATTCTTATATTTAATTAATAATCTAAAAAAGATAAATAATTTAAAGTTTAATATCCTTTCTTTATCAATTACATCATGTATTTTTTTTTATTATAATTGATATTTTTTTATTTCATAATTTCCCCAGTTTAGTTCACTAAATACTTTCTACTTCATATAATTATCTAGTCTGACCATAATTATTATTTAATTTAGATAAGTCAAAATAATTATTCAAGTTATAACATTTTTGTTATAATTCTCTTCCAACATAAATATTTTTCGTTTAGTTCATAAATACATTTTTCTTTCATAGATAAGATCTTTATTTTCTTTTGTTCTTGTATTTTTTTTAATATAATTATTATCTAATATTTCAAGGATTTATATTTTTGATTTGCTGTTTATTTATTAAAAAAAAAATCCAACATTCAAGTCAGTATTGTGAAACCAAACAATTACCATTCTGTAAAATATCTACTTTTATTGTAATACAAGCAGTATGTCATATGAAGAAGTATGTCATCTGAAATTTAAATTTGAAATTTAAGCTTATCTGTTGTAATTAATCTCAATATTTATTTATTTTAAATTCTTCGTGTATTTTTTAAAGCCTTTATGTCTGTGATAAATATACTTACATCAAACTTGTTAAATAATTAAAAACAATAAACCCGAGATATCTGATTGGGCATATCATGCCCTCACTTTTATGCATGATCCTGATCCAATCGTGAAAATCTATACTTTATAATATTAAGCTGAAGAGTTTGTATGTTTGAACGCGCTAATCTCAGGAACTTCCCGTCCGATTTGAAAAATTCTTTTTGCGTTAGATAGCCCGTTTAGTGATGAAGGTTATAGGCTATATAACATAACGTTACGACGAATAGGAGCGGAGCAGTAAACATAAACATCAACCAATGCCGGTGGTGATGGCGCGCTGGGTTGAGGGCGGCTTGGCCGCCTGACCAGAACCGAATATCACTCGTAATGCATATGAAACAGATATGTATAATCACAATTTAACGCGGGTGAAACCACTGGATACATTTGTAAGTGCAAAAATGAACAAGACAGATTCTTAATAGAATCAAGTTTCATAAATTCTAAAGAATGTTTTAATAAAGTTAAATCTTTGAAAACTTAGATTTTCATTAAATTTATTCAGAAAATAGTAAAAAAGACGTTTAATAATTGTAATTAATGTTTATTTTAATTTAGCTTTATTTGTTATTTGAACTATTTAGAAGATTATTAGATATTTATTTTTCAACAATGTATTTAAAAAATGTTTAACCTAACAATTGTACATTGGTTTATTATACATTGTGATATTTTCAGATTGTTATTATAAGACTCGGAAGGGAGTGAGCCGATCCTGGAGGTAACGCAACACCAGGCCAACCCGTGATAAGGCAGGAGCAAGCTCCAAACACCTCAGCTGTTTCCAAAATCAGTTTAAACCTTCTTGATCCCCAATGGGGACCGAATCACGGTTTAATCTGATTAAAACAGAGTTTTATATTGAAAGTTAATTTTTGATAAATCGTTATTTGGAAGATGAAAATGGAAATAAATGAAAATTGAAGGGGGAGGCCCGCGATCCAAGCCGAGCGGCAAAGATGGGACAGTGAAGTCATATCGCTTCTGAAGAGAGGTAAGGGAAAAAAAAGGGAGAAAGCTTAATATGTCTCAGCTCCAACGGATGGCATCTGAGACCATAATTCTCTTCATAAGACGGGCATAGGGGGATGCGAAGGTGACGGAGAACAGCTTCATTCGCGGAGTCTCAGCCGCCCAGGGCTCCCATGATGGTGTCAACGCTGGCAGTGAAGCAGAGGACTGCAGGTGTGTGTTTCTTCTCTTTCTCGGCTCGCGCCAGGTCGAACGCAGCACGTGTGTTTTCGAAGGGCATGGTAACGTTGACGATCGTAATGTATTTGTTGGCATTGTCGATAGTCACCAGATCCGGGCGCACCTGTTCTTCAAAGATGGGAATGGATAGATTGATGCAGATCTCGACTATATGCGATGCGCGGACAGCATTGTGTAGCTTATCGAGAACTGCATTGTGTCGCCTCGTGATGGTGGCAAGGTGTGGACGGCAGTGGCATAGAACGTGGGGGAAGGTGTCGCATGGGTCTCCGCATTTTTGGCAGCGTCTGGAGTAGCTTTTGCGCGCACTCACATACCGTCTGCATCTGTTGAGTGGCACTACCTAGCTGAGCTCGGTGAATGAAGCGCCACTCGTCAAATCGCATGTAATTGCCCTTTTGAAGGAAATGGTTGGAGGCAGAGCAGCTGGAGGTGACGTCGTACACTTCTCTTGATCAGGTTTTTGAATAAGGGATGTCAGGAAGCTGTGACGCATTGTCTGCCTCAGGGCCGACTCGCAAATCTTCCAGAAGGTGGTTGCACCGTTGATGAAAAGGGACATCCGGCCGTCGATCATCCGCCATACGATGTAGATCTTGTCGCGGGGGCGCTGAGTGGCGGGGCGTAGATGTGTCCACGATGAAGGGATGTCGGTGGTTTCAAGACAAGATCCCCTCCATGGAGCCATTGTAGAACTGGTTGTGTGAACGATGTTCTCTGAATGAAGATGAAGATCCTGACCACATTTTATGGCGATGTCAGGATCAAAAGAGAGTATTTATAAGAAATGAATTTGGAAAAATATTGATTAAAAAGAAATTTTCATTTCCTGGACTTGATAAAGAAGTTATAAAACTTTTTCAGGAATATTCCAAATTTATTCGGAAAATCCGTAAGATATAAATTACCTTTTAATCTTTACTTACAGCATCGTCACATAATGAGTTACTTCTGGTATTTTTTTTTTTTATTGTAAATAGCCTTTTTTTAAATTTGGTTTCATTTTTATATTGGATTGTTGTTTGTCTTCCATTTTTATTGTAAATACTTTTACTTTTAGCCGATAGTGAATTGGTTCATTGTTCTTCGGGCGTTCTTTCTTTCTTAAATTTTTTTTTTTGATGGTTTGTTGTTCGAAAACAATTACACTAGGTTTTACATTAGGGGGGAAGGCTAACACATCACGTTTACTTCTGACGCCTGGTAGTGGCCGCCAGGGGTGAAGACTTCTTTCTTTTCTTAATTTGGGACACTTTTTATATATAACTCTTCGATTAATAAAGTCTTGATGTATGTAAAGTGAAGAAAGTCTTTATTTTTCTAACATTGTATGTATTCTAAGGTTTTTTGAACTATTAGCTTATTGGATGTGAGAACAATGTCACGGGGAGTAGCGAACTTTACAAGGTGGTCTTGGACCAGCAGTTGGGGAAGCCTTCATCATTAGGCTAAGATATTTTCGTTTATTTTATTTTATTTTATTTATTAACATGTGTGTTTGGGTTTGTGTGTGTACGTTGACTTTGTGTTCACGGACCGGAAATCAGAGTCCTTGGCTGCTGCTGCTGCTTTCATGCACTGCTGTAAGTTTGACTTATTTTTAGATATTGATACTTTAAAATTTTGTTTGATTCTTTTAGAGGAACGCCCCTAGATCCTTTGTTTCCGCACTAATTTTATTTAATTGTTCCCACTATTTTTTGTTCTTGTCTTATATTTTCGTGCGTAAGGGATTTCCCTTGTTTCTGCAGGGGCTACAGGGTTTTGCAGGTACAATACTGTTCTGACAGCTGGTGAGTGCTGTTGGCGGCTCTCTTCGTTGTTAATCTCTTTTGATGGCAGGGGTAGATAGCTCTGGTTTTCAGGAAAGACTTGACTCTTTACTGAAAGATTAACATGGTTTCATTGAAAATTCTTTTTAAAATAAATATCACGATTGGCTTAAATCTAACATTTAATAAGTGAAAGATAAGAAAGACCAAATGAAAGGAAAATTAAGGAATGAAATATATGAAAAAACAAAAATAGATCTCAGAGGAATTAAAAAGCTACCATTGCCTGGGAACAGAAAGAACTGAATATATATAGGAAAACTGCACTCTGATCACCTGTAAATTCCACCATTTCTGAAGTTTTCTCTCCTTTAGCTTTGGAGATGTCCACTAACGGGGAAGAAAATAGAAGTAAAAGAAAAAGGAACGAAATAGTATACGAGTTTAATGTTAATACGACCGAGATCATGTCGTAAGCTGTGGATCTCTTTTATAAACAGGCAGATCAAATCAAACAAGCGATTCCCAGAGAAGAAGCGAGTAAAATAAGCTTTAGAAAGTCTGATCAGTTATCAATCTGTTATCAAGTAATTATCTGAGATTAATAAAATCTTTACTAAATTAATGATTAATGCTAAAGCTTTAGAGATTTCCCTGAAGAACACTGAGCTTCAGAATGCTAATCTCAAGCTCAGAATTCTTGCTTTTCAAAATGATAAGACTATCGATGTAAACGTTCAAGGCATTCCTAAGACCAAGCTTTTGTTAAGCCGATATGGCAAGAAAAAATAATAATGTTAATCAAAACATACAAAAGAGTCGTCCTCTCCAAAGAAGCCGACTGATTTCTCCACCATTGTCTCTTTGTGGGAGGGAGGAAGAGATGCCGCCGCCACAGCAGAACTAAAGAAAATTTTAACAGAATCATTGAATCCTTTGTCATTGGGAGGGGTCTTAAAATAGTCAAGGATAATGGGCATATCATTCTTAAATGCTATAATAAAGAGCAAAAACAAAAAGTTGAAAGTCAACTGTGCCTCAATCAAGCTTTAGAAGTTAAGGGTAGAAGTTAAGAATTATAGGTGTATCTATAGATTATAATAAAGAAGAATTAGTAAATAATAGGCTCTAATCCTACTGCTGTTGAGGGCTTTAATTTATCATCTATAGATCAACACCTTAAAGTGATTAATAGCAAACAATGTAGAAATAAGAACAAGAGAAACTGGGTCCTGCAAGCCTCTCCTGTAATATTTAAGGCTTTAGAACAACAAAAATATATTAACTTTAATTATTTAAGGTTTCCTTTTATAGAGGATATATGGGTTGTAAGATGCTTCAAATGCAATTCATTTGGACATCTTGCAAAAGGTTGTAAAAATCAAGCCTCTTGCTATAAGTCTGGGGGTCCTATCCCGCCATCGATTGTGAATCCAACAAAATTTCATGTGTTAATTGTCAGAGAGCAGGCAGCAGCAGCGGTGGGCACATGGTTAATTCTGTGGAATGTCCCTGTTTTAAGAAGGCTTTGTTAAGTAGAAAGAGTAGAAGTTTACTCATGATTAATATTGCCCAATTTAACATGGGAAGGGGTCAGTTAGCTCATGCCAAGCTGCAGCTTCTTAGGAATTGCTTGATGTCTTTTGTCTTTAGGAATCTTTTTACTTAAGAGATGGCATGGTTCCATCTTCTGGTGAAAACATAATTAATTACTATCATGGCAATCCCCAGCGTACCACGAGATCTTGCATTCCAGTCAACAACAATAACTACCAGAGTATTTTGCTCACTCAATATACCAATAGGGATATTGTTACTATTAAACTCACTTCAGATAAATATGATATCACAACTCTTAATGTTTACGCTCATAAGTATGAAAATATTGCTAACTTTTAAACATTTTAGATCCGTGTTTCCCAACAGGGGGGCGTTTTGATTGTTAATGGGGGCAAATCGAAAATGGAGCAATGCTGGTTTTTTTTTTTTTGGTTGTGAAAGTAAAAAAATGTTGGTTTTATGTTTAAAATTTTTTCTTTTTGAAAGTTATACCTAATCTGGTGGGCCATAGCATACTTTAGGTACTTTAGGTGGGCACAGCACAAAAAAGGTTGGGAAACACTGTTTTAGATAATATTACTAATAGTGCAAACAATGTGGTTATTGTTGGTGACTTTAATGCAAGACACTCAATATGGGGCGATCACCTTATTGACGCTAGAGGTACGGAGGTTTCTAACTGGATTTTCCATAACCATCTGAATATCTTGAATATTTGTTTCAATAAATGGTAGGAGCTGGATTGATCTTGCTATTAGCAAAGATTGATTTTGCATCTTGCTCTATTTATTGTGATTGTAGTCTTTATGATGAAGACATGGGAAGTGACCATAAGCTGATTAGGCTCTGCGTGGGCTTTCTCCTCCCTGTGTTTCTTCCTCCTCCTGCTTGAGGAGAGCTGATTGGGAGTTTTTATGTATGAAAGTCGCACCCATTTCTCTCAGTTCATACATAAAACTGAGAGAAATGGGTGCGACTTTGATGGATTCAATCCATAATAAGGATTGTAACAGTGTTACCAATCTTTTTCAGGAGTCTTATAAAAGGCGTGTGATGCTTCCATTCCGCTTTATACCAAAAAGTCTTATGAACATCAGAAGCCCACATGTTGGGATCCTGAATTAAGAGAGCTGCGAGCAAGGATGAGGGCCCTTAAGAAAAGGGCATGCAAGGCAAACAAACGCGAGGAGAGAGATCCTGCTGACGTTAAGTGGAGAGCACAAAAGATTAAATACCGGAGAGCTCTGAGACGTTCGAAGTGGACCTCTTGGAGGACGTTTTGTGATTTGTGAATTGTGATAGATGGTTCGAATATTATTTTTTTCTGATTTTCTAATTTTAAATGTTTGGGGATTGTACTTAACACAAAGTTAACTTGGACAAATCATTTAGACCTCATTCGTAAAAAGGTTACTTATATTGCCAGCAAGTTTCTTGTCCTGGCTTCCAAGCATGGAGGGATCAAGTGCATAATTAGAAAACTCGTTTTTAATATTTCAAAAATATTGACCAAAAACGGAGCTACTGTGGGGAAT
Source organism: Thereuonema tuberculata (assembly GCA_023159025.1). NCBI lineage: Eukaryota > Metazoa > Arthropoda > Chilopoda > Scutigeromorpha > Scutigeridae > Thereuonema > Thereuonema tuberculata. Next base: position 57,780,876 of record JAFIDM010012231.1, on the reverse strand, counting down.
TGATGCCCACAAAAGAGAATCAAAAAGTATTTATTTACAATTGGCAAACCTTTTCTGTTGGCTATCACCAGAACCTACAGGACCATCTCAAATGATGCTCTTCACATGCTCAGTGGTGTTCCTCCATTGTGGATTTGGGCTTCTCAATTGGCTCTTCAATATAAACGCACTTCCAGTGTTAATTATTGCCAGAGGGTTCCGGTTGCTGACTGGGTACATCCTGCAGATAGAAGCATTTTTGAAATTAAGGACTGGAATCGGATAAGCAATAAGTACGACGCCATCCTTTTTACAGATGGTTCCAAATTTAACAACCAGGTCGGCTTTGCTATCATTATTAAAGACTCGTTCGTCAATAATATTGCCTAATAGTTGTAGTGTTTTCCAGGCCGAACATTGCGCTCTGCGGAATGGGGTGACCTGGGCTGCCAATTTCTGGAGAGGGCAATCTCTTAATATAGCATTTGTTTCTGATTCCTACTCCTTACAATCTATCTCATGAAGTTCCTATCTGCATAAGGATGTCCGGGATACCTATGTTGACATTAAGGAACTCTCAAAAAATGGCGCGCATTGCGATCTTTGCTGGGTTAAGGCACACGCCGGTAACCCAGGTAATGAGAAGGCCGATAGGGAGCCCAAAAGGGCAACTATTACTGTTTTTCGGCCCATGCCTTGCAGTTCTATTGTGCTAAACAATTGTACCATCATGTGGCAGATTGAATGGAAAGCATCTTCCAAGGGACGCACTCTTTACTCTTATGTTCGGAATGTTTGTCAGGGTTCTTTGTATAACAACTTTTAATTAAACCAGTTTTTAACCGGTCTTGGAAATTTCAAATCTTATCTTTTTAAATTGGCAACAGTGCATGTAGGTTTTGCGAGATGCAGGGGGATGAGAGCAACGACCACGTTCTTAGGCGATGTTTGCATCCTCACAGATTGCATCTCAGGAACAACTTTGAAAAATTATTAATTACGAATGGGATTCCTGCTCCTTTCAGGGACCATAATACATTAAAATTTAAGAAAGAATTTAGTAATTATGCCGAAAAGTTACTGTAAAGGATTGTAAAGGAATGATAATCTCGGTTTTTTTTTTATTCACTTGTGCACTCTAGTACACAAGTGAATAAAAGTTATCAAAACTCAGCAAGTGATAATTTTGCACTCTAGTTCAAAATTATCACTTGCTGAGTTTTGATAACAGTCCTGGATGATTAAAGTTCTTGCACTTGGCACTAATTGTCTATCAAATAAATAATAAAACATATCTCAGTGTTCTATAGCACTGTAAACAGTTAATGAGTAGATATGAGGGTCCATATTCCAAACACACTAATAAGCTTCACTAAATTTATCTTGATCCTGCTCTAGTCATAATTTATTTATTAGTAAATGTTCACGTTTATCTTCAAAATGAATCTTCTTAATATCTTAATGTGAGCACACTTTATATTCACGAACACGTCGCACTAATTTTAGTTGAAGATAAATATTTTCTATGAAAATACTTATATTTCACAAAGCACTTTAAATGAAAATCACTTTTTAAATTCACACTATTGGAGCACAATTTAATTCAAAGTTAATTTGTAAACTGCTTAACTCAAGCAGTTATATCTTCGTAAACTTAAGATGAAAATACTTTCAATTGAATAAAATAATAAATTCAATTCACAGTTGAGTTCACTTACTTCTCGTTGCACTCTTTATTTAAATTTCTTCACTTGAGAAATTTAAACTTGGCTAATTATGTTCTATTCATTTCGTCACAATGTTGTTGTTAGAATTTCTTCTCTTGAGAAACTTAAACTCGCTTAAGCATGTGACGACTTCTAATGCTGTTGAATACATAAGACTTCGTAATTTCAAACGAAATCCTTCTTGCAACATAATGTGAACTTGTCCGGTATTCTTTAATATAAATTACCACAATTATAAAATTACTCACACGATGAAAGCTACTGTCCTAGTCCAATAAGAATCCGCAGATTAATTCGCATTTAATCCATCAATGAAGGCGCAGTTCCAGGTAGTTGACGGCAAACCTCACGTTAATTATCGCTACCCTGCTAGTACTTGTCTGTACCACTCTTCCTATTCGTGCAGCTCATACGTAGTAACCTTCACTCAAATGGCTCCAATTAACTAGTCCTCAAACAGAGGCTCTCTCTCTCATTATAAGCGTTATTCTTCTGACGTTGTATTGCATCTTTATATGGAATTTTTTTTTTTTTAATAATTTAAAATGTTTGAAGCATACAAAAAAAACTTTTAATATTAATTTATTTATTAATAAAATATCCACAAAACTGCCTCTGCTTCAAATGTTGTTAATAACTTACAATTTCATTCCCAACTGCTTGACAAAATTGTTTAATTTTGGTGCTACTAAAGGTTTGATCAATCCATCAGAAACATTTCTTTTTGATTCAGTATACTGTAGTGACAATTCTCCATTTTCTACTGCTTCTTTAATTATGTGATATTTTATATCAATATGCCTGCTTCTATTTTTATTCATATTATTAGATGCCAATTTTGATTGTCACAATAAACTAAACTGGGATCAATAACATATTTCCTTTCTTGAATTTCATGAAGTACATTTCGGATTGATCTATATTCGTTTACACTCAAGGCCAAAGCGATATATTCCGCTTCTTGCTTTGTTTGCAGGTAATCCAATGTACGGCCCCATTACTTAATATCATGACAGATCCGGATATGGTTTTTCTATCGGTGATGTCATCAGCCCAAGAAGCATCACAATAAGTTTTCAATTGATCTTCTGATGATGAATAAGCCAATTTAAGATGTTTTGAGTGTTGTAAATATCGTAAGACACGTTTCATCTGTTGTTTATCTTCTTCTGTGGGGTTGGCTGTATTTCTAGAAAGTTGGTTAACTGTGTAATTGATATCGGGCCTGCTAGTGCTGCATAAATTATTTAAACTTCTGATTACACTACGGAAATTTGTTTGTTCTTGCAAATTCAAAATCCTTTTTCCGGAAGATGTTATTCCTCTTTTTTTTTTTTCCATCGGAGTTGATATACCTTTGCAGTCCTGCATGTTATTGGAATGTAGCAAATCAGTCACAAACTTGCATTGACTTATTTTTAATTTTCCCTCTTGTTGGTTGTAGTCAATGTTCATTCCCAGGAATTCGTGTATATTCCCCATTTTCTTGATTTTATATATTGTTTCTAGTTTATTAAAGGTTTTGTCATTCTCAGCTTTGCTTCTTCCGAGGACTAAAATATCATCAATGTAAACAATTAATATGGTTTTTGATGATTCACATATATTAACATAAATACAAGGGTCTGTTTTTATTTGTCGAAAATCAGTGTGATTCAATTTGTTCTATAAGTCTGTATACCTTTGTCGAACTGCTTGTTTCAGTCCATATAATGCTTTTATTAGTCTAACACCATCATATTTATCTTTGTCATGAAAGACTCCCTCTGGCATTTCGAGATAAATTTCCTCGTCAAGACTTCCATAGAAATATGCTGCATGTATATCGCATTGTTCTATGTACCAATGTTGATCAGTGGCTACAGCTAACAACAATCGTAGATTGGTCATACTAGGTGTCGGTGCATATGTTTGATTGTAATCCAAATATCTTTGTGTAAACCCATTTGCAACTAGTCGAGCATTAAAATGATCTATCTCCCCATTTTGATGGTGGATAAATAATGCTATTCCATAGCATGATCATCGCATAGTTATGATCATTTATACTTGTCAATTCTTCATTAATGGTTTCTTTCTATTTTTCACTCTGAATACTCTGCAAAGCCTCTTTATAATTTTTAGGTTCAATTACTTGAACATGGAAACTTTTCAAACTAGTTGGTTTGGATCTGGTAATGGTTCCAGATCTTAATTTCATACTCTCTTCCTTACTTTCATTATCTTCCCCATCACTTTCAGACTTGTCTTCGGATTGTTTTTTTTTTTTTTGTCTTCAGGTTCTTCATCCAACTCATCCGATTCGCTTGATTCGTCATCTTGCATCTTTACTGATGCAAATGCATTGTTGTACTCTTCTATGGGTATTTCTTTTGTTTTGATAAAGTCAGCGCCCAGTAAGTTTTCATTTACATAAACATTGCCTGTTTCTTCAACTCTGTGTTTCTGGTACCCACACTTTGTAACCACGCACTTTTGGAGAGTATCCAACCAGGATATCACGAATCGCTCGTTCTTGAAACTTGGAAGTGCGATAAATTTTCGGTATCTTTATAGAAACTAGGCTCCCAAATTTTCTGAGATGTTTCACATTAGGATCATATCTATCATTGTTCCACAATTTCAATGGAATTTTATTTTGCACAGTTTTACAGGGTGTGCGATTTAGTAGGTAATTTGTGCATTCTACAGCAAAAACCCAGTAACTAAGAGGTAGCTTTGATGCAATGAGCAAAGTTTTGGATGCATCCAAAAGAGTTCTATTATAGCATTCGGCTATTCCATTATTCTGAGGAGTGTAACTTGTAGATAGACAATGTTGAATACCTTTTTCCATCAAGAAGTGTTGCAGATCTTCATTTATGTATTCTCGACCCTGATCTGACATTAAACGTTTTATTTGTCTTTCAATGAATACAATGTAGTCTTTGATAGTCTTTGTAATGTCACCTTTTGATTTTAGTAAATAAACAAAACCTCTCCTGGAATAGTCATCAATAAAAGTTAACACATATTGCGCTCCATAAGGATTGTTAATGTTTATCGGCCCACACACATCAGTGTGAATAAGTTCCATTGTTTCAGTACTCCTGATATAATTTAACCTTCTGTGTTGGGTATCAGTCATTTGTCAGAGTTTACACGATTCACAGATTGAGATCACATTCACTGATCTGATATCAATGCCACGCAATGGTTTTTCTTTAATAATGTAATCTAATTTGTGATAAGAAATGTGTCCAAACCTCTCATGCCATAATGCACTTCTGTTTTCTTCAGTTTTCACAAAACTATTTTGCACAGGTTGTTCTACTCGGACATTTGCATGATAGATTGTTATTTAAAATACCTTTTAGAACTTTATTTCTCTTGTCTGTCACTATATACAGGTGTACATGTATCCCGGGAGCTCACAGGCATGGGCATAGCAGGCACCTCGAAGGAAGGGCCAGGGCACGCAGGGGACAGGGTGGAGTTGGCGGGGAGCCAAAAGATAGATCCATTGGTCTCCGATGACGGCGTCTTCCGGTCGCCGGGCTGATCGGAGCTACGACTTAAGAGGATTAATGATCGTGTGTAGTAACTGGTTTACCCAATCCAGGACTGATTAGAACAGATTTATATTTTTATTTGTGAAGTATATACTTCGAAAAAATTCTTTATTCGGAAGGAGAAATATGAATATATTGAAATATGAAGGTGGAGACCCGCAGTTCTTGCTGAGCGGCTAAGGCTGGGGCAGGTAAAGCAGTTCGCTTCTCAAGAGAGGGTTTAGGGAGAGAGAGATAAAAGATTAATCCGCAAACTGGCGGTGGCCTGTCAGATGTTCGACGTATATGTCTCGGCTCCAACGAATGGTGTCGAAGACCAAAAGCCGCTTCATCAGACGGGCATAGGAGTGGCGAATGCGTAGAGAACGAAGAACAGCTTCATTGAGGAAGTTCCATCCTCTGAGGGCTCCGACGACGAAGGCATCTACTGTGGCGTCGAATCCGAGGGATTGGAAGTAAAGTACAACAGGTGTGTACTTTTTAATCTTCTCGGCTCGCGCCAGGTCGAACGCAGCACGCCTGTATTCGAATGGAATGGTCACATCGACAATTTTCACTGTTTTGTTGGAGTTGTCGATAATGACCAAGTCCGGGCGCACTTGTTCTCCGTAGCCAGGGATGTTTTGGTTGACGCGGATCTCAACATTGGGGGCTGCGGGTATGGCGTTGCACAGCCTGTCGAGAACCGCATTGTGTCTTCTTGTCATTGTGGATAGGTGTGGCCTGCAGTGGCATAGGATGTGTGGGAGGGTCTCACTGGGATGTCCTTCTGGCTCCGGTGAAACGCCTGCATCCGTTGAGTGGCACAACACCCAGCCTGGCTTGGTGGATGAAGCGCCACTCAGCGAATCTGGTGTAATTTCCCTTCTGGAGGTAATGGTTTGAGGCAGAGCCGCTTGAAGTGACCTTCCCCTGGTCAGGTTTCACAAGGAGTGACGCGAGGAAGGTGTTGCGCGCTGCCTGCCTCAGGGATGATTCGCACTATTTCCTGGGGACAGGGGAGCCGTGGAGGAACAGGGACATTGGCCATCGATGACTCCACTCGATGTCGAACCTATTACGGAGGCACCGGGTGACGGGCCGGAGATGCTTCCAGATGGAAGGGACGGCGGCATACTGTTGTTGTTCTCCCTCCATTGAGTCGTTGAAGAATGCGCTTGGAAGCAACAGTAGCCGCAGTGCATTTGGTGACCGTCTCGTCGGGTGAGGTGAGTAGCCTGAGTGCACGAGTGACCCTGCTAATATCTGAGAGAATGGCCACTGGTAGGAGGTTGAGGCCGCCCTGCTTGTAGGAAAGGTAGTGGTTCAGCGCTTGCGCGCTGAGGAAGGGATAGCCATCTCTTCCCAGCTGCTTTGATGTTTTTGTTGAGCAGGTTGAGTGGCTTCTTAGGAATGACGCCGGCGCTAAGGTAGAATTGGAGACGGGGGATAAGAAAGATGCAGACGGCGTCAAATTTTTGCCAGGGGGCAAGAAGAGATCGGTCGAGGGCGACGAGGTCTGCCTGGATGGCGGTGACCGCGTCATCCCCCATCCGGAAGTGACGGAAGCCCGTAGGCACGCTGAGATGGGGGTAAAGATCGTCGGCAGAAAGGACAGGAAGGAGGGGTGCGCCGACTGAGAACTGGTGTGGGTCAGCTTTTTTGGCTATCCCATCAACCACAAGCGTGGCGCAAGGAATTGAAGGAGAGCCCCGCCCACTCGTGAGTGAGTGGAGGAGGGACTGTAGATCAGAGGAGAGTCAGGTCGTCGGCGTAGGCAAGAACGGGAGTAGTGGAGCCATTGAGCTTGTAGCTGAGACCGGAAGAGTGAAGGGTGTGTAGAAGAGGCTCCATTGTAAGATTAAAGATGATAGGAGAGAGCGGACAGCCCTGGCGGACACCGGCAAGGATAGGGATAGGATTTCATCGACTTGATTAAGGACAAGTATACCCCTGGCTTCGATCACTAGGGGTGCTACCAACACCTGTGATAGACAGCCCTAGATCTTACAAGCGCAAGTCGCCATAGTGGCGAGGGAAAGGCTATGGCCTTTGGTGAGGACCATGGACAAGGGAGGTCAAAGGGTGATGAATCCAAACAGTTAGTGAAAGACTAGAACTGGAAGGAAATTTGAATGAAGTAGAGATTTTGTTAGTAGAAAGTAACAGGAAGAAAGTCCTGCATTAAAGGAAGAAGAGCCTAACCGGGCGACCCTAAAGAGGGCTGAGGGTGATGACTTAGCCGCCATAGGCCGCTAAGAATGCAGGTGTTTGCTCGGGCCATCTCCGAGCAGAAATTTAAGGAGAGGTAGGAACATAAAGTAAAAACATATATGACCTATGTCAGGCAGAAAATTTGAGGTGTAAACAGTTCAATATGACTTATCAGGGGGATGTTTTTTTTTTTTGTTTTATTTTTTATGGGCGGGAATAACGGATGTAAAGGTATATCACTATTAACAATTAGTGGGCCAAAGAGCCACTTATTTTTTAAGAAGTTAATGGTTGACAGATTAATTAAGCGGGTTGATAGGGCTTTGGGCCTGACGAGGTCAAGGTCATCATCTTACTTATAGTTTCCAAAGTGAGGGGTTAAGATTTAGTATATATTATTGAAATTCGTAAAGTAAAATAACTTTATATAGCCAATCATTGTCTGCAGAAGGCAAAAAGTCCTCGCTGAATTTCAGCCCTCTGTAGAAAGGGGGAGAGTAAGATGTCGATCTAACGCGTAAACAATTAATAGAAGTGATGGAAAATCCATAAATGATTTGGGTGGGGTTTGAGCTGTTTTACTAGTGTATTATTTTATCTTGGTCAGGAATTGTCTAAGTTATGGTGACTTAATCTTTAAGGGTAAGTTATCATCTGGAGTGGTTTGTGGAAAGAGTTGTATCTTGGAAGGTATTGGATGCTATATATAAGTATCTGTGAAAAACTGTCAAGTTTATTTTTTTTTTTTTTGGAGCAAAGGATAGTAGGTAATGAAATTATAAATACCTGGATCTTCTTTATGAAAGGTTAATTAAGCCTGAGAGTTGTTTACAAACTGTTGGTGTCGACGGAATCTTCTCTAAAAATTGTTTTTTTAAAATTTTTTTTTTCTGTCCATTGATGTCCCAACTGTTCCACCCTTCATGCCTGGTGCGCTGCTCGCATCTGGGTCTGGCCCGGCTCGCAGTCGGGGTGGATGGAGGTCCAGGGAGCGGTGGTAATGGTGAGTGCTTATGAGGGAGGGCAGGCGGTGAAGGTAGGCTGTACTGGCTGGGTGAGTGCAGCAGCGGCGTCGGAACGAGTGCGACAGGCGTCTCCAGGAGAGAGGACCTGCGCGTCTGATATGGTGAAGGCGATGAAGGCTTGCCTTGGGCGAGTGGCGGACACGTCGGCGGATGGGGCCGCAGGGGGGGGGTAGAGCTGGCTGGGAGCCGGGTAGTGGTTCCATTGGTCTGCGATGACGGCGACATCCGGTCCCCCGCCACAGCCGACACAGCTGCCGACCAGGGCCGGCAAGTTGGGACTGCGAAGCACAGAACGGAAGCACAGAATACCTGTGCATCAGGAGACCGAAGACTGGCAGGTCAAGCCTGGCCTAACGCCTAATGGAAATGGCCAGTCCCCTCTTGACTTAAGGCAAAAATGCTCTGCATGCGGTGGGACTCGGCTCGATAGGCCGAGCGCGGCGTGCGCACTCTGTCCTCGCGGCAAAGAAGGGGTGGTCGTGGGACCGCGGTGGGCTAGTCAAGCTAGGCCTAACACTGGATATGATCGTATCTACAGTAAATAGTAAAGATCGTGTGTAGTAATATGTCCCTCACAGAACTCTGATAAGAACATTTATTTTTATATATTGTGAAGTATATACTTCTAAAAAATTCTTTATTGGGACGAGAGAAATTGGAATATAATGAAAATTGAAGAGGGATACCCGCATCCTTGCCGAGCGGCTAAGGCTGGGGCAGGTGAAGCAGGTCGCTTCTCAAGAGAGGGTTTAGGGAGAAAGATTTTAAAGATTAATCCGTAAACTGGCGGTGGCCTGTCAGATGTTCGACGTATATGTCTCGGCTCTAACGAATCGTGTCCGAGACCATAAGCCTCTTCATCAGACGGGCGTAGGAATGGGGACTGCGTAGTGAACGGAGAGCAGCTTCGTTGAGGAAGTCCCATCCTCCGAGGGCTCCAACGACGAAGGCATCTACTGTGGCGTCGAATCCGAGGGATTGAAAGTGAAGCACAACAGGTCCTAATCTTCCTAATCTTCTCGGCTTGCGCCAGGTCAAACACAGCGCGCCTGTTTTCAAAGGGAATGGTCACATCGACAATTTTCACTGTTTTGTTGGAGTTGTCGATGATGACCAAGTCCAGGCGCACTTGTTCTCCGTAGCCCGATTATGTGTTGGTTGATGCGGATCTTAACATTGGGGCCTGCGCATACGGCATTGCGCAGCATGTCGAGAACCGCGTCGTGTCTTGTCATTGTTGCTAGGTGAGGCCTGCAGTGGCACAGGACGTGTGGGAGGGTTTCCCCGGGATCACGCATCTCCTGCATCTCTTCGAGTTTGTTCCTCTGGTCCCAGTGAATCGTCTGCATCCATTGAGTGGCACCACACCCAGCCTGGCTCGATGGATGAAGCGCCACTCGGCGAATCTTGTGTAGTTTCCTTTCTGGAGGAAGTGATTCGAGGCAGAGCAGCTTGAGGTGATGTCATACACCTTCCCCTGGTCGGGTTTGACAAGGAGTGACTCGAGGAAGGTGTTACGCGCTGCCTGCCGCAGGGATTACTCGCACTTTTTCCTGGGGACAGGGGAGCCATGGAGAAACAGGTACATCTGGCCATCGATGACTCCACTTCTGAGTGAGTAATGACCACGTGGAACTCTTGTTTGTGTTGCCTATGAGAGGCAAGATTCATGTTCCTGTTGGTAGATGGCTCTTTGTTGTTCGGATCATCGAAGCGGTCTTTACTAGTCGTGGCGACTTCCGCATAAGATCGTGGTTTGTGCTTGGTAGCTTCAACGGCCTGTTCCTTCCTTTCGAGAAGTTGGAGCTTCATGGCAGCCATTTCCTTTTCGGCAAAGATTTTGTCCCTTTCAGCTCTTTGAGCCTTTGCCGAGAGAAGGGCAAATAGCTCGACAGCCTCGTTGAGTGAGTTATGAATATCCCGCTGATCCGTTCTATTGAAGGAAATCTTGAAATGCGCTGTCTCCTTAGAGATGGATTGACGTATGTTGCCTACTAGTTGAAAGAAAGATTGTAGGGCCTCGCATTCCAGTGGAGCCCGCTTGCCCAAGGTGATCTGTCCGGATTGAGGCTGGAGCACTGTAGCGTCTTGGTCAGAGCCTTCGTGAGCTATCGCATCCTCCTGTTGAGGATTAGGTGTAGTATCAGGAACCGGAGGTTGTGTAGAGTTCGACATAGCACCATAAGTGATGGTAAGTGACTCATCATCACTCCTGCCGATGTGGGGATCCTCAGTGTTGAGCTCAGCCGACACAGTGGAAAGTTCGTGTGGGAGAATAAGGTCATTAGGAAACCTATGTGGTCTGCTGGTTCTGGCAGTCGGCGTCATCGAGCCGTCATATCCTTCCGGTTCGCTAATTTCCGGTTCCGTAAACGCGTTACGGCCGAGGCTAGGGTTGGAGCGTGAACGTCTCTTCGACATTTTATGATTTTTGCTTTTGATTTTTTTCTTCTTTCCATCCTCCCTCCGCTGCTTGTCACCGTGGACGTCCAGTTTAGTGATTTTTAAAGAACACTTTTTATCCATGATGGATCCCAATCTCGATTGTCTCCCCTCCTTGAGCCTCAGGAAACCACCGTCAGTGCCAGAGTGATGAATGTCCGAATCATCACCCATAAAAAACAGAGGATAGACAATACCTATATAAAATCAAACCTAGTATAGAATGGGAGAAACAACACGAAAGGCAGAGAGAACAGCCACAAGGGGAACAAAGACAGCAGAAGCAAAGGGCAAGAAACCCTTAAAAGGCAAAAACCGTTTAAGATAAAGACAAATCAACCGGAAAGAGAGGTGCCAGCAGTCAAGTCCTGTGCCAGAGGAGAGGGAAAGTGGCTGAGAAAACGCCGAAATAAAATGATTAAGACTGGAAAGTTGTGAGGAGTAGAGAGTAAAATATAATACCAAGAAGGAATTGGCTGGAAACCGAAATAATATTAATAGAAAAATGAAAAAGAGGGACTTCCGGTCGGCGGCAGCTACGTGGGGGAAAGCTTAGGGCGCGCCGAAAAACGGGTCAAAAAAAGCTCTAAAAAACAATGAAAACAAGGAGAGAAATAGCAAACAATACAAGAACTTGGTAAATGGGGTCCGAATTAGTTAAAATCAACAGTAAAGAAGTGGAAAAAGGGCCTTAGAAGCTGCGAAAAGGAGCCTAGAGGGAGTCCGGTGATGGGGGCCTACAGTCCCCGGCCGTGGGCTGCCATGTCCGGCCAGGCGGCCATGATGGAGTCCCTGTGAAGAAGGCACAGCAAAAACACTAAATAAAATAAAACTGCAAAGAATCCCTCCTAAAAACTTAAGGAGAGTAGAGGGAGAAGGTTCCTAAACAAGATTAATCGGGGAAAAAAATTCAGATGCAATCCCCAAAATGAGAGAAATAATAAAAAAAAAGGGACTTCCGGTCGGCGGTAGCCACGTGAGGGAATGCTTAGGCCGCGCCGAAAAACGGGTCAGAAAAGCCCTAAAAAACAAAGAAAACAAAGGGAAAAGTAGCAAACAATACAAGAACTTGGTAAATGGGGTCCGAAATAGTTAAAATCAACAGTAGAGAAGCGGAAAAAGGGCCTTAGAAGCAGCGAAAAGGAGCTTAGAGAGAGTCTGGTGATGGGGGCCTACAATCCCCCGCCGTGGGCAGCCATGATGGAGTCCCTGTAAAGGAGGCACATCAAAAACACTAAAAAAAAATATAAAGCTGCAAAGAATCCCCCTAAAAAACTTAAGGAGAGTAGAGGTAGAAGGTTCCTAAACAAAATAATACGGGGAAAAAAAAATCAGATGCACTCCCAAAATGAGAGAAATAATGAAAAAGAGTGACTTCCGGTCGGCGATAGCCACATGGGGTTAGGCTTAGCCATGTGGGTGCCAATTGCCTAAAAGCACTAAAAAAACAGGAAAATATTGGTGAAGCACATGTGTAGGAGGCCAGAAATGCAACTCAAATAAGAGCAAAGGAACAGAGAAGAAGTAAATAACAGAAAGCCTGCAAAAATGAGTGGCAAACAGTTAGGGTTCTGGCGCGTCCGCGCAGAGAAACAGGTCCAAAAAAGCTCTAAAAATCAAAGAAAACAAGAGAAAAATAACAAAAAAATATAATTACCTGGTCAGTGGGTCCGGACAAGTTAAAACATCAGTAGAGATGTAAAATAAGGACCTCAGAGAGGTGAAAGAAAGCCTGGAGAAAGTCCGGGAGTGGGGGCCTTATTGTGCCCGGCCATGGGCTGCCATGTCCGGCCAGGTGGCCATGATGGAGTCCCTGTAAAGGAGGCACAACAAAATCGCTAAATAAAATTAAAACTACAAAGAATCCCTCCTTAAAAATTAAGGAGAGTAGAGGGAGGAGGTTCCTAGATAAAATTATTCGGGGAAAAATATACAGATGAGATCCAAAAATAAGGGAAATGGCACTTGGTCAGTAGAGCTCAGGTGAGGTCAACTTCTCATGCTGAGATCCAATATGGCGGCCCTGGAATAGGGTCAGTGAGACCGTCAGAATGTCTGATGCAGGTGGTGCGTCCGCCGTAGAGGCTTGAGATGGTGTTGATGGTGGCCTCGTTAAGGCCTGCCCATCGAAGGCATCGGAAGATGGTTGAGTGGGGTATGGAGCCGAATGCATTGCTGAGGTCCAGCCAGGCCACACAGCAGGTACGTCCAGCTCGCCGGGCATCGTCAATGGCTGTCTTGAGAGTAAAATTATGTTCGGAGCATCCCTCAAAGGGGAGGAAGCCTTTCTGGGAGTGAGAGAGTCTGTCTTGGAGGATGCACCATTCTGATAGACGGTAGGCAAGACAGGAAGCATGGATTTTGGCTAAGGTGTTTGAGAGGGAGATAGGATGCCAGTTCGATGGTAGTGATGGGTTGTGTTTTTTTGTGGATGAGGATTGTTGTCGATGTTTTCCACTGTGGAGGGGTGTGTTGTAGCCTCTGGAGAGCGTTAAAGATGGAGGACAGAATGTGACCACCCGGGTCAGTCTTTTTCCATGTGTTGTATCTGATGCTGTCTGGTCCTGGGGCGGTGTTAGCGCCCTTAGACAGTCGCTTCCAGATCTCAGAGGGAGTAAAGGGTGGGTCGAAGGGGTTGTTATCTTCGACAGGTTCCTTTGCAGGAACAGAAGTAGGGGGATGAGCTGGTGTGAAGTTTTGTTGGCGAGAACAGCAGAGAAGTGGGAGTGGAGCAGGGGGCCGAGTATCTGACAGAATGGAGAAGTGGTTGAAATGATATTGCGCATGGCTATCGGACGTTTATCCTATATAGTTTTTGCAGCTTGGAGGCTGCAGTAGGGTCATAGGGAGCCGTGTTACTTCTAGGTCGTGGATTTGGCCTTGGTGGGTGGGTAATGGTAGGACGGTGGAGTGGCCTGTTATGTTGTGAATTGTTTGTGGGGTTGGCAGTCTGCGCGACAGCAACGAGGGCGGTGAGTTCGTTGATTGCAGTGTCCATGTCTGCTGCTGAAACAAGTGTTTTGAATCCGATTGATCCATTCTGTTCGGAAGTCAGTAAGCTTGGGCTGTTGTGATGTGACATCAGGGTTATGGTTTGCAGTTTGTGGTTGTGTGGTCGTGGTGTGTAGTTGCGATGCTTGATGTTGGGATGGTCTCAGTATGCTGCAGGACTGGCTGGAGGTGGGCTGAAATGGGTCAACAGGGGAGGTGGTTGTGGTGTGAAATAGCGATGATTGAGGTTGGGATTGTTCTATGGGGTTGCATTGCTGGCTGGAGATGAGGATACTGGCATGCTGGTTGTTGGTAGTACGGGAAGGGGGCGGTGGGGCATCCAAAGGAGTGCTGTGTTGTGGTGGGGGGGGGGGGTAGCTGATAAGTGTCCAGTATGTGATGATCATGAGTTGCTGGTAGGTTATCAGGGGTGGATGTATGGGTCGGGGTAGCTGGTTGGATTGGAGGGCTAACGCATTGGGCGTTTGTTGGCACAGGTGGGGGATGTCCCGGGGAGGGGGATCAAGTGGATCCGGTGGTCTTAAGTCATCCTGAATATTTGGGGTGGGTGCTAGAATTGTAGCCTGAGTTGGTTTCTGTTTAGTTCTTGTTCTCTTGATTCTGGGTTTCTTTGGGATAGTAGTGGGGGCAGTGATGGCTGAACATTTATGCGTATAGGCGTTGCCGGATTTAAGGTTGGTGAAGGTAGAATTGCAGCTAATGCAACTGAATTTCATTTTGAGATTGTGGTCTCTTTTCAGGTGTTTAGAGAGGGCACCATGTATGAGGAAAATGTGGTGCGGCGTCCGTGGGCAGGGGTGTGGGTCATCTAATGGAATGTGCAGGAAGTGAGTAGGCTCATCTGAGTGCTGTGGAGGAACAAAGGGACTCGCGGCATGTCCGTCCAAAGATGGCGGCACCCGCATGGTGTGCTCGCGAGTGGAGTGCTAGGGCAATGGCTCCAAGGGTTCGCGGGTGAGGTGCGAGGGCGACTGCGAAAGCTCTGTGGGATCGCGGGTGAGGTGCGAGGGCGTCGGCAGCCCGGTGGCTGTGCGCGTGTGAGGTGGAGACATTTGTTGTTACAACAAATGGATATCACTCAAAATAATCATCATAGAATAAAATTAATAACAGAAGTGAGTATTAAGCTGATAAGAACAGATTTCATATTTTGTGAAGTACATACTTTATAGAAACTTTATTTGGAAGGAGAAAAGTGAATATATTGAAAATGAAGAGGGATACCCGCAGTCCTTGCCGAGCAGCTAAAGCTAAGGTAGGTGAAGCAGATTGCTTCTGAAGAGAGGGTTTAGGGGAGAAAGATTTTAAAGATTAATCCGGAAACTGGCGGTTGCCTGTCAGATGCTCGACGTATATGTCTCGCCTCCAACGAATGGTGTCCGAGACCATAAGCCGTTTCATCAGACGGGCATAGGAGTGGGGAATGAGAAGGGAACGGAGAACAGCTTCGTTGAGGAAGTCCCATCCTCCGAGGGCTCCCCCGACGAAGGTGTCTACTGTGGTGGCGAATCCGAGGGACTGGAGGTGAAGTACAACAGGTGTGTACTTCTTAATCTTCTTGGCTCGCGCCTATTTTCAAATGGAATGGTCACATCGACAATTTTCACTGTTTTGTTGGATTTGTCGATGATGAAAAAGTCCGGGCGCACTTGTTCTCCGTAGCCAGGGACGGTCTGGTTGACACGGATCTCAACATTGCGGCCTGGGCGAATGGCGTCGCACAGCCTGTCGAGAACCGCGTTGTGACGTCTGGTTATGGTGGTAAGATGAGGTCTGGAGTGGCACAGTACGTGTGGGAGGGTCTCATCAGGGTCTCCACATCTTCTGCAGCGCTTGGAGTTCATCCCCCTGGGATGATCCGTTGAATCGCCTGCATCAGTTGAGTGGCACAACACCCAGCCTGGCGTGGTGGATGAAGCACCACTCAGCGAACCTGGTGTAGTTTCCCTTCTGCATGAAATGGTTGGAGGCAGAGCAGCTGGAGGTGATGTCATACACCTTCCTCTAGTCGGGTTTGACAAGGAGTGACTTGAGATAGGTGTTGCGTGCTGCCTGCCTCAGGGATGCTTCGCATTTTTTCCTAGGGATGGGGGAGCCGTGGACAAACAGACATCTGGCCATCAATGACTCCACTCGACGTCGAACCTATTACGGAGGTGCCGGGTGGCAGGCCGGAGATGTGTCCAGATGGAGGGGACGTCATTGGTCGACTGTTGCTGATCTCCCTCCATAGAACCGTTGAAGTAGGCTGAGATTTCATCAGGAGAGGCCGGGTGCCGCACACGCTTGGAGGCAACAATAGCCGCAGTACTGTTTGCGAGTGTGCAACCGTTTCGTCAGGTGAGGTCAGAAGTCTGAGTGCATGGGTGACCCTGCTCATATCCGAAAGAATGGCCACTGGAAGTAGGTTGAGGCTGCCCTGCTTATAGGAAAGATATAGAGGTTCAGAGCTTGAGCGCTGAGGAAGGGATAGCTATCTCTTCCCAGCTGCTTTGATATTTTTGTAGATCTGGTTGAGTAGCTTCTTAGGGATGACGCCGGCGCTGAGATGGAATTGGAGACGGGGGATGAGAAAGGTGCAGACGGCGTCGAATTTTTGCCAGGGGGCAAGAAAAGATTGGTCGAGGGCGACGAGGTTTGCCTGGATGGCGGTGACTGCGTCGTCCCCCGTCCAGAAGTGACGGAAGCCCATAGGCACGCCAAGATGAGGATAAAGGTCGTCGGCGGAAAGGACAGGAAGAGAGGATGCGCCGACAGAGAACTGTTGTGGGACAGCTGCCTTGGCTTTCCCATCAACAACCAGTGTGGCGCATTTGAAAGCATTAAAGGAAAGTCCTGCCCATTCTGTGATAGAGGGATTGTAGATCAGCCGTAGAGGTGGAAAGGAGAGCAAGGCCGTCGGCATAGGCAAGAACGGGAGTAGCAGAGCCATTGAGCTGGTAGCCGAGACCGGAAGAGTGAAGGGTGTGCAGAAGGGGATCCATAGTAAGGTTAAAGATAATAGAGGAGAGGGGGCATCCCTGGCGGACACCGGCAAGGATAGGAATAGGCTCGGTGAGGCCGTCAGAGTGCCAGATAGAGGCGGTGCATCCTGAGTAGAGTCTGGTGATCACCGAGATGGTGGCCTCGTTAAGACCGGCCCATCTCAGTGAGAAGAAGATAGTGAATTGGGGAATCGAGCCAAAGGCGTTGCTTAGGTCGAGCCAGACAACACAACATGTTTGCCTGGTGCGCCGCGAGTCATCTATGGCCGATTGAAGAATGAAGTTGTGCTCAGAGCAACTCTCGAAAGAAAGGAAGCCCTTTTGCGACGAAGAGAGCCTGTCATGGCGGATGCACCACTGAGAAAGGCGAGAGTAAAGGCAGGAGGCATAAAGTTTAGAAATAGTGTTGGAAAGGAGGATAGGGCGCCAGTTGGAGGGAAGGGAAGGGTCCTCCTCATGAATGAGGATGGTGGTAGAGGTTTTCCACTGCGGGGGAGTGTGCTCCATTGCATGGAGGAGGTTGAAAAGGTGAGAGAGTACAAGTGCGCCGGGGTCTAACTTCTTCCAGGCATTATACCTGATTCCGTCAGGCCCCGGGGCGGCGTTGGAGCATTTAGAAAGGCGCTGCCAAACCTCAGAAGGAGTGAAGGGAGTATGGAAGGGATCGTCATCCTCTACAGGTTCCTTTGCAGGAACAGGGATGTCCGACGGGATGTGCTCGGAGGAGGAGAGAGTTTGAGAGAAGTGTGCATGAAGCTGTTGCCCAGAGATTTGGCACAAGGGAGAGGTAGAAGAGAGAACTCGTCTCATGGCCTTGGGTCGGTTGACCCTGTATAAGTTTTGCAAGTTCGACGGGGTCTAATGGTGCCACGTTTGGCCTGGAACGAGGAGGTGGCCTGGGTGGTGGGAAGGGAGCAGGGCGGTTGGTGGCAGTGTTTTGCTGTGTTGTCTGTTGGCCAATGTGATTTGTGGATTCCTGTATTTCCTTTGCAGAACTACAGAGGTTCGAGATGGCCAGGTCGAGATCATCTGTAGTTTGGATGGCATGTAGTGTGGCGATCCACTGCTGTTGTTCTTCTGTGAGTTTGGGTGGTGCCGGTTGATCGGGAAGTGAGTTGGTGGCTTGTTGTGTGCAGTTGGGGGGTCCAGGTGTAGGGTTGGGCAGGATGCTGAGTGCGGGCGTTGATGGTGCTGACGTCAATTCTTCTGCGTGGTGTGGCGCGTGGTGCTCCGCGTGGGATGCGCACCAGTGCAGGCGTGCGTGAAGTCGGGTGTGTGGCTGATGCAGTCGTGACGGCAACTGTGCTGGCCGTGTGATGGCAGGTTGAGCAGGACGTGGAGGTGGGGGAGCAGGGCGTGAAGGAGGTGGAGCAAGCAGGCAGTTAGAGAGGTGCAGTTTGCCCGTCCTGAGCTTGGTGAAGGGTGCCTGGCAGTGACGGCAGTAGAATGCTAGTTTCATGGGGGAGTGGGAGTTTACATGTTTTGCCAGGCCGGCGTGGGTGGTGATGGTGTTGGTATGGCAGATGGGACAGGGGTAGGGTTCTTGGAGAGGGATGGGAAGGTAGTGTAGGGTTGGGTTAGTGTTTGGAGGAGGTGATCTGGAGATGGAGATGAGCGTCGTCACACCTCGGCGTAGGTCGGACTGTCGTTTGCCAGTAAGGGAGGTGGGATGTGGTTGTTGGCAGCGGGCGTGTATCTGGTGAGCCTCGTGCGTCTGGGTCTCTGTGGGAGGGGTGCTGGTGAGTCAGGAGGGCTATGAGTTGTTGTTGTAGTACGGTTGAGGCAGTGTGCCGTGTTTGAGGGAGTGCTGCGGTGACTGTTGCATGGTAGAAAAGGTGTTGGTAGTAGTGCAGGAGGCATGAGGGAGTCGGGGGAAGTGGGTGAAATTGTTGTGAAGTAGTGTGCAGCTGGAGTGCGCAGTGGGTGAGCTGGTGGAGTGCGTTGTTGGTAAGGTGGTGATGTTGGCGGGGTGCTGTTAGTGGCATCCGTGGCGATGACAAGTGGTAGTGGTGGTGGCGAGTAGAGTCTGATGACGTGTGGTGGTGATGGTGTAGTGGACGATGGGAGATTCATTGCTGGTGCCGCCAATGGTGTAGTGTTGGTGGCCGGATGTGTATGTGGTGGCGCTGGGCAGGTGGTCCGTGACGTCGGCGGGGAGAGGAGGTTCCCGGTGGGCGATGTCGTCGACGGGAGATTCATTGCTGGTGCCGCCAGTAGTGTAGTGTGGGTGGCCGGGTGTGTATGTGGTGGCGCGGGACAGGTGGTCCGTGGCGTCGGCGGGGAGGGGAGGTTCTCGGTGGCCGATGTCGTCGACGGGAGATTCATTGCTGGTGCCGCCACTGTGGTGTGGGTGTAGCGGTGCTGGTGGAGGAAGGGCGGCTGCGGTGTGGAGGTGATGTCGACGCGGGAAGCGTGGGCATAGGGAGCAGAGGCGCGCTTGCCATGGGGAAGGCATCATGCGGTGCCAGGACGGGGAGAGGGTCCGCAGAAGGCACCTGCGGCGTGGCGGGGTGATGGTCCAAGGCCTTGGTCGTCCGGTGGCGTGTGGCGATGAGCGCGATGCAGCGCTGTCTTTCGGAAGCCGTCAATCAGGGTCTGGGAGGGGGCGGCTGGCACGGTGTGCCGGGATTACTGGCGCTCAAGGTCAAGAGCACAGCAGGCACGTTGGAGAGGGGGCCGCCGGAGGCAGGGGGCGGGTGGTAGATCCAGTGATCTCCGATGACGGCACTTTTCGCTTCCGCGTCACCAGGCGGCTGTGGCCGCCGGGTCCCGGCAGGGGAGCAGAGAACGGTCCGTTCCTGTGCATCAGGAGACAGAAGACGGGCTGGTCAAGGCCTGGCCTGACGCCTACTGGAGACGACCGTTACCCACCTGAATTACGGCAAAAATGCTCTGCATGTGGCGGCGCTCTGCCATGGGGACAAAGCACTCGAGCTAGCCTATCAAGGCAAGCGGGGCGGTCATGGGGCCACGAGCGGACTAGTCGGAGCTAGGCCTATCGCTGGGCATGATCGGATCTACGGCAAATAACAGGATCGTGTGTAGTAAAAATCAATCTCGCAGGACTGATTAGAACAGATAAAGTTTTTTATAAGAAGTATTTACTTCGCAATAAAATGATATTTGGAAGGAGAAAATATGAATATAGAAATTTGAAGAGGGATACCCGCAGTCCTTGCCGAGCAGCTAAGGCTGAGTAGGTGAAGCAGATCGCTTCTCAAGAGAGGGTTTAGGGAGAGAGAGATAAAAGATTAATCCGCAAACTGGCGGTGGCCCGTCAGATGTTCGACGTATATGTCTCGGCTCCAACGAATGGTGTCGAAGACCAAAAGCCGCTTCATCAGACGGGCGTAGGAGTGGGGAATGAGGAGAGACCGGAGAACAGCTTCATTGAGAAAGTCCCATCCTCCGAGGGCTCCAATGACGAAGGCGTCTACTGTGGCGTCGAATCCGAGGGATTGAAAGTGAAGCACAACAGGTCCTAATCTTCCTAATCTTCTCGGCTTGCGCCAGGTCAAACATAGCGCGCCTGTTTTCAAAGGGAATGGTCACATCGACAATTTTCACTGTTTTGTTGGATTTGTCGATGATGACCAAGTCCAGGCGCACTTGTTCTCCATAGCCTGGGATCTGTTGGTTGACGCGGATCTCAACGTAGGGGCTGCGCATAAAGCGTTGCAAAGCCTGTCGAGAACTGCGTCGTGTCTTCTCGTCATGGTGGTGCGGTGTGGTCTGCAGTGGCACAGGACATGTGGGAGGGTTTCACCGGGGTCTCCACATCTTCTGCAACGCTTGGAGTTTGTCCTCTAGTTCCTTTGAAACGTCTGCATCCGTTGAGTGGCACAATACCCAGCCTGGCGCGGTGGATGAAGCGCCACTCTGCCTCCAACCATTTCCTGCAGAAGGGAAATTACACCAGGTTCGCTGAGCAGCTGGAGGTGATGTCATACACCTTCCCCTGGTCGGGTTTGACAAGGAGTGACTCGAGGAAGGTGTTGCGTGCTGCCTGCCTCAGGGATGCTTCGCATTTTTTCCTAGGGAATGGGGAGTCGTGAAGAAACGGACATCCGGCCGTCAATGACTCTCCATTCGACGTTGAACCTATTACGGAGGTGCCGGGTGGCAGGCCGGAGATGCGTCCAGATGGAGGGGACGTCATTGGTCGACAGTTGCTGATCTCCCTCCATAGAACCGTTGAAGTAGGCTGAGATTTAATCAGGTGAGGCCGGGTGCCGCACACGCTTGGAGGCAACAATAGCCGCAGTACTGTTTGCGAGTGCGCAACCGTCTTGTCAGGTGAGGGGAGGAGTCGGAGAGCGTGGGTAACCCTGCCAATATCGGAAAGAATGGCCACTGGAAGTAGGTTGAGGCCGCCCTGCTTATAGGAGAGGTAGAGAGGTTCAGCGCTGAGGAAGGGATAGCCATCTCTTCCCAGCTTTGTCGAGCTGGTTGAGTGGCTTCTTAGGGATGACGCCGGCGTTGAGATAGAATTGGAGACGGGAGATGAGAAAGGTACAGATGGCGTCGAATTTTTGCCAGGGGGCAAGAAGAGATTGGTCTAGAGCGACGAGGTCTGCCTGGATGGCAGTGACTGTGTCGTCCTCCGTCCGGAAGTGACGGAAGCCCGTAGGCACGCCGAGATGAGGGTAAAGATCATCGGCGGGAAAGGACAGGAAGGAGGGATGCGCCGACAGAACTGGTGAGCGTCAGCTTTTTTGGCTTTCCCATCAACCACAAGAGTGGCGCATTTCAAGGAGTTAAAAGAGCCCCGTCCACTCTGTGATGGAGTGGGTGGAATTGAGGAGGGACTGAAGATCAGCCTTAGAAGTGGAGAGGAGGGTCAGATCGTCGGCGTAGGCGAGGACAGGAGTAGCGGAGCCGTTGAGGCGAGACCGGAAGAGTGAAGGGTGTGCAGAAGGGGCTCCATAGTAAGATTAAAGATAATAGGATATAGCGGACAGCCCTGGCGGACACCGGCAAGGATTGGAATAGGCTCGGTAAGGCCGCTAGAGTGTCGCATAGACGTGGTGCATCCAGAGTAGAGTCGGGAGATCACTGAGATGGTGGCCTCGTTAAGACCGGCCCATCTAAGTGAGGAGAAGATAGTAGAGAGGGGGATCGAGCCAAAGGCGTTGCTTAGGTCGAGCCAAGCAACACAACATGTTTGCCCGGTGCGCCGCGCGTTGTCTATGGCCGACTGAAGAGTGAAGTTGTGCTCAGAGCAACCCTCGAAAGAAAGGAAGCCCTTTTGCGACGAAGAGAGTCTGTTGTGGTGGATGAACCACTGATAAGGGCGAGAGGAAAGGCAGGAGGCATGGAGTTTCGAAATGGGGTTGGAAAGGGCGATAGGGCGCCAGTTGGAGGGAAGGGAAGGGTCCTCCTTCTTATGAATAAGGATAGTGGTAGATGTTTTCCACTGCAGGGTAGTGTGGTCCATCGCGTGGAGAAGGTTGTAGAGGAGAGAGAGAACATGCGCTCCTGGGTCCAACTTCTTCCAAGCATTTTACCTGATTCCGTCAGGCCCGGGGCAGTGTTGGAGCATTTAGAGAGGCGCTACCAAACCTCTGAAGGAGTGAAGGGAGCATCGAATGGGTCGTCATCCTCGACAGGTTCCTTTGCAGGAACAGGAATGTCGGAGGGAGTGTGCTCGGAAGGGGATAGTTTGGGAGAAGTGGGCATGAAGTTGTGGCCCAGGAATTTGACAGTAGGGGGAGGTGGAAGAGAGAACTCGTCTCATGGCCTTGGGTCGGTTGACCCTATATAACTTGCAAGTTAGACGCGGGGACGGGGTTGAAGTGCGCCGCGTTAGGCCTGGGACGAGGAGGTGGCCTGGGTGGACGGAAAGGAGCAGGGCAGTTGTTGTGGTAGTTGTTGTGACGTGTGGGTGGTGGGACAGCTGTGGACGGGGCTTCCTGGGTTTCTCTGGCGGAGGCACACAGGTCAGTGATGGCCACGTCAAGATCCTCAGTGGAATGGATGGCCTGGAGTCTGTTGATCCACTGTTGTTGTTGCTCTGTGAGTTTTGGTGGAGCAGGTGTGGCAGGTGTGTTGTGTGCTGGTTGCGTTGGAGGGGGAAGAGGTTGCTGACTGGGCACTGGTGTTGAGGCATGCTGTGTTGTGGAGGTAGACGTGGAGATCTCGTCAGCGGTGGTGCTGGGTGATGAGGGAGTGGCCGTGCGTGCATTGATTGTGTTGATGTTGATCCGCCTGCGTGGAGTGCTGCAAGGTTCTCTGCTTGGAGCGCATGCGTGTGCGGACGTGCCGGCGATCGGAGGTGCGGCTGTGCTGGTGATGGCAGGAGTGGGTGTTGGTCGTGGGCGAGTGTATGCAGGTGGCTGCGTGATGGCAGGTGGAGCAGGACGTGGAGGTGGAGCAAGTAGGCAGGCTGAGAGGTGCTGATTGACAGTCTTGAGTTGAGAGAAGGAGGCCTGGCAGTAGAAGGCAAGCTTCTTGGGGGGGGGGGGGGGTTGTGGATTTTAGGTGATTCGCCAGACCGGCATGGGTGGTGATAGTTTGGTTGTTACAGATGGGACAGGGATAGGGCTCTTGTACAGGAATGGGGAGGTAGTGTAGTGTAGGGTCGTGGTTTGGAGGAGGTGATCTGTTGATCGGAAGGGGTAGAAGGGGAGGTGTTGCCGGAGGAGAGCGTCTGCAAACCTCGGCATAGGAAGAACTGCTGTTTGCCGGGAGAGGTGGTGGATGGCCGCGGACGGTTGTCTGCTGCGGCGGGTGCATTTTGGTCTTTGTGGAAGGGGTGGTGGTGCGTTTGGGCGGCCGTGGGTTGTTTTTGAGTTGCGGATGAGGCTGCGTGTCATGTTGGATGGAGGTGGGGTTGTGCTGCGGTGCCAGTTGGAGGGTAAGAATGATGTAGGTAGCAGTGCAGGAAGCCTTTGCTGGACAGGACACATGAGTGAGTCCTGGAATGTGGGTGAGGTATTGGTGAAATAATGTGCTGCTGGAGTGCGTTGTTGGTGTGTTGTAGTGCGTTGTGGTTGCGGTAGTGGCGCCGGCGGGGTGTTGTTAGAGCCTTCCGACGCGATGACAAGGGCTGGTGATGGTGGTGAGTAAATCCTGATGATGTGCAGTGGTGATGTGTTGGCCGGTGATGGTGTGTTGTGGATGGCCGTGTGTGCAGTTGTGGTTGCCGGGCAGGTGGTCCGTGGCGTCGGCAGGGAGATGGGCCTCCTTCGGCCGATGTTGTCAGCGGGAGATCCGTTGCCGGTAGCGGCGGTGTGGTGTGTGTGCCGCGGAGCCGGTGGAGGAAGGGCGGCAGCTGTGTGAGGGTGATGTCGGCGCTTGCGGACGGCGCGGAAAGCGTAGGCGTCAGGAGCAGAGGCGTGTATGCCACAGGGAGGGTGTCATGTGGTGCCGGGACGGGGAGAGGGTACGCGGAAGGCAGCTGCGGCGTGGCGGGGTGATGGTCCGAGGCCTTGGTCGTCCGGTGGCGATGAGCGCGATGCGGCGCTGCCGTTCGGAAGCCATCGGTCAGGGCCTGGGAGGTGGCTGCTGGCGCGTTGTGCCGGGATCCGTGGCGCTCAAGGTCATTGCCCTTCCATCACAGCAGGCACGCCGGAGAGGGAGTCGCCTGAGGCAGGTTGCGGGGTGGGGTTGGCTTGGAGCCGAGGGGTAGATCCAGTGGTCTCCAGTGACGGTGCTTTCCACTTCCTGGTGCTCAAGGTCATGGGCGTAGCAGGCACGCCGGAGAGGGGGCAGCCGGAGGCAGGGATAGAGGTGGGGTTGGCGGGGAGCCGAGGGGAAGATCCAGTGATCTCCGATGACGTCGTTTTCCGCTACTGCGCCACTGCTGTCGCCCGGTGGCCTTGGCCAACTGAGCCCAGCAGGGGAACAGAGAACGGTCCGTACTTGTACATCAGGAGACCGAAGATGGGCAGGTCAAGGCCTGGCCTAACACCTACTGGAGACGACCGTTACCCATTTGACTTAAGGCAAAAAATGCTCTGCATGCGGCGGCGCTCTGCCACAGGGACAAAGCACTCGTGCCCCACTCGAGCTGGCCTTTCGAGGCAAGCGGGGCGGTCTTGAGGCCAAGAGCGGGCTAGTCGAAGCTAGGCCTATCGCTGGGCATGATTGGATCCTACAGTAAATAGCAGGATCGTGTGTAGTATCAATCAATCTCACAGGACTGATAAGAACAGATTTTCATATTTTGGATGTATATACTTCTTTATAAAAAATTTTTATTCGGAAGGAGAAAAGTGAATATATTGAAAATGAAGAGGGATACCCGCAGTCCTTGCCGAGCAGCTAAGGCTGTGGTAGGTGAAGCAGATCGCTTCTCAAGAGAGGATTTAGGAGAGAAAGATTTAAAGATTAATCCGCAAACTGGTGGTGGCCCGTCATATGCTCGATGTATATGTCTCGGCTCCAACGGATGGTGTCCGAGACCATAAGCTGCTTCATCAGACGGGCATAGGAGTGGGGAATGTGGAGGGATTGGAGAACAGCTTCGTTGAGGAAGTCCCATCCGCCGAGGGCTCCAACGACGAAGGCGTCTACAGTGGCGTCGAATCCGATGGATTGGAAGTGAAGTACAACAGGTGTGTACTTCTTAATCTTCTCAGCTCGCGCCAGGTCGAACGCAGGGCGCCTGTTCTCGAACGGGATGGTCACATCGTTAATTTTAACTGTCTTGTTGGATTTGTTGATGATGACCAAGTCCGGACGCACTTGTTCTCTTTAGCCAGGAACGGTCTGGTTGACGCGGATCTCGACATTGGGGGCTGGGCGGATGGCGCCGCACAGTCTGTCAAGAACCGCGTTGTGTCTGCATTTGATGGTGGCCATGTGGGGTCTGCAGTGGCAGAGGACGTGGGGTAGGGTCTCCCTGGGATCTCCGCATCTTCTACATCTACGAGAGTTGTTCCCTCTGGTTCCGGTGAAACGCCGGCATCCGTTGAGTGGCACTACACCCAGCCTGGCACGGTGGATGAAGCGCCACTCGGCGAATCGGGTGTAGTTCCCCTTCTGCAGGTAGTGGTTGGAGGCAGAGCAGCTTGATGTAAGGTTGTACACCTTCCCCTGATCGGGTTTTTTGAGTAGTGACTTGAGGAAGGTGTTACGCGCTGCCTGCCTCAGGGAAGATTCGCACTTCTTCCGGGGAACTTTGGAGCTGTGGAGGTAGAGGGACATCTGGCCGTCGGTGACTCTCCACTCGATGTCAAACTTGGCACGGAGGCGTCGGATGGCAGGCCATAGATGAGTCCAGATGGAGGGGACGTCTGAGGTGCTGAGCTGGAGGTTCCCCTCCATCGAGCTGTTGTAGAAGGCGGAGATCTCTTCTGGTGAAGCCGGGCATCGCACACGCTTGGAGGCAACAGCTGCTGCAATGCTGTTCGCGAGAGCGGCGACCGTCTCGTCCAGGGAGGTGAGGAGGCGGAGAGCATGGGTTACTCTGCTGACATCGGACAGTACGGCAACTGGCAGGAGGTTAAGCCCGCCCTGCTTGTAAGAAAGGTAGAGGGGTTCAGCGCTTGCGCGCTGAGGAAGGGATAGCTATCTCTTCCCAGCTGCCTTGATATCCTTATCAAGCTGGTTGAGTGGCTTCTTGGGGATGACGCCAGCGCTAAGGTGAAATTGAAGTCGGGGGATAAGAAAAGTGCACTAGGCGTCGAATTTTTGCCAGGGGGCAAGAAGAGAACGGTCGAGGGCGGTGAGGTCTGCCTTGATTGCGGTGACCGCTTCCTCTCCCGTCCGGAAGTGGTGAAAGCCCATAGGGACGCCGAGATGGGGATAAAGGTCGTCGTCGGAATGGACAGGAAGAAGGGATGTGCCAGAAAGAGAACTGGTGTGGATCGGCAGCTTTTGCTTTCCCATCAACCACCAGTGTGGCTCATTTGGAGGAGTTAAAGGAAAGTCCAGCCCACTCTGTGATGGAGTGGGTGGTGGCAAGAAGGGACTGAAGGTCGTCCTTAGAGGAAGAGAGAAGAGCAAGGTCGTCTTACGCAAGGACAGGAGTGGGGGAGCCATTGAGTTGGTAGCCGAGACCGGAAGAGTGAAGAGTGCTAAGAAGGGGCTCCATAGTGAGATTAAAGATAATAGGGGAAAGTGGACATCCCTGGCGGGCACCGGAAAGGATAGGGATAGGCTCGGTGAGGCCGCCAGAGTGTCGGATAGCAGTGGTGCATCCAGAGTAAAGACAAGAGATCACTGCAGTGGTGGCCTCGTTAAGACCGGCCCATCGCAGTGAGGAGAAGATGGTAGCGTGAGGTATCGAACCAAAGGCATTGCTTAGGTCGAGCCAAGCAACACAACAAGTTTGCTTGTTTCGCCTGGCATCGTCTATAGCCGAATGGAGTGTAAAGTTGTGCTCGAAGCAACCCTCGAATGGAAGGAAGCCCTTTTGCAAAGGAGAGAGCCTGTCATGGCGGATGCACCACTAAGAAAAGCGAGAGGAAAGGCAAGAAGCATGAAGCTTCGAGATAGTGTTAGAAAGGGCAATAGGGCGCCAGTTGGAAGGGAGGGAAGGGTCCTCCTTCTTATGGATGAGGACGGTGGTGGAAGTCTTTCAATGCGGAGGAGTGTACTCCTTCGCATGTAGAAGATTGAAGAGACAGGATTGAACATGCGCACCGGGGTCCAACGCCTTCCAGGCGTTGTACCTGATTCCGTCAGGCCCCGGTGCGGTGTTGGAGCATCGAGAGAGGCGCTGCCAAACCTCAGAAGGAGTGAAGGGAGGATCGAAGGGATCATCCTCTTCGATGGGTTCCTTTGCAGGAACTGGAACGTCGGAAGGAGAGTGCTCAGAGGGAGAGAGAGTTCGAGCGAAGTAAGCATGAAGTTCTTCCCAGGAATTTGACAGAATGGGGAAGTGGGGGAGAGAACTCGTCTCTTGGCCTTAGGGCGGTTAGCCCTATACAACTTTTGCAAGTTGGATGCGGCGATGTGATCGAAGGGCGCCGTGTTTGGCCGTGGACGAGGGGGAGGCCTAGGTGGCCGGAAGGTAGCAGGACGGTTGTTGGGCCGTGTCGTCTTGGTGGCTGCGGATGGACCTCCTTTGTCATCACGGACCTCTGGGGCGCCGCCGTGTCCAGTTCCTCTGCGGTCTGGATTGCCTGTGTACGGGAGAGCCAGCACTGCTGCTCTTCAGTGAGCTTCGGAGGAACAACAGGGTCGGGATTAGCGGAGGCAGGTGCCGGTGGAGCAGAGGGTGTGCTGGCATCCTGGCTGGGGACAGGTGTGGACGTGGAGGCAGTGTCTGCCATGGTGGTCGGTGCTACTTGAGTGTTGTTGACAGTAGTGGTGATGGTGGCCGGGGTAGTGGAAGTGTGGAAGTCTACCCGTCGGCGTGGAGTCTTGCGTGGAGGTAGAGGTGCGTTGGCAGGTGGAGGCACGGTGGTGGTGGTTGCTGTGAAAACGGCAGCAGGTGCGGCAGGGGGAGCAAGAAGGCAGTGTGGAGCTTCCCCTTCCTGAGAAGGGGGTGCGACAGTACTGGCATAGAATGCCAGTCTGATGGGTGGTGAGTGAGTTCTCAGGTGTTTACCCCAGCAGGCGCTTTAAGACCCACAACGGCTTGGGGAGAGTGGACACCGGTACGGTTTGGCGAGAGGGATGGGGATGGAGTGGACAGAAGGGTCCTGGCTGGGGGGAGCACATCTGGGTGCTGTCGGCGGTGATCGTCAGCAGATCTCGGCATACGTTGGGCTGCCATCTGCCGGTAGTGGAGGTGGGATGGTGAAGTTGCCTTTGCTGGAGCGGTGTTGAAGGAGTGATGCCGTGCAGATGTGAGTTAGCAGGCAGTGAAGGCAGCAGAGGCGTTGGGAGTAGCGCCGCAGGTGTCTCCAGAAGAGGGGATCTGCGCGGCTGGTCGAGTGTAGGCGGTGAGATAGTGAATGGTGGCGTCACCCTGACGGACATCAGCGGTGGCGGGGAAGGCAGAAGAATCGGTGTGGAGGCCTGTGAAGAAGGAGAGCTACTAAGGAAGTAGTGTGCAGCTGGAGTGCTGTGTGCTGTTGGCCGGGTGGCCGTGGTTGGAGTCGGTGTGATGGTGTGTAGCCTAACGGCGGCCGGGGATGCAGGTGCGGCGATAGGGTGTGGAGAAAGCACCGGCGGTGCGTCGGAAGTGGCCGGCGCTGGTGATTCAGGCGTTGCCGGGAGCGGAGAAAGCAGCGGCGGTAAGTCGGGAGTGGTCGGCGCTGGTGTGGCAGGCGTTGCCGGGTGTGTAGCTGGCGACGGGGACCGGCGTCGGCGGGGAAGACAGATTCCCTATGGCCGATGTTGCCGACAGGATCCTTTGCCGGTGGCGAGAGAGTGTTGCCCTGCCGGCGCTTGGTCCGTGGCGGCTGCTTGGGAGGTGCCTCGGCGCACTCGGACGGCTCATGAAGCGTGGACATCAGGAGCGGAGATGTGGGAGCCACGGTGGAGGGCACAGGCGCTGCCGGGGCAAGAGATGTGTCCTTGGGAGGCAGCCTGGGCGTAGCCATGTGGTCCTTCGGGGCGTTGGTCGCCTGTCGGCGGCTGAGGAGCTCGAGGCGGCGTAGTCGATCAGATGCCGTCGGCCGAGGCCTAGGGATCTTAGACAAACGCGGCGTACTTGTAGCAGGGGAGGTAGAGCTGGCTGGGAGCCGGGGAGTGGATGACGGCGACTTCCGTTCCCATGCCACAACCGTCGGCCGGCGACTAGCGCCGCCTGGCGTAGGTTGTGCAGTAGCGAACGGGCCATACCTGTGCATCAGGAGATCGAAGACGGGCAGGTCAAGCCTGGCCTAACGCCTAGTGGGAACAACTGGTTCCCTCTCGACTTAAGGCAAAGCGTTCGTCATGCGGCGGTGCTCTGAAAAGAGCGCGCTCACGACACTCAAACTGGCCTATCGAGCCAGAGGTGCGGTCGTGTACCTGACGGGCGACTCGAGGGTCGGCCTAAAGCCAGGTTGTTCGGATCTTGTAGATTAAATAAAAATGATCATGTATAGTACCTGTATTACCTAATACCGAACAGAGTCATATAAAAAATGTTTCCATGCAAGTTGGATAACAATAAGATTACTATCCGTCTAACTCAGCTAGGCAGTCCCTTTCTGGCGTTGGGACAGAGAACTTCAAAAAATAGGGGTGAAAGGTAAGTGCTGTAGGGAGAAAGGATTAAGCACAGTGGGGGTGGATTTTTCTGTGGACTGAGATTAGAAGGGATCTAAATGACTCATTTCTAGGAAATTAATCAACGCAACAGTACAGTTCGTCATTTTGTGGAGATAACTTGTGCTTTTTTTTTCACTCCTCAAAAATGTCCAAGCGAGAGGTTTGGAATTCTCAATCGACAAACATAGTAATGAATGTGAAAAAATTTTTTGAAGAGGAAAAAAAATCAAAACAGCCTTTGATTGATTTTAACAAAGTTATTGCGAGGACTAGTGCTGCAACTGGAGTCCCTGAAAGAACAATTTTTAAAATGAACAAAAGGAAAAGAAAAGCGGAAGAGAACGGTGAAGAATGCGGAACACCCAACAAAAAAAGGCTGCCTTATAAGAAGAAACTTTGGGATACAATGGATGCATCAATTGTGAGAAAAACTATCCACGACTTTTATGTTTTGGAAAAGGAAGTTCCTACTTTGAAAAAACTGAGAAACAAGTTAAGGGATGAAATTGGTTTTGATGGATGCATTGAAACTCTACGGAGGCTCCTCCATGAGATTGGATTTGTATTTAAGAGATGCCAGTCAATAAGAAAAGCTTTAATAGAAAAACCAGAGATAGTTTTGCTTCGCCACAAATATCTAAGGGCTATCAGAAATTTTCGTTGTGATCCTAATAGATCAATAATTTTTATTGATGAAAGTTATATTCATACGACACATGTTCGATCCAAGTGTTGGCAAAGCAGTGATGTTGAAGGTGTTTTAAAATCCTGCAGTAAAGGAAATAGATTCATAATGGTTTCTGCTGGAACTGTTAATGGTTTCATTCCGAATGCCACTTTAATTTTCAAATCTGGCACGAAGTCTGGTGATTATCACGATGACATGAACCACAATAACTTTATGAAGTGGTTCACTACTAAGCTCATTCCAAATTCCCCATCTTCATCAGTTATTGTGATTGATAATGCACCGTATCACAACGTTGTCACTGAAAAGCAACCAACAGCGAATTGGAGAAAACAAGAAATTTACGACTGGCTAGTTAAAGAAAAACTCAGTCTTCCCCCCTTCAGAGAAATATTAAAAGAGGAGCTGCTTGATTTGGCCAAAAAATACAAAAAACCTAAAATATATATTTTAGATGAAGTTGCTAAGCAGCATGGTCATGAAATCTTAAGACTTCCACCATATCATCCAGATTTAAATCCAATCGAGCTGATATGGGCGCAGGTGAAAAGTTACATTGGAGAACACCAAACAAAAACAACTAGTGCAGACATACATAAATTGTGTAATGAAGCTTTTTTGGAGTTAGAAAGGAAAAACTGTTGGAAACCTGTCTGCGAAAAAGTCATTAAAATTGAAAAAGAGTATTGGGAAAGTTCAGGAATTTTAGAGGAAAGAGTTGAAGAATTAATTATTAATTTGGAAGAGGAATCGTCAAGTTCTGAAGAAAACTCCGACAACGATGGTATTGCTCCATTAGAATAAAAATAGCAACTAATTTCAAAGCAGAAGTATTTCCTGTTAAAAAATAATGAGAAAGAGTCATCAATTCATTTTTCTACATATTTATATAAATAAAATTCATATACATTTACAGAACTGTAAAGTTAAAAAAAATAAAAGGTTGCACAAAAGCTAGTTTGTTTTTCTATTAAAACAATATTAACGTGCTGCTAATAATGCAATAATGCTATTGGTCTTCATTATTTCTTTATATTTTTTGTTTGTTTTATTTTATTACAATTTAATAGTCATTAAAAAAAATATCAATTCATAAAAAAGAAAAAGTGATGAAACTACAACTAAAGTTACGAAGTACATTTTTTTTAATGTTAGTCAATCCTATAATTTCACTTTTTCTCTTTAGATATGGAGAATATATATACAAACATTCAGGTTTTGAAATCTTAAAAATATTGGATAAAGTATCATATGAGCAACCTGAAATATTGTTAAAACAAAATATAAATTACATAAAATTAATGGAATTGATTAAAGAGGTTACGGATAATGCATATTTTAAGCACAATAACAACATTTTCAAATAAGTAAAAGGTTTTCCAATGGGGTCATTGTTATCAGGAACTTTATATAATATATAAAATTATATGAATCTTTTAATGTTAATGTTAATTTTAATGTTATATGAATATTAAACTGTTGTATGAACATTTCATATAACATTTCTTTGTAAATTTGATTACTTATTTAAATATTTTTATTAATTAACCAAGTAAATAAATAAATAAATAAATAAGATATTATTACATATTGTTGTGGAATTAAAAAACAGACTTATGTGATCCTTTTTTTAGTATTTTGGAGAATTCAGCTCTTCTGAAATCGTCATTTAGATCCCTTCTAATCCACAGAAAAATCTACCCCCACTGTGCTTAATCCTTTCTCCCTACAGCACTTACCTTTCACCCCTATTTTTTGAAGTTCTCTGTCCCAACGCCAGAAAGGGACTGCCTAGCTGAGTTAGACGGATAGTAATCATTCTCTGTTAAAAAAAAAAAAAAACCCAGAATTTCTCTTCGCCATTTCTGGTTAATACTATGGCAGAAAAACAAGAATCAATCATATTGCCTTTGACGTTATCAAATGGTCCCGTGACATTTACATTCAGCATATTACTGGCCAGACACACATAGTCTTCGGAATAACCGGCCATATGATGGTGAGCAAAGCGTCCGCAGGAAAGGGTCATTTCCAGAATCCCGAAAACCAAGAGAACCCACGATGAATGGAACTATCTTCACCTCGGCATAGTTTCTCCATAGGGAAGTCGCTAATGGCTCATATTTTGTAATCTTTGCTTCTCGGGCCTGTGCAAACGCTTCCAGCCTATTCTCGAAAGGAACTGTGACGTCAATAATCATGGCAGATTGTTGGTGAACTAGTATCAAATCAGGGCGGAGCCGGGAACCCTCAAGTACAGCTTGATTATCACCCACCACTCGAAATCTCGAAGCTGACTCTTTTCGAATTCGATCCACGAGTGCATTGTGGCGTCGCTGATAAGCTGCTGAATAAGACATGCAATGGTTTAAAACGTGTGGCTGCGTCTCCTCTATAATTGCACCGTCGATAGTTCTTGACACCTCCGGTGTTCCATCTCCTGTTGGCATTTAGAGGAACTAGATTCAGTCGGGCGCGGTGGATAAATCGCCAGTCGGCAAATCGTGTAAAAGATCCACTCAATAGGAAATGAGAGCTGGCCTTACTCGTTGCAACACATTCCATGACTTTATCTTGATTGGGTAATGAACACAGCCGCTGACTCCGGGATGACCGGATGTTGTTTCACAAGGTCCTAACAAGTAAATGGCGCTGTTGTTCCCTGATGACGATGTCTTTATGGTTAATAAGGATGGCATCGTTATCAAAACGCCACAGACATTGTAACCTTCCCGAAGCTTTATGGGCTGTGGTCCACATGGTTCTCCGTTCGTTTGTGGTCAGTTGGAAGTCCTCGCGAACAGTGCAGGATAAAAAGTCTGGCCCGTTCTGATTTACAGTCGACGGTTTCAGGGAGACTTGGACGCCCTGTTGAAGCTCTGGATTTGACAGTTCTCTGATGATCTTGTCATGAGAAGACAGTGACATCCTGGCTGTTGATGGAGCGTTCAAGCTACTGTCATCGGCAGCATTTGGTATGCCGCAAGCTCCGGAATCGCGGCTTCCATAGAGGTAGTCGTTACTGGCTTCCTGGGGCAAGTTTAGAGTATGCTTCAGTTCTGGACGAATGGTGTTGTCCAATCTTGCCCACTCCGTCTTACTAAACTGCCCAGTACGCAGAGCAAACTGCAGGCTTGGAAAGAAAAACATCTTTAAGGCATCCAGCCTCTGCCAAGGGGCAAGTCTTGAACTGAGGATGGCAGAGGCAACATCTAAAAAGTCTTTCAAAGACGTCCAATCGGAGATGATCTGGAATCCAACTGGCTTTCCAAGAAAATTCCACGTCTCACCATCAGCCAAAGAAGGAATCGGTAGATCGTTTACTTTAAATGCAGTGTCTTGACAACCTACTGGGTTCCGTCCCGAGATGTGAATTGCACAAACTTTCTTGGATTTAGATTCAATTGTTCACCTTGCTGGATCTATTAATTTGAAACGATCTGACGCCCTTGGATAGTTCTCCAAGATTACAGATGAAGATAATCAGCAAATGCGAGCACTTGATGGATAGGCTCAACTCCTTGAACAGATCTAATAATGGGATCTAAAGCTATGTTGAATAGGAGACCACTCAAAGGACATCCTTGCCTAACACCTGAAAGGACAGGAATAGGAGCGGTAATCCCATCTGCCGCAAAGATTTCAGAGACATGATCTGTATAGAGGTCCTTCACAATCGCTACGAAAGCTTCTCCTGTTCCCACCGATGTTAGTGATGCGGTCAGGGCAGAGTGAGGAATAGATCCGAATGCATTTGAAACATCAAGGAAGGCCGCACAGAAGTCCTCATGTGACGGACGGGCTGATAGCATTCGTTGCTCGAGCGCATAATGGTGCTCGAACATCCCATTATAAGGCAGGAATCCTTTCTGACAAGAGGATAGGACGTTGTCTAATAAGCCACTCGGACAGACGTCGAGTAAGGCAACCAGCATACAGTTTATATATTGTCCTGGATAAACAAATGGGTCTATAATTGCCTAAATCCAGGGGATCACCTTTCTTGTGTATTAGGATGGTAGTTGATGATCTCCAGGCTGTCGGAATGCGTTGAAACTTGACGCAGATATTAATAATGGCAGTGATGATAACTCCATTCGGGTCAGCACTATGCCAGTGGCGATAGGTGAGTCTATCACTTCCGGGAGCCGAATTTTCGCATCTTCGGAGCTTCTGTAGAACTTCCCGGTGGTGAATGGAGTAAGGTCAACGGGAGGTCGCTCAATGTCAGAGTGGACGTACATAGATGGGTCACATTCTGAGGCACTCCATACTCTTCGGCAATGATCTTCAACCTGAATCTTCTCAACCGGACAACGTCGCGATTCTTCATGTATGATTAAACGTATAGCACGACGTCGATTTCGGCGATACAGCTTCTGTATATATTGCGCGTCCTGGATGTCAATCGGACGCACAGATGTAATTCCGCTGGAAACAGGTGGAAGTTTCACCATCTCGGCAATTTGAGATGTTATCTGCTCAAGTACCCCTTCAAAACGTACCCAGCATTCGTCAGATGTTTCATCTTTCAGAATCTGCCGCAGTACGTCAAGATGGATATGAATCGGCGTGTGGTCGTCAGGATCCATTACAAGTTCAACATCAGCTTCACCATCCTCTTTTTCCTTCTCAACAACAATAGCTGAATCCACTGGACCCAATGGGGATCGAATCAGGGTTTAATCTGATTAGAACAGATTTATATTTTATATTGTGAAGTATATACTTCAAAAAAAATTCTTTATTGGGAAGGAGAAAGTGAATATAATGAAAATTGAAGAGGGATACCCGCAGTCCTTGCCGATCAGCTAAGGCTGGGGTAGGTGAAGCAGATTGCAACTGAAGAGAGGGTTTAGAGGAGGAAGATTTTAAAGATTAATCCGCAAACTGGCGGTGGCCCGTCAGATGTTCGACGTATATGTCTCGGCTCCATCGGATGGTGTCCGAGACCATAAGTCTCTTCATAAGACGGGCATAGGAGTGGGGAATGCGGAGTGAACGGAGAACAGCTTCATTGAGGAAGTCCCATCCTCCGAGGGCTCCCACGACGAAGGCGTCTACTGTGGCGGCGAATCCAATTGATTCAAAGTGAAGCACAACAGGTGTGTACTTCCTAATCTTCTCGGCTCGCGCCAGGTCGAACGCAGCGCGCCTGTTTTCAAAGGGAATGGTCACATCGACAATTTTCACTGTTTTGTTGGATTTGTCGATGAAAGTCAGGGCGCACTTGTTCTCCGTAGTCTGGGATCTGCTGGTTGACGCGGATCTCAACATTGGGGGCTGCGCGTAAAGCATTGCGAAGCCTGTTGAGAACCGCGTCATGTCTTCTCATCATGGTGGCACGGTGTGGTCTGCAGTGGCACAGGACGTGTTGGAGGGTTTCACCAGGGTCTCCATATGTTCTGCAGCGCTTGGAGTTTGTCCCTCTGGTTCCTTTAAAACGTCTGCAGCCGTTGAGTGGCACAACACCCAGCCCGGCGCGGTGGATGAAGCGCCACTCAGCGAACCTGGTGTAATTTCCCTTCAGCAGGAAATGGTTGGAGGCAGAGCAGCTGGAGGTGATGTCAAACCCGACCAGGGGAAGGTGTATGACAAGGAGTGACTCGAGGAAGGTGTTGCGTGCTGCCTGCCTCAGGGATGCTTCGCATTTCTTCCTGGGGACGGGGGAGTCGTGAAGGAACAGGGACATCTGGCCATCAATGACTCTCCACTCGACGTTGAATTTATTACGGAGGCGTCGGGTGGCGGGCCGGAGATGCGTCCAGATGGATGGCACGTCGTTGGTGGCCAGCTGCTGGTCTCCCTCCATGGAACCGTTGTAGTAGGCGGCGATTTCCTCGGGTGAAGCCGGGTGTCGCACGCGCTTAGAGGCAACAGCAGCCGCAGTGCAGTTGGCGAGCGCGGCGACCGTCTCGTCGGGCGAGGTGAGCAACCGGAGTGCATGAGTGACTCTGCTGATGTCCGAGAGCATTGCCACAGGAAGAAGGTTGAGGCCGCCCTGCTTGTAGGAGAGATAGAGAGGTTCAGCGCTTGCGCGCTGAGGAAGGGATATCCCTTCCCAGCGTCATCTCTTCCCAGCTGCTTTGATGTTTTTGTCGAGCTGGTTGAGTGTCTTCTTAGGGATGACACCGGCGCTGAGATGGAATGGGAGACGGGGGATGAGAAAGGTGCACACGGCGTCGAATTTTTGCCAGGGGGCAAGAAGGGATCGGTCGAGGGCGACGAGGTCTGCCTGGATGGCGGTGACTGCGTCGTCCCTCGTCCGGAAGTGACAGAAGCCCGTAGGCACGCCGAGATGGGGATAAAGGTCATCGGCGTTAAGGACAGGAAGAGGGGATGTGCCGACAGAGAACTGTTGTGGGACAGCTGCCTTGGCTTTCCCATCAACCACCAGTGTGGCTTATTTTAAGGCATTAAAGGAAAGTCCTGCCCACTCTGTGATAGCGTGGGTGGAGTTAAGCAGAGACTGTAGATCAGCCGTTGAGGTGGAAAGGAGGGCAAGGTCATCGGCGTAGGCGAGAACGGGAGTGGTGGAGCCATTGAGCTGGTAGCCGAGACCGGAAGAGTGAAGGGTGTGCAGAAGGGGCTCCATAGTTAGGTTAAACATAATAGGGGAAAGTGGGCAGCCCTGGCGGACACCGGCAAGGATAGGATAGGTTCGGTGAGGCTGTCAGTGCCGGATAGAGGTGGTGCATCCTGAATAGAGTCTGGAAATCACTGCGATGGTGGCCTCGTTAAGACCGGCCCATCTCAGGGAGGAGAAGATAGTGGAGTGTGGGATCGAGCCAAAGGCGTTGCTAAGGTCGAGCCAGGCGACACAACATATCTGCCTGGTCCGCCGCGCGTCATCTATGGCCGATTGGAGAGTGAAGTTGTGCTCAGAGCAACCCTCGAATGGAAGGAAGCCCTTTTGCGAAGGAGAGAGCCTGTCGTGGCGGATGCACCACTGAGAAAGGCGAGAGGAAAGGCAGGAGGCATGAAGTTTAGAAATAGTGTTGGAAAGGGCGATAGGGCACCAGTTGGAGGGAAGGGAAGGGTCCTCCTTCTTGTGAATGAGGACGGTGTTAGAGGTTTTCCACTGCGGTGGAGTATGCTCCATCGCATGGAGAAGGTTGAAGAGGCAGGAAAGAACATGCGCGCCGGGGTCTAACTTCTTCCAGGCGTTGTACCTGATTCCGTCGGGCCCCGGAGCGGTGTTGGAGCATCGAGAGAGGCGCTGCCAAACCTCAGAAGGAGTGAAGGGAGCATCGAAGGAGTCGTCATCCTCCACGGGTTCCTTTGCAGGAACAGGAATGTCGGAGGGAGTGTGCTCTGAGGGGGAGAGAGTTTGAGAAAAGTGGGCATGAAGTAGTTGCCCAGGGATTTGACAGTAAGGAGAGGTAGAAGAGAGAACTCGTCTCATGGCCTTGGGTCGGTTGACCCTATATAACTTTTGCAAGTTAGACGAGGCGACGGGATCGAAGGGCGCCGCGTTTGGCCTGGGACGAGGAGGTGGCCGGAAGGGAGCAGGGCGGTTGTAA
Source organism: Thereuonema tuberculata (assembly GCA_023159025.1). Classification (NCBI taxonomy): domain Eukaryota; kingdom Metazoa; phylum Arthropoda; class Chilopoda; order Scutigeromorpha; family Scutigeridae; genus Thereuonema; species Thereuonema tuberculata. The sequence continues at coordinate 57,742,657 of JAFIDM010012231.1, read as the reverse complement.
GTGGCTGTTGTTGGGACGTGTAGTCTGTGTGCTGGGTGTGGCGGAGGCTTCCTGGGTCTCTCTGGCGGCGCTGCAGAGGTCAGTAATGGCCGCGTCGAGATCCTCCGTGGAAAGGGAAGCCTGGAGTCGGGTGATCCACTGGGTCTTGCATCTCGGTGAGCTTGGGAGGAGTAGGTGGATCAGGTGTGTGTTGTGTGGACTAAGATGTAGTGGCGCTCTCGCCAGTGGTGGTGCTGCGTGCTGATGGAGTGGCTTTGCGAGCATTGATGGGAGGGACGTTGATCCTCCGGCGTGGTGTGCTGCATGGTGCTCCGCATGGAGCGCATGTGGTAGCGGAGGTGCTGGCGATCGGAGGTGTGGCTGTGGTGGTGTTGGCAGGAATAGGAGATGGCCGCATGATGGCTACAGGTGGCCGTGTGATGGTAGGTGGTGTAGGAGCAGGGTGTGGAGTAGGTGGGACAAGCAGGCAGGTTGAGAGGTGCACCTTGCCTGTCCTCAGCTTGGTGAAGGGGGCCTGGCAGTAGTGACAGTAGAAAGCTAGGTTCTTCGGGGGGGGGGGGTCTTTAAGATGTTTTGCCAGGCCGGCGTGGGTGGTAATGGTGTTGACATGGCAGATGGGACAGGGAAAGGGTTCCTGGAGAGGGATGGGAAGGTAGTGTACAGTAGGGTCAGGTTTGGGGGGGTGATCTGTAGGTAGAGGTGGATGGACGAGGGGGTGTTGCCGGAGGTGAGCGCCGGCACACCTCGGCATAGGTAGGGGAGGGGGGCATGATGTTGGCAGCGGGCGTGCGTCTGGTGCGCCGCCTGCGTCTTCTGGGTCTCTGTGGTGAGTAGGGTGGTGGTGAGGGAGGTGAGGGGTGGCTGTTGTGACAGATGTGTGGTAGGAGGGGTGTTTGTAAAAGTTCAGGAAGCCTTTCCGGGACGGGAGGCGTGAGGTAGTCAGGGGATGTGGGTGGTGTTCTGGTGAAATAATGTGCGGCTGGAGTGCGATGTACGTGAGGTTGTGGAGTGCGTTGTTGGTAGGTTGTTGGCGTCGGAGGAGTGGTGTAGGAGGAGTGGCTGCCGAGTCGATGACGAGAGGCGGTGAATTGTTGGCCGGTGATGGTGTATTGTGGGTGGCCGTGTGGGTAGATGTTTGCCGGGCAGGTGGTCCGTGGCGTCGACGGGGAGAGAGGGTTCCCTTCGGCCGAGGTCATCCGCAGTTGGTCCATTGCTGGTGGCGTGTGGGGTGTGCCTGTGCTGCGGTACCGGTGGAGGAAGCGCGGCAGCAGAGTGGGTGCATTCTCGGCGATTGGCGTCGGCAGCAGAGGTGCGCGAATCCCGAGAAAGACGTCATGCGGTGCCGGGACAGGCAGGGGGTCCGCTGGAGGCAGCTGTGGCGTGGCGGGATGTAGGTCAGCGCTTGCAATCGCCGCGGGCAGAGTGGGCGTTGGAGCAGAGGCGCGCGCGCCACTGGGGGGACGTCATGCGGTGCCGGGACGGGGAGGGGGTCCACGGAGGCCAGCTGCAGTGTGGCGGGGTGATTAACCGGGGCCTTGGTCGTCCGGCGGCGGGTGGCGATGAGCGTTTCCCGGCGCTGCCGTTTGGAAGCCGTCGGTCGGAGCCTTGCAGGACCTGCTGGCGCGGGTGCCTGTAATCCTTGAGCATTACAGGCTTGAGTGCGGCAGGCATGCCGGGGAGAGGGTCAGCGGAGGCAGGGGGAGAGGTGGGGTTGGCGTGGAGCCGAGGGGTAGATCCAGTGATCTCCGACGACGGCGCTTTCCGCTTCCACGCCACCGCTTTTGCCCGGCGGCCGTGGCCACCGAGTCCCGGCAGGGGAACAGAGAACGGTCCGTGCCTGTCCATCAGGAGACCGAAGACGGGCAGGTCAAGGCCTGGCCTAACTTCTACTGGAAACGACCGTTACCCCTCCTTAACTTAAGGCAGAATGCTCTGCATGCGGCGGGGCTCTGCCACGGGGACAAAGCACGCACACTGCACTCGAGCTGGCCTATCGAGTCAGGAAGGGCGCGGCCGTGGAGCCACGAGCGGGCTAGTCTAGCTAGGTCTAACGCTGGGCAATGATCGTGTCTACAGCAAATAGCCAAATCAAGTGTAGTAAAAGTTTAATAAATCATTCTCACAGGACTGATTAGAACAGATATTTTCATTTTTTGGAAGTAAATACTTCTTATAAAAAAACTTTATTCTGAAGGAGAAAAGTGAATATATGAAAATTTGAAGGTGGATACCCGCAGTCCTTGCCGAGCAGCTAAGGCTGGGGTAGGTGAAGCAGATCGCTTCTCAAGAGAGGGTTTAGGAAGAAAGGTTTTAAAAGTTAATCCGCAAACTGGCGGTGGCCCGTCAGATGCTCGACATATATGTCTCGGCTCCATCGGATGGTGTCCGAGACCATAAGCCGCTTCATCAGACGGGCATAGGAGTGGGGAATGTGGAGAGAACAGAGAACAGCTTCGTTGAGGTAGTCCCATCCTCCGAGGGCTCCAACGGCGAAGGCGTCTACAGTGGCGTTGAATCCGATGGATTGGAAGTGAAGTACAACAGGTGTGTACTTCTTAATCTTCTGGGCTCGCGCCAGATCGAACGCAGTGCGCCTGCTCTCGAACGGAATGGTCACATCGACAATCCTCACTGTCTTGTTGGGGGTGTCGATAATGACCAAGTCCGGGCGCACTTGTTCTCCGTAGCCAGGAACGGTCTGGTTGACGCGGATCTCGACATTGGGGGCTGGGCGGATGGTGCCGCGCAGTCTGTCGAGAACCGCGTTGTGTCTGCGTGTGACAGTGGCCATGCTGGGTCTGCAGTGGCAGAGGACGTGGGGTAGAGTCTCGCCGGGATCTCCGCATCTCCTACATCATCTGTCGTTGGTCCCTCTTGTTCCGGTGAAACGCCGGCATCCGTTGAGTGGCACAACACCCAGCCTGGCTCGGTGGATGAAGCGCCACTCGGCGAATCGGGTGTAGTTCCCCTTCTGCAGATAATGGTTGGAGGCAGAGCAGCTTGATGTTAAGTCGTAAACCTTCCCCTGATCGGGTTTTTTGAGGAGTGACTCGAGGAAGGTGTTACGCGCTGCCTGCCTCAGGGAAGATTCGCACTTCTTCGAGGGACATCTGGCCATCGGTGACCCTCCACTCGACGTCGAACTTGGCACGGAGGCGTCGGGTGGCGGGCCGGAGATGAGTCCACATGGAGGGGGTGTCTGCGGCGTAGGTCTGGAGGTCCCCCTCCATGGAGCCGTTGAAGAAGGCGGAGATCTCGTCGGGAGTGGCTGGGCGCTGCACGCGCTTTGAGGCAACCGTTGCGGCCGTGGCGTTGGCCAGAGCGGCGACCGTCTCGTCCGGGGAGGTGAGCAGACGCATGGCATGCGTCACTGCAAACGACAGAAAGTACGGCAACAGGCAGGAGGTTAAGCCCGCCCTGCTTGTAAGAAAGGTAAAGAGGCTCAGCGCTTGCGCGCTGTGGAATGGAGAGCCACCTCTTCCCAGCTACCTTGATAGCTTTATCAAGCTGGTTGAGGGGCTTCTTAGGGATGACGCCGGCGTTTAGGTGAAATTGAAGTCGGGGGATAAAAAAAGTACACACGGCGTCGAACTTTTGCCAGGGGGCAAGAAGAGATCGGTCGAGGGAGTCGATGTCAGCCAGGATGGCGGTGACCGCGTCCTCCCCCGTCCGGAAGTGGTGAAAGCCCGTAGGCACGCCGAGATGAGGATAAAGATCGTCGGCGGAATGGACAGGAAGAGTGGTGGCGCCGAGAGAGAACTGGTGAGGGTCGGCATCTTTTGCCTTCCCATCAACCACCAGTGTGGCGCACTTGGAGGCGTTAAAGGAAAGTCCAGCCCACTCTGTGACGGAGTGGGTGGAGTCAAGAAGGGATTGAAGGTCCTCAGGAGAGGTAGAGAGGAGAGCAAGGTCGTCGGCATAAGCAAGGACAGGAGTGGGGGAGCCATTGAGTTGGTAGCCGAGACCGGAAGAGTGAAGAGTGCGAAGAAGGGGCTCCATAGTGAGATTGAAAATGATAGGGGACAGTGGACATCCCTGGCGGACACCGGAAAGGATAGGGATAGGCTCGGTGAGGCCGCCAGAGTGTTGAATAGCAGTGGTGCATCCAGAATAGAGACGAGAAATCACTGCAATGGTGGCCTCGTTAAGACCGGCCCATCGCAGTGAGGAGAAGATGGTAGTATGAGGTATCGAACCAAAGGCGTTGCTCAGGTCGAGCCAAGCAACACAACAAGTTCGCTTGGTTCGCCTGGCATCCGCTATGGCCGATTGAAGGGTGAAATTGTGCTCGGAGCATCCTTCGAATGGAAGGAAGCCCTTTTGCAAAGGAGAGAGCCTGTCATGGCGGTTGCACCACTGAGAGAGACGTGAGGAAAGGCAAGAAGCATGAAGTTTAGAGAGTTAGATAGGGCGATAGGGCGCCAGTTGGAAGGGATGGAAGTGTCCTCCTTCTTAGGAATGAGGACGGTGGTGGAAGTCTTCCAATGCGGAGGAGTGTACTGCATCGCATGTAGAAGGTTAAAGAGACAGGAAAGAACATGCGCGCCGGGGTCCAATGCCTTCCAGGCATTGTACCTGATTCCGTCAGGTCCCGCTGCGGTGTTGGAGCATCGAGAGAGGCGCTGCCAAACCTCAGAAGGAGTGAAGGGAGGATCGAAAGGATCGTCCTCATCGACGGGTTCCTTTGCAGGAACTGGAATGTCGGAAGGAGAGTGCTCGGAGGGAGAGAGAGTGCGAGCGAAGTAAGCATGAAGTTCTTCCCCAGGAATTTGACAGAATGGGGAAGAGGAGGAGAGAACTCGTCTCATGGCCTTAGGGCGGTTAGCCCTATACAACTTTTGCAAGTTGGACGTGGCGATAGGGTCGAAGGGTGCTGCGTTTGGCCGTGGACGAGGGGGAGGCCTAGGTGGCCGGAAGGAAGCAGGGCGGTTGTTGAATCTTGTAGGCTGGGAGTCAGCAGGTGTTGTTGATGAAGGCTGGACCTCTTTGGCGGCGCCGCAGAGGTCCGTGATGGCTGAGTCCAGCTCCTCTGTGGTCAGGATAGCCTGCAGCCGGGAGATCCAACGTTGCTGCTGCTCTGTGAGCTTGGGTAGAGCAGCAGGGTCGGGAGTAGAAGAGGAGGCCGGTGCTGTAGTCTGCGGTGTTTCGGGCGCAGGTGTGGGGGCATGACTTGCAGTAGGAGTGGAGCTGGCTGGAGGAGTAGCGGTAGCCGTGTCAGAAGTGGTGTGTAAGTGGATCCTCGTGCGCGGAGTGTTGCGTGGAGTGCGGTGGGGAGGAGGTGTGCTGGATGGAGGAATCGCTCTGGCGGGCAGAGGCGCTCTGGCCGGTGGAGGAGCACTGGCAGGTGGGGGTGCGGCGTTTGCATCTACCCGTCGGCGTGGAGTCCTGCGTGGAGTCCTGCGTGGAGTGCGTTGAGGTAGAGGTGCGTTGGCAGGTGGAGGCACGGTGGTGGTGGTTGCTGTGAGAACGGCAGTTGGTGCAGCAGGTGCGGCAGGGGGAGCAAGAAGGCAGGCGGCAGTGTGGAGCTTCCCCTTCTTGAGAAGGGAGAAGGGGGTGTGGCAGTAGAATGCCAGTTTGATGGATGGTGTGTGAGTTCTCAGGTGTTTCGCCAGGCCGATGTGGGTCCTCCGGCGCCTGCGGGGGCAACGGGGACACCGGAACGGTTCGGCGAGAGAGATGGGAATGTAGTGGACAGACGGTTCCTGGCTTGGGGGAGCACGTCGAGGTGCTGTCGGCGGTGATCTTCGGCAGATCTCGGCGTACGTTGGGCTGCCGTCTGCCGGTAGAGGAGGTGGGATGGTGATGTTGTCGGCACCACGCGGTTGTCTGGTGCGTCGTTGGCGTCGGGGCTTTTGCTGGTGCGGTGGAGAAGGAGTGATGCCGTGCAGATGTGAGTGAGCAGGCGGTGAGGGCAGCAGAGGCGCTGGGAGTAGTGCGGCAGGTGACTCCAGAAGAGGGGACCTGCGCGGCTGGTCGAGTGCAGGCGGTGAGATGGTGAATGGTGGCGTCACCCTGATGGACATTAGCGGTGGCGGTGAGGGCAGAAGGGGCGGCCTGGATGCCTGTGAAGACGGGGAGCTACTACTAACGAAGTAGTGTGCTGTTGGCCGGGTGGCCGTGGTTGGAGTCGATGTGACGATGTGTGGCCTAACGGCGGCCGGGGAAGCAGGCGCGGCAATAGGGTGTGGTGTGAGCACCGGTGGTGCGTCGGAAATAGCCAGCGTTGGTTTCTCAGGCGTTGCCGGGAGTGGGGAAAGCACCGGCGGTAGGTCGGGGGAGCTCGGCGCTGGTGTGGCTGGCGTTGCCGGGTGTGTAGCTGGCGACGGGGACCTGGCGGTGTTCCGTTCAGCCGGCGTCGGCGGGGAAGACGGATTCCCTATGGCCGATGTCGTCGACTGAAGATCCGTTGCCGGTGGCGTTGCTGCTGAGAGAGCGATGCCATGCCGGCGCTTGGTGCGCGGCGGCGGCATGGGGGGTGTCTCGGCACCCTGAGACGGCACAGGAAGCGTGAACGTCGGGGGGGAAGCCACGGGGGAAGGCGCAAGCGCTGCCGGGACAGGAGATGGGTCCTTGGGAGGCAGCCTGGGCGTAGTCATCTGGGCGTTGGTCGCCTGTCGGCGGCTGATGACTTCAAGATGCCGTCGGCTGAGGCCTTGGGATCTTCGACGACCGCGGTGTCCTTGCAACGGGGGAGCCCACTGGTGTGAGTGCGGTAGAGCTGGCTGCTAGCCGGGGAGTGGATCCACTGGTCTCCGATGACGGCGACTTCCGTTCACGTGCCACAACCGTCGCAGGCGACTAGCGCCGCCTGAAATAGGTTGCGGAGTAGCGAACGGGCCATACCTGTGCATCAGAAGACCGAAGACGGGCAGGTCAAGCCTGGCCTAACGCCTAGTGGGGACGACTGGTTCCCCGTCGACTTAAGGCAAAACGTTCGGCGTGCGGCGGTGCTCTGAAAAGAGCGCTCACCACACTCGAACTGGCCTATCGAGCCGGAGGGGCGGTCGTGTTCCTGACGGGCGACTCGAGGGTTGGCCTAATGCCAGGTTGATCGAATCTAGTAAATTAAATACAAATGATCATGTGTAGTAATTGAACAATTGAATACTGGACAGAGACTACACTTTGATCTTAGCCATAGGCCGAGAAGCGATACCTTATTAATTTCTCCGACAAGAATTAGCTGTGAGTATTCGTCAGTTCACTATTGACCTTCATTCAAGGTCGTGGTCTTTTTGCTAATTTACAGATAAGAAGTTTTTGTGTCCCTGATGTCGTCAAATTTAATGCATTCTTAGGTTTCTATTATTTGTAGAAGGAATTGCTGCTGTCTCTCTCTCTGCAATTTCAATTGGTTTTCCAAATTCAAACGCCAATAACGGAAACTATTCTCTACTATCATTACAGAGTCCCGGTACGACCTCTGGTGGCAAAAAAAAAATAAAGAAATACAAGCTTTTAGTTTGAAATTGTTTTTTGTGTCCGGTCTGTTTTTTTTTTTTTAAATGCTGAATGGATCTTCTTGAAACTTGCATTCACATTTACGAACAAAGATGACCTAACGGTTGTTTTGCAACATGTTTATTTCCGTTATCTGTTATCATAGGCCTACCTCACTTTCCTTCACACACACACACACACACACACACACACACACACACACACACACTCACTCACTCACTCACTCACTCACTCATTTTTCTGTATACAGTAGAGCGTCGATAATCCGGATTCAATTCCGGTGAAATACATTATAAGTTCATATTAATTAATGGTTTTGTTTATCTGTTCCAATTAAAATTTAACCATTAAAGTGAATTACTAACGGTTTCAGCAAGTTTTCATTTTGTTATGAACTCAAAACGACCTTTTTTGGTTCTTTTCGAAAATCCGGACATTTTGATAATCCGGACAGGGTCCGGTCACAATTAATCCGGATTATCGACGCTCTACTGTATTTGTGAGAACCTTAATTTTGATCAGGAAAAAAAAATTGTTCCCAGAACATACAAGAAAGAAAGGAAAACCGATCTCACTTTAATAATGCAAATAATCGCAGGTGTATACACAAATACAGATATACAAATATAAATTCCTTATATCACGAAAAACTGATTGGGCTTCCAGATATTAAATACAGTAACAACCGATCAGTAATCGGTTTTATAAGAAAACCCTCGCAGCAGTTCGTACAGACTCAGATTCAATTCAATCATCAAATTATTTCATTTGATTCGATTCGATGATTGAATTTTTTTGAAGACCGCCAAGCTCCTCGTCATTGCGAAGTAGTGCTTTCCTGCATTGCTTATCTTAAACCAGTCTAACAAGGGAATGGTTTGTCAGATCGAAACAGCCCTTGAATATTTTATCATTTATGTAGGATCTTAAGGAGTTGACGTATACCAAATTTTAGCTCCTTTTTTACACGGAAAGGGGGTTAAAAAATATTGTAATTTGAGCTGAGAGCTTGTTGCACTGCGGGGAAGCATCGGGCAGCTAATGTGAAATTGGAAACGCCACCGACTGTACCTTGCTGAGGCATAATTGTGGGAAAGTAGTTGCCTCATGACTTTGGTTCTATAGGGGCGGTATAACTTTTGGAGTTTGGAGGCAGCTACAGGAACGTATGATTCTTTGTTAGTGCTGAGGACGGTGAGCTGGACGGTGCCCGGACGTGTTTGTGGTTAGAATGGGGTTGGTGGAGTGTTCCGTTTGGGAAGAGGAGATCAGGACACTAAGTTCCTCAATGGCAGTATGCAAATCAGAGGGATATAGGTTTCCTGAAGGCACAAAATCCAGGTTTAGGGTGGGCTGCGATGGGGGAATTCTGGTAGGGTGCAATTGGGAGTGATATTGATAGTGGGTGAAGGAAAGGGGTGACGTTGCACGGTGGGGAGTTGTTGGGGGAAACGGGTCTCTGAAGGTTACAGACTTTAGTGGCGGTGGACTGGGGTGTGGAGGGGGATGAAGAGGGGGGGGTGCATTAGTAGCTGTGGGTAGGAGTTGGCTCCGTCGGATCCGGTCAGGAGGGTGGCTGGAATGGTAGGGGCGGATAGATGCGTCGGACGTGTTGATTGCCAGATCTTACTTTTGTGAAGGGAGTGAGTGTATTTACCACACTAATTTGGTAAAAGAACGTTTCACGAATCACGCATGGGTGGCTGATCTTTATTCAAAAAATGTTGGTGTGCAAGTCTGGTATGCCCAATTCAGAGACTTATCAGAACATCTTCCTGTCGGATTTTGCTGATAAAGGATTTAGAACAGGATAAAATACGATGAAGTTTGTTACTATCGAGAGCATCCCATTGCTGTTGTTGAAAGAAGAATAACACAAGCGACAGAATAAGCAATGGAGATCCGTTGCAGTGGTAGACTAGCAGCAGACTTGCAAGAGAATCAGTGAGTTCACTTACTAACAATTCCGACGTGAACTGGAATTCAACAGAAAATGAAAGTATAGCTTTTCAATTGTTGCAATAAATCTGAGGATGAAATGTACAAAAGAAAAGCTCATATAGCACTTTCAGAATCACTACAGATATGAATTTTTCAAAACTCTTGCATACTGTAAAGTTAAGAAAATGGCATGAAGTTGAGCAGTGAAGTAGGAAGATGAACAGCATTGCTGAAGTTCTCGGTGTAAAAGATTGCTCCAACGTAATATTCTCCTTTGGATCCGTCTATACCAAAAAAAAAATGGAAATCGAAATGATGGGATAAATCATCCTGGTGCAGAGACTGAAAGACTACAGAGGATATATTGGTTTTCGCATATTTACGAAGTGAACAATCACAGTATGGAAGTATATAATGCCAGTGTGTAGGTGATAAATTAGGTAGGGTGGCAATTTTAAAGTCAGGAAGCTGCAGTGTAGTCACCCGATGTCCAAAGAGGATATAACGGAAGGACAATTAGTAAAAGGTCGTCCTTGACGGGAAGAACATACACACTTATGAGCATACGCTTATAAAATTGAAGAGACAAAGCTTTGCGACGAAAATCCAGTGATAGTTTGAGTGACTCTACATAAAGGCTTTGAATGGGAGAAGTACGGCACAACCGGAGATCCTGGTGGTGGATAGGATCAAGAATGCGTACTGCCGACGGCCGTGCAACGCCATATACAATCAAAATTGGACTATGGCTCCACTAAGTAAGTGATCTGTAAATGCGTAACAAGGCCAAGCGATCACTACCCCATGTGGTATGCTAAAGTATTTAAAAACAATTTTAAAAGACACATTTCACGGACTCATTTTCGACAAGAAATTGAATTTTAAAGCTCACATACAGAACCTGAGGAAAAGATATGTTGAGATGTACATGGAGTTAAGAGGCCACCAAGTGTTAGCTTGGGTGCAATTCCTTGACGGCCAGTGAAATGAACACAGACAGTCTTTGACACGGAGAACGTGAACGTGAAGCCATTTCAAGTGATCCACTCATAAAATCGATTCGAAGCTCTTGGAGTTGTCGCTTTATCAGACGTAAATTTGTAGAATGGCAAGAAATCTGTAAGTCGTCAACGTATAATGAACTGTGGACTGATGGAGGCAAAGAAGATATGATACCATTGATCTTTATTGAAAAAAGAGTACAATTCAAAAACAGCTCTATGGGACTCCGAGTTGTTGAGGATAAGAAGTGGAAAAGGGTTACCCTAGGCGAACCTGAAACGTACGATCAGCCAGAAAAGTTTGAATGAAGATAGGCACATCACCACGAAGGTCATAGCTATAAAGGTCTCTCAAATTTCCAAGTGCGGTCGTAAGCTTTCGCTAAATTGAAAAAGATGGAACTTACTATTAACAAAAGCTGTACGAATTACGGTCTTCTAAACGAACAAGGTGGTCAACAGTTGAGTGATGCTGGCGAAAACCACATTATGAAGGAGTGGGGTGATTGCTGGTTTCGAGATAACTTATATGTCGTCGATTCACCAGAACGCTCCAGTATCTTGCACAAACAATTGGTAAGGGCGATGGGCCGATAATTATTTGGATCACTACTGTCATTCCGGGTTTATGGAGAGAGATGATGATAATAGCACGACGCCAACAATCAGGAAAACGATGTTCTAGCCAAATTTTATTAAAAATTAAATAAATGATATGTAAAGAAGGTGGTAATAATTGGCGTAACATTGCGTAATGTATACCGTCAGGCAAACTTCAATTCTTGTAATGAAAACGGAAGATTATATGGCTCTCTGTTCGTAGAGGAAAACTTTAAAGGAACAGCTCCAGCTCGCTGTTTTATTTAATTTAATTTAATTTTGAAAGTAATGTTTTATCATAAGTGACAGAGTTCGAATTCTGGACAAAAACCCGTCCAAGCTCAGAGATGCTGTGTATTTCACTGCTATTTTCTTTCAGTATCTATCGGAGTTCTGAAGAGTAACGTCCTTGCATTCCGAGAATCTTATCACAAAGGGTCGTTAAGAAATTGTACTTATGATGGACGATACGCAACGTTAGAAGGACTCTTTTTGGTATCCCGTCGAAAGCGTCGAGCAAAAACTCAAGCTCTGTTGAAGGTTAAGAGATTAGAAAGAGTAAGATAGCGTCTAAAAATATTCCAGGTTTTCTGTTTAGCTTTCTGATCACAAGTGTAATCATTATTCCACCAAGGTTTAGACGTAATCGAAACCTTCCAGAAGTTTGAGGAATAATTGCTGTAGCAGCTGAGATGATGATATTGTGAACGTTGTCAAAAATATTATTAATGGAGTTACAAAGATCGTTAGTTTCAAGCTTTTATCTTCTAGCAAGATTAATCCAAACGGCATTCTCAAATTTCCAACGAGGAGAACGAGGAATGATTGGAAAATAGTCGCTGCCTCTAGTGTTGTTAATAACTGCTTTGCTCTTCTCCTTTTCTCGTGGGAAGAGCTGAGTGCTAAATCGATAGCAGAGAAAGGAAATGGGTGAGGACGTTAAATGCGTAGATGCTCCTATATTAAATATGCAAAGGTTCCGTCGAACTAATAGATCTTCAGTAATACTTCCTCTAGTATTTGTACACTCACTTTCAAAAGTTAAGCACGGAGCAGTAAAATGCGAAAAAATGAACAAATACTACTTTGATTGACATGAAATGCCGCAAGTAAGTAGCTCTATCTCTGTAGGTAATTCTTTGTTTTGTTTCATGAATAAACATAAACAAAATATTAAATTTTTATAAATTACTAGCTGTACCCAGCATGCGTTGCAATGCCACTCAAAGAAAAAAAAGGGCTCGGTGAGAAGGGTCCGTAAATATAAGGTCCCGGTGTCGATCGGGGATGGGACACTTAGGCCTTGTGTCGCTATCCCCCCACCCAAGTGTGGTGTCCCTGTCCCCCATAGGAAAGCGAATTTTTCCTTATATTTAGGGCCCCTTCTCGGGCCCCCCAAGTCAATTGCAAATAAGGTCCCTGTGTCAATCGGGGATGGGACACTTAGGCCCTTGTGTCGCCATCCCCCCACCCAAGTGTGGTGTCCCTGCCCCCCATAGGAGAGCGAATTTTTCACTTTACACAATATTTGTGTAGTTCTCATTTTCACCACCAGGTGGATATTGGGAATTTCAGGGATTGTACCCCTTTTCAACCTCCTTGGGGGGGGGGGGGCAGGTTCTAAGGTAGCCTATCTTTTCCGCAGGGTCCTAAAGAGTAATTCTGCAAAGTTTAATCCAGATAGGTCAAAGGGCTTAGGAGTGTGTAAAGGACAAAGAAAGAAAAAGAAAGATACATTCATTTTTATATATATAGATAAGATGATGTCATATTTGCGCCATTAACAAAATGATGTTTAAATTCAAAACAAACAATAAAAACCGACATTAACTCCTCACCTGCATACAAAGTTTACAGCGTGTGATCATGCTTGTTACGAGGTGATCAACCACCGCAGAGTCCAGTAATCGCCATTCCTTCTGTAGGGCAGTTTTTAAAGCTATGAGAGTAGCTGAAGGTGGGAAACGTCGACATACAGCACGGCCGAGGGCATCCCAAAGATTTTCAATTGGATTAAGTCTGGCGAGTAAGCCGGCCACTCCATAAGCGCAATCCCCTCACTCTCCAGAAAGTCGTCAAAGATGGCAGCTCTATGGGGACGCGCATTATCATCCATTAAAACGAAAGAAGGACCAACTGCTGCAGCGTAGAGTTTCACAATGGAGTCTAGGACTTCATCTCGATACTGTACAGCCGTCACAGAACCTCGCCTGCAGATGTGCAGGTCGGTGCGATATCCAAATGAAATCCCTGCCCAGACCATGATGCTTCTACCGCGGAATGCGTGATGTTCGGGGATGTTCTGGGGCCGATTGCGTGTGCCTTGTTCCCTTCAGACCCTTACACGCTTATAGGGTTGTAGGGCAAATCTGGACTCATCTGTGAACATAACGTTACCACAATCAGACATAGTCCAATTCACATGCTGGCGGCACCACTGTAATCTGGATTGGAAGGATAAGGGAACACAAACTCGTGGTACCCGGGCGTACAGACCATTCAGGTGTAGCCTTCGACGAACAGTAATGGCAGATATCGTCTTACCAATGGCCGTTACAACCATACATGTCACACGTGTGGAGGTCGATCTTTGATTCCGCTTGGCTACAACAGCAATATATCGATCTTCCGCGGGGTCGTAACTCTTGGACGACCGGCTACAGGTCTTCGGACAACTGTTTGCTGGTTTGGAATTGTTTCCACAATCGTGAAATGACGGAATGATGAACGCCGAAGAAACGAGCACCATCTGTTATAGACTGTCCTGCTTCAGTGCGTCCGACAGCCCGCCAGCGCTCAGAATCTTCCATTCGTCTTCTGGAAGCCATAGAAACATCTCTAGAACATTCGTACGATTTGTTTTCAAGCTAAACACCTTTCTTCAGCACTTACTTGCAACTACTGTAACCCTTCACGATGCCGGCTTCTTATACTACTGCCTGTTTTGCATATTTCTCGACGCGAAACCGTGATTGGCTGTTATCTATGTAATTTGCATACTTCTTTCTACCTTTGCAGCAAATTTCAGCTTCTTTAATTCAGATCTCTTACGGAAATTAACATTTTCCCTCTCCGTGCTTAACTTTTGGAAGTGAGTGTAGAAGAAGAGCCTAGACTGGAGAATGGGCATTGCAGTCTCCAACTAATAAAAATTGATCAAAGAATTATCAATGTCTGCAGCGAAACAGGTGTTGTGATGAAAGATACAAATTATAGACTGCTAGTTGAAAGATGAGCAGCAACAGCTTCAAAAGGAGACGTCTTCTTTTCCGACATGACACTCCATCCTTCCATAATAAGAATAATAGGGGAAGATGGAGTGTTATTATTACAACTCCGCCTCCTTCTGTATCAGTCTGCTTACTCAACGTAGAATAACCATAAAGAAAAGGAGTCGTACCCGTAAGAAAAATTTCTTGAAGAAACATAGGATCACACTTGTACAGTAGGCTTTAATATCGTTCAGGTTGCAGCGAAATCCTCTACAAATTAACTATAATTAATTGAGGAAATTGATGAAGATAATAGCGAAATCGAAGATGTTTTTCCATTGGACAATTCCTCCGACAGTTCTTTGCTTCATTATGTAGAAAAAATGTAGTTAAAAGACATCGCCAGTCCTCCATTTTCTTTTGTAGTTATAACTTCATCTGTCAATGAAAGGGTCGGCGAAATACACTTCTGTTCGTGAAAAATGCAACACCTTGAAGGAAACATTGAAATGAAGTGAAATTACAGGAAATGTAAAGCAGGTATGATATGCAAATGATTAAAATTTTGAAATGATTGCGCATGCCTAGACTCAGCAGCGCCCTCTGAACTGTCGTATAAGAGCTTATAAGTAGAGGAATATTGTGGATCCAGACAAGCAGTTTTCATCTCAGTGAGCTACACATATGCTTACTGGAATCAGTATGCCTCGTCGAAATTAAAGGGCGCCTGATAAGCAAGCTACGGAGTTTGATTGCGGCGGAATGATCTGCTTCGTGAAGGAGGATTTTTATATCGCGAAATTGCTGCTCGTACCTGGCGTAATAGTCTACTGCTTCCACACTCGCATCGCTGTCATGCTAAGGTCAGCTGTGCAGAGGACTGCGTGCATGCATTCCTTTGCAAAGGATTCCCTTGGGCCTGAACCATCGACACCTCAGGCTACAATGGGCTCACGAACACAATTCATGCATTTATATACATGGAAACGACAGCTAAAAGAGAAAAAAATTAAAAAGCCCCAATTTTCCTTTAAAGGCCCTTTTCAGGAACACAATATTCCGTTTGTT
>JAFIDM010012231.1:57675251-57697529 GCA_023159025.1 Thereuonema tuberculata | reverse complement strand
GATGATTGGTTAAGAGTTCCAATAGCTCCAATAATAGATGAGAATATAGATAAAATAACAATAATGAAAGAATTGAAAGATATAAGAACAAATAAAGGGGCAATTTTTTGCCAAGTTAATAGAACAATACAATTAAATCAAGAAAGTCCTTCTGCTGTTGGGGGAAATCAAAAATGAAAAGGGGCAGCTCCTAATTTTAGAGCTAAAATAATAGAAATAATTAATGCATTAAAATCTTCGATGACTATAATAAATCAATTGTTTTGTAAGAAATTAATGATGGCTCAGAATAGAAATATAGAGGAGGCTAGAGATTGAACTAGAAAATATTTTAGAGTTGCTTCTCTAGATTGTTGATTTAAGGAATTAGAGATTAAGGCAATAAATGCTAATAAATTGATTTCTAATCCTATTCAAACAGAAATTCAAGATTTAGATGACACAGCAATAAGGGTTCCTACAAAAACTGAAAATCAAAAAATTATTTTTATGTTTGTGTTAATATATAAGCTGGTGTATGGGCACATTAAATTTTGAATTTAATGGGGGTAGTTTAACTCTATCGCTTATAACACAGTTGCAATTTTCTGGGGAGACTTAAGCGAAGCTTATAAATTTAATTTTTTTTAAAATTTATTTTTTTTTTCTCTTAAAAATATATTATTATATTAATATAAATATAATTATAATTAAAAATAAAACTTAAAAGTAATAAAGTAGTTAAAATGAATCTAATGAAGTTATCTCATTTCAACTAAGTGTACATATAATTATTTAAAGTCAATACTTATTTTAATTTAGCATCATCTAGATCAAAATATTCTTTAAAATAATGTTTCTCGTTATATTGATGCATAAGCATATTTAGATATATCAGATCTAAAGTTTTTAGAGTCACGACTATTAAAAATCGGATTTTTTAATATTAATAGGTATAAATTATTTATAATAACAAATTTATAATTATTA
The DNA here is from genome assembly GCA_023159025.1 of Thereuonema tuberculata. Classification (NCBI taxonomy): domain Eukaryota; kingdom Metazoa; phylum Arthropoda; class Chilopoda; order Scutigeromorpha; family Scutigeridae; genus Thereuonema; species Thereuonema tuberculata. The sequence continues at coordinate 57,696,560 of JAFIDM010012231.1, read as the reverse complement.
AAATAGGAATTATTTTAAATTATGTGGTTTAATTGAATTACTTTATTGAGACTGAAAAAAAGAGTTAACAAGAGTAAAAAGTACATGATTTATTTTATCGAAATAACCCTTTAATCAGGCATCTTGTTTTTCATTGTAAAATTAATTAGTTTGATTCTGACTAAAAATTTCTGTTACATTGATTTCATATATAAGTATTGTTTAGAAATGTCGTTAAGGAGTAGTGTTAAATATTGAGATATTAAAGTAATTTATGTTTAGTTAAATGTGATAAGCTTGATTAAAGACGTGCCAGCAGTCGCGGTTAGACGATGAAGCTAAATGAAATTTTTTAATTTTATAATTAAATTGTGTTATAAATTGTGTTATAGTAAGATTAAAATAAGGTGGAATTTTTTTAATTTTTATAGTATAATGTTAATGAAATTGAAGTTATGAATGTATTATATAAACCAGGATTAGATACCCTGTTATTTTTATAGTAAAGTTGTTATTTGAGTAGTAGTAGTGATTCTTGAAACTTAAAGAATTTGGCGGTATATTAATCTATTTAGAGGAACCTGTCCTGTAATCGATAGTCCACGTAAATTTGACCTAAACTTGAAATTCAGCTTGTATATCGCTGTCGTAAGATTATTTTATGAGAAATTTTTCAATAATAAATTTTTATTTATGTCAAGTCAAGGTGCAGTAGATGTTTAGGGTTGAGATGGGTTACAATATATGAATGTAGACGAATAAGGATTTGTAAAGTTTGTTGAAGGTGGATTTAATTGTAATATAGAATTATTTATTTTATATGGAAAAGTACTAATATATGCACACATCGCCCGTCACTCTCATTATAATTGAGAAAAGTCGTAACAAAGTAGGTGTATTGGAAAATGTGCCTGGAAAGATGGAGTTAGGAATAATATTTTATTTACAATAAAAATGGTATCTGTGTAACTCAGGTCATCTTTATAATTAAGTTAATAGTTTTTTGGAGAAAGTAATCAATATTTAGTAGATTTTAACGAATGTTTTATTTTTTTAGTACTGTGAGGGTAAAATAATTAGAGTGAAGGAATCTGATTAATGTACCTTGTGTATTAGGGGTTAACAATAAATGTTTATGAATTTAATTATCCCGAATTGTTTTGGGTTATAATAATAATATATTAACGTTTTAAAGTTGATAAAAAAAGTTGATTATTATAGAAATGAAATGTTAGTCGAAAAACAGGATATCTGGTTACTTAAGAGTATAATTTAATTATGTGTCCTGAAAGGATAGAAATTTTTTAAGGGATTAGCTTTGAAAGTTTTAATATTATTTTAATTTTTTTATTGATTAGATGCTTATAATCAGCAATTTCTTTAGAGTTAGTTATATAACATAAAAGTTGTGTTAGGATTTTTTATTGATTTATTTTATATTAAGTAGAAATTGTAATTATGAAGTTTAAATATTATGTTAATATAAGTAGATGTAAATTAAAATAGTAAGGAAAGTAAAAATAAAATTTAAGAATTCGGCAATAGGTTATTCGCCTGTTTATCAAAAACATGGTTTCTTGAAGGTGATGAGAAATCTGACCTGCCCAATGAATATTAAATGGCCGCGGTATTTTGACCGTGCGATGAAGATGCGATGATTAAAAGAAATAAGTTATTGGTTGACTGCTTTTCAATAAAAAGATTTAACTGTCACATTTTTTCAAATATTTCTGTCGATATTTTAGAGGGAAATTAATAAAGAGCCCTGTAGCTTGGATGAAAAATAAGTAGTCATAATAACGTGAGTTCTTTCTGATCGTCAAGTTAGCGTGGTCGCACTATATCTAGCGTATTATGCGAGGAATTAACATTTGAAAGTAAACCTGTTTTACTTGTTGCCATAAAGGCTGAAGAATATTATTATTTTTTATGTTTTTATTTTTTAATACAAAACTTAAAACATTTTTAATGGTAGTTATCAGCTGAAATAGTTATACAGTAATACCTTGAGATACTGAGCTCGTAACTCGAGGTGCTCGTATCTCAAATCACTTTTTCACATAAGAAATAATAGAAAAAAAATTAATCCGTTCCGGCTCTCTAAAAAACTCCCTTAGTAGTGCTAATAATAATGAAAAACATGTTTTTAATACACACACACAAAAAATATAGTATATAAGGATTCCTATGACATAAAATAAAATGTGGTTTTAATTGTGAGTTCTTACTGGTAGACGATACAGAAGCGGCTAATAGCGGCAAGTGCGGAGGAGGAGGGAGGAAGGGAAGAGAGTTGGCCCGTATGTAGACAATTGATTCCTTATCTTACAAGTACACTAAGTACCTTATATAAACTTAAAATTAATCTAACTTAGGTATTTTTTTTTTTTACTTATCTATTTTTATTTTTTTATTTTATTTTATTTTATTTATTATTTTTTTTGTTGCTTTTTTCGATTTGTATTCTTTACTATTCTTCACTTTTTTCTCCTGACTATCCTCACTTTCACTTGGCGCAGGCCTTTTAACGAAATACCTGTCGAGGGACATTTGTTTCTGTCTCCCTTTCAAAATGTTACAGAAATGAGTAAGGGACGTGTCGTCAAAACGCGCCGCAGCACGACTAGTAGACAATTTATCGAGCTCCGAGTGCTGGACCACCTATTGTCGGCATCTGTAAGCGTGCTCGTATCTCAAATCTTTACTCGTATCTCAAAGCAAAAATTTGCTCGAAGGCTTGCTCGTATTTCGGAATACTCGTATGTCGGGACGCTCATATCTCAAGATATTACTGTATAAGGAAACTTTAGATAACTGTTAGGATGGCAGAGCGGTCTAATCCGCCAGACACAAGAAAACATCATTTACTGCGATAGCGCAGGTTAGGAATTCTGGTCCACGAATATGAATGTCGGTTCAAATCCCAGCTCTCACAAAGAATTATTTTTTTTTTACTACTTTGATTAAAAATTCCTAATCCTAAGAAGATATCGTTTTAGTATCTTTTAAACTAATGTTAAATAAATAAATGTTTTAATAATAAATAATAAGCCTTAAATTAACCTCCATTTTTAGTTTCATGAGTTGCCGATCATGATAGCATTAAAATAAAGGCGAGACTTTGACAAAATATAATAATAAAGCTTTAAAAGATAAGAAAATAACTTCTTAAATGACGAATTCGTAATCAGAATTTTAAACAAATAAAATATTGAAAAATATTTAGATTATTTTTTTGATATATTCATTCTATTATATAAATGTTCCTAAACTTGGATTTCCCCAGCTAAGAGGGCGTCCAATGAGGTGTTTAAAAAAATTTGGACCCCCCCTCCTCCCCCTTGGTGAGATTTGGTAAGATGTGGTGGGACCTTCCCTCAAGTGAGATATCAAAAAGTCAAAAAAGCTGTTATAATACCTGTATGTATATTATCGGAATTAAAAAGTTGACGGGAGATTTTCATTGCCCCCCCCTCCCTTTAAATGAGATTTGGTGAGATTTTGCCGGGCCCCTCCCTCCCTCCCCCATTTTGACCTCACGTAATTAATGGCCCCCCCCCCCTAAAACAACGTGGCTGCTTGTCTACGACAACTTGATCCTTAGCCACGCCTATGTCACGTGGTAGGCGAAGAGTCCAAGTCGTCATTTGAGGGGGTCTGTGTGATAGTCTGTGTGCATTTTCCATTTTCAGTGGAAATGCACAGATTTTGTTTCTTGGTTATAACTGAGGAATTTATGATATAAAATACGACATTATATATCTATTTTTCTTATATATAATAATAACCATGCTATATTTTAACTGTAACGTTGTATAAAACTGATTTGCTGTTTAAGAACTGTTATATTTATACTGTTTCTTATTTATTTAAATTATGAAAAATCGTAATTATATATAAATTATATTAATTAATGTAAGTAATAAATATCCCACCCAAAACACTTCGTGTAAAATAAGTTGCCAAGACTCACATGCTCATAATGCTTTCACTGTTAAAAAGATATGAGATCTCATGTAGAGCCAAGCCCCTAACTCTACGAGGCCTAACTCTACAAGCCCTAACTCTAAAAACCTTATATCTTGGTCAAAAAGTATGCCTTGGCCGTTTCGTGGCTGTCGCACAGATAATCCCATGGAGTTATGTAAAGGATATGGAGTATGCCAAGGCACACTTTTTGACCAAGATATTAGGGTTTTTAGAGTTAGGCATGTATAGTGAGGGGCTTGGCACTATACGAAATCTGATAACTTTTTAACAGTGAAAGCGTTATGAGCATCTTGGCAACGTATTTTACATGAAATGTTTTGGGTGAGATGAAATAGTTCCATGAAACGGCCAAGCCATACTTTTTGACCAAGATATAAGGTTTTTAGAGTTAGGGCTTGTAGAGTTAGGCCTCGTAGAGTTAGGGGCTTGGCTCTACATGAGATCTCATATCTTTTTAACAGTGAAAGCATTATGAGCATGTGAGTCTTGGCAACTTATTTTACACGAAGTGTTTTGGGTGGGATTTCATTTCTTTTTGTAGGATGAGATCTGATAACTTTTTAACAGTGAAAGCGTTATGAGCATGCGAGTCTTGGCAACCCCTTATTTTACATGAAATGTTTTGGGTGGGATTTCATTTCTTTTTGTAAGATGAGATCTGATAACTTTTTAACAGTGAAAGCGTTATGAACATGTGAGTCTTGGCAACTTATTTTACATGAAATGTTTTGGGTGGGATTATCTATTACAACTAAATTTAGTTTTAAGATTATTTAAAAAATGGATTTTTTTTCAATACCCTACTTTTCTGTTTTTCTATTGGTCAACTTGTATATACAAGCTGTTTGCACTTTTGTAAGAAATCACATTATTACACAGTATTATTTAGGCCGAAGCATTGAGGGTACGACGTATTTCAGATCTTAATAAAATCCAAAGTATAAAAGCTAGATAAATGAAACTTAGCGTATTTCATTAGTATGGTAACTGCATCTTATCCTGAAAATTTGAGCTCTCTAGTATTATCCAGGCCGAAGCTATGAGGGTTCGATAATACACAACCAGACCCACCCCTTTTGAGGGGTTGGAAGGTGAAAGTTACGGATTTCTTAATTTTTTTGTTGTTTGTGTGCTAATCCTAGCCTGCATACCAAATTTCAGCTTTCTAGGACTTCAGGAAGTACCCTAGAGGTTTTGATGATCATGAGTGAGTCAGTGACGAAATCGACGTATTTTAGGTATTAATAAAATCCAAAGTATAAAAGCTAAATAAATGAAACTTAGCGTATTTCATTAGTCTGCTTACTGCATCTTATCCTGAAAATTTGAGCTCTCTAGTATTATCCAGGCCGAAGCTATGAGGGTTCGAAAATACGACGAAACACTTCCAGTAAAGGTACGTAGTGCCCTTCCTGCCTTCGGCTCGTCTTGGCGGGGGCACTGCCGTGCCCCCAGATATACACTTCATGGTAATAATGTTTTATTTAACAATTAACTGCTGACAGTTAAAAAAAAAAAGCAAAACTTGTTTAAAAACAATTCCGAAAATTTCCACAGAACATTTACAAATATCCAAATTAAGAACATTGGCACTTGTACTAAAAGATTAAAAATAGAATCAGATTGACAATAGTAATAACTGCATGAATTACAATGCAAGTTTTGATATAATGGAAAGGAAAACAAAACTAAAATAATATAATATTGTTTATAATAATAATAGTCAATCAAAACACCAAAATAAAATTGTTAGAATAATAAACAATATTGCAGGTGACGATTTAAATTTTTAATAATGAAAGATCGTAACTGTTTTTAACGAAATTACAAACACTAATTCTTGACTTTTTGCCAGAAATAAATGTAATCATCAATCAAAAAAAAAAAAAACTTGTTTAAAAACAATCCCGTTAAGTTGTATCTAGTTATTTTTTCATTACTTTGATTTTTTTTCCCGTATTTACAATATAGATGTTATTCATAATTATTTTATAGATAACTTTTTTCTTTAATAGTAAATATTTTTAAAAAAAATTTCTAATCTTGTTTTTTTTTTTTTTCCCAAATTTTTCTTTTACAACCCTCACCCCTATTCTGAAATGTCTTCTTCGTTTGAAGAGGCGTGGCTAAAGCTCAAGTAATCGTGGACAAGCAGTACCAAGTGTAAGACAAAACAAAAAAGTGTGCGGAGGGGGTGGGGGTTAGGGATGTGTGGTTGTGTCCATGAATTTCCTAACTATGCACATTGTGCTGAGTACCAAATTCTTATTATTCCGTCAAATAAGAACTTTAATGCCATCATGAACGGCAACCCTTCAAAACTAAAAATATCTCTGGCTAATGGCGGTGTGCACCAAACTTGTTAACTTGAAGGACTGCTATTTGGACGGAGCTAAAATTAGTGGGGGGTGCTGCTCCACAAAAATTTTAGCCTTTGTTTTAAAATTGTATGAAAGGAAACATGTATAAAAAGAAAATTTATTCAAAAACTTGATAAATTTCTTTTTATACATGTTTGTTTCCTTTCACACAATTTTAAAACAAAGGCTAAAATTTTTGTGGAGCAGCACCCCCAACTAATTTTAGCTCCGTCCAAATAGCAGTCCTTCAAGTTAACTGAAGTTTGGTGCACACCGCCATATATTCACGATATATTTTTTTTTTTCTTAATTCTTGTTGCAGTCTGCCAAAGTAGAAATGTGAATTCAGGTAAATCACTTTTATTAAAGTCCTTCGAAGAGATGAAATATTTGCTTCTTCCTCTATTATTATTTTTGTTCTGATTTCTCATCCTTCCCAGGATTTTATGATCAGAAGCGTTATGTATGTAATGAATATATTTTTGAAATATTACAACATAATAACGGATTTGGACGAAGGAGTGTAAACGGGTGACAAACTGGTTTGAAGGGTACGCATATCTCCGAAACCGCTTAAGTTGGAAAAACGAAATTTAATATGAATGTTCTTTTGTCAAATTCTAAAAGATACATATTCGACGAATTTGATAAATTCGCGTCCTACGTGTGTAAACGGGGCGGGGCAAACTTCGTTAAATGGTTCTTCTTCGGGGTTTTAAAATTCTGGAATTACAAAATAACAATGTCACATTAATTTGTAATGATCACGAGATTTTGTACCAATTGGAGAAAGTTTCGAAGTAATCTTTCAGTTACAAATTCTTCCTCGTCCAGATCAGAATTTTTTTAGCGAACCATTTGAGAGCTGTTGCCTTTTGTCCCGTCCATCCGTCGAATCTGTCCACCCCTAACAACTCCCGAAGGAAAGGTTAGTTCGACAAACTAATTTCACCATAGTGTTGACAGGCCCAAACACTAAAGGAATGAGAATTTTCAGCCCCCCCCCTCCCCAATATTTGGTATTGTTTTCATTGGATTTCCGCTATAACTTAAATGTTCGAAATACAGTAGAACCTCATTATAACGGACCCTATTATAACGGACGTCGCTTATAACGGACAGTTTAAAAAAAAAATTGTCAGCCTACATTGTAAGGTAAAAATTGTAAGGTGAGCGAAGTGAAAGACCATTTAAATTTTGCTATTCAATATGTTGAACAATCGGCAAATGAAAATGTGTTTGCATATTATGAAAACTTACGGCACTTCCGTCAGTTATTAACTGAAGAAATAAGCAGCAAACAAACCCAGCAGAAAATAAATTATTTTTTCAAACCAATGAATGTAAGCAATCAACATGAACCAGGACCTTCTTGTTCTAAAGATTAATGCAGTATATACGTACACATCTTTTTCAATTCAACCTACTATGTTGAAGGCTGTTTTTTATTTGATATATAATAAACACTTTTTATAGCTAACTATTGTACTTTCATGGATATATCCTGCTGCATTACACCCCTATAAGAATTATTTGTTATAAACCGGACTTTCATTAAAACGGACAACCTTCAGCCCCCATAAGTCCGTTATAATGAGGTTCTGAAATGACAACCATTTCATTTCAGTTGTCAGCTATAGCTTGATGGTTAATATTTCGGATCGTATACTGAAGGTTATCGGTTCAAATCTCTATATCTTACTTTTGTTTGAGAAAAAAAATTCAGAGAAAGGTTCATGAGTTGTTTTTCTTATTTTCCTAACTTTCCTTATATTATTGTACTTCCCCCTTTTTTTTTTTATTTATGGTCGAACTTAAATTTATGCTTTAGCACAAAATTATACATACTTGTTTATTTTTGTAGTCTGCCCGAAGCAAGGCTATCTTTGCTAGTAAGTAACTACTAAACTGAAAGAATTAACAAAAATCCCCAATGTGAGAAGCTAGAAAGTTCTTAGTCCAATAGATGGCCTAAACGAGTAATTCTTTTCGAAATTGCTGTAACGCTCCGAAAGAGTGAGCCGATCCTAAACGATGATAGGATACAATGTCTGGTATTTACAGCATTGAGTCAAATATATATGAACGAGCATTAATTGTGTTTTAATGTATTAAATAAATTTAATTGTAGACAGAGGATCTATATTGTTTATTTAGACAAGCGAAGCAGGTCTATCTCCGTTCTCACTCTATCACGTTTTTGTGATTCTTTTTATTTCAAAATCATGGTGGCTAGAAATGACATTTTCTATATCCATGTAGAGAGGGGTACAACCGTATTTTCAACACTTATTCTTTCTTTATTGATAATATGGAAAACTCATAAGGAGCGCTTTGATTAAAGCATTTGTTGCTTCGAAACCGAAACATTTCTCATTCTATAGCGTCATAATTATCAAATGTATTATTTATTTATTTATTTATTTATTTTTTTTACGAAAATGATTAAATAACATGTTAAAAGTGCAATTTGATTTAAAAAAAAAAAAAGAAAAAATAATTGCATATTAATAAAATAAACGATTTATTTAAAAACAAAATTCTCATCTTCAATATCTTTTTAAATAATTTTAAAAAAAAAACAAATTAACAAAAATTTTTTTAAAAACTGTTTGGGATATGGGGAAGGGTAATTACGAGCATATATTTTAAAATTTATTCTTAAACTAGAAATATTAAAGCTTAAAGAATACTTAGTTTTTATCTAAAACAAATCTAAATGTAAATAAATAAAGCAAGAAACTGTAGAGTTTTCACTTGGGGTTAAAAGCGCCCACACATTATAAGCACATGGTCACGCTAAGATATTGTAAGCCGTATTAATTTACTATCGAGACACTAAGCGGCAACATGTCAATTCCATGCTACTCGAAGTGATTTTGATCTTTCTTTTTAAAGCTACAATTTTAAAATGAATAAAAGACTATTTTAGCACTGTGCTAGTCTACTCAAAGCCCGGCTTTTGCTAATTAAATTGATTGTAAATGTCCAATCCCCATTTAGATAATCAGTAACTTTCATCACTTGCAATGATTACGTATTATTCAACTTCATGATCGCCGCAATTACATCAAAAATGTTTTTTTTTTTTTTTGTCTTTTCAATCCTTTGTTTCTTATTTTGGATTATTTTATAGTGAGTGAGATGATCCTGGAAGTAATTCAATACCAGACCATTCCGTGGTAAGGATGAGCAAGTTTCAAGCACCTCACCATTTCACAAAAATCAGTTTCGCATTCTTGATCCTCAGTGGAGACCGAATCAGTTGACCTTCCCGGGAAACTGCTCTCTCACCACCGCAGCAAGCCCGAGGACTCCGCAACCAGCCGCCGACAACGGTCCGAAGCCTCCGTGCACTCCTGCCGCCAAGGGACCCGGGAAATCCACCACCGCAGTCTGCCCTTGGATCCCGCACCCCTCCACGACGGGAGACCGGTTTCACCTCCAACATCGCAGAGATCTTCCGACGATCCTTCACATCGCCGTCACCCAACCTAATCTCAATCGCCCTTTCCAAACTCCACTCACTCACAGTATTCCAACCCTATATCTCTTGAACCTCCATACCACTGCTGAACTTCTCTCCACTACACTCACGAAACCCATGCTGCCCTATCAAATCACCTCAAAACCCATCACCTAACCCTTCCATTTTACTGTCGGTTCTATAATATCTTTCACCTCTCTTCGTGCTGGGAGCCACCACACTAAGGATTTCCACCTGACCTTCACTGCCTACGCCTCACCCATCAACTCTGCCACATCTCCTACCCGTAGTATATGCACCACAATTAACCACCACCGCCACCAACGAATACTGCTGCCAGCCACAACGCCTCTTCCGATGTCTCCAGCCCCTGAGACGCATACCCCCGTCACACACACACAGACACAACCTTCCAATCCAGCAAGAAATAACTCTCCAAGAAACAGAAATGGACCACTCGTCTCCAATCCGTTAGTTCGCCTGCTGATCTGAATGCTGCTGTTGGTGACCTGATCCTCTTCGTCTCCTCTTCCAAAACTGACCCCAACCCTATCAATCCCCCCCTGTTACCCCCTGTCAACACCTCCTCGCCATCCGCGCATCGCCATCTGTCGAGTTCCATGTTAACCAAACCCTTCCCAACTTCGAGGAGCGGGTACGCCCGGACCTGGTCATCATCAAACATATCCCAATTGTCGATGTCACCAAGCCCTATTAGACTAATAACCATTTTTCCAAGAATCAATATGTTTTTCGGAGAGGCAGCAGAACGATTAATGCCTCCTCTGTTCTTCTCGACTGTTGAGCTTCGTCGAAGTCGGACAGGGGGTCTCCACTCGATTGTGGTCTCCCTTGATATTTCAAACGCCTTTAACAAAGCATGGCATCTCATGATCTTAGATTTTCGAAGGAGGGAGGTTGTCCTTCCTACCTTTATTATCTGGACTCGTCCTTTTTGTATTTGTCTTGTGGTTCTGCTACTCTTCCCTGTTCCAAGGGTTGTCCACAGGATAGTAACCTGGTCCTACCCTGGTGGCTTTCGATTAAGGAAGACTTGCTTCCCTCCTTGAAATTTTTTTCAGGGATGCCATTTCTGTCCAGGCCTTTCCTGACGACACTGCTTTATTGATCTGTCAAGAAAATTGAGAATATTTGGAATCCCTTCAGGTAGTTTTGGGAGTCTGGCCAAGGAGAAATAGGTTTGTTATCAACCTTAAAAACTTCGGCATTGTTCATTTATTTTAGAAAGATTCAACGTCAGTCAGTTATTAAGATTGATGGTATGAGCATCCCTTTTTCGTACTAATTTCATTCAGTGCTGACATGGCCAATCATTTGCAGCATATTAGAGGAATCTTTACAAACAATACCAGCAAATTACTTGCTCTGGCCGCCAACTATGGAGGGATCTCTTTGAAAATTAGGAAACTGATATTTAATATGTTTATTAAACCTAAGATTCTTTATGGGGCAGAGATCTGGGAGGAATATGCCCTTAAAAACAGTATGAAAAAACTTAAGAACTACTAGTAAACCATTCCGTTTAGCCATAACCCAGACCTCGAATGATGCTTTTCATGTCCTAAGTGGTATCCCTCTTTGGATTCAAGCTCATTATTGATATCATTATGAGTAATACCTATTGTCAGAAGATGTCAGTCAACGATTGGGTACTTTCAGCGGATAGTGGAAAGCTTGAGATTAAGAACTGGAGTTATGACCAGATCTTTTAATGTCATCTTATTTTCTGATGGATCAAAATTAGATGAGAGATCCACTTTTTCATTGTCATAAAGGACAAGAGGGGTTTCATTATTGATATAATTAAAAAAAGGTTACCCAATGAATATTCTGTGTTGCAAGCCAACTTTCCGCCCTTCGGAATGCGGTATCTTGGCCTACCACATTCTGGAGAGGTCAGACTCCCTGTCTTGCTTTTGTCTCTGACTCCAGTTTTGCTTTACAATCTCTAGTAGTACGACGTTCTTAGGACCATTACGACATTGGGATGCCTACGTTTATGTTGTCAAACTTTGTCACCTTTATTGGGTTGGACCACGTTTATGTGAATGAATTTTCTGATATGAAAAGTCGAAGAAAAGACACGATTCCACCATCTGTTGTGCTCTATTTGTCTGCCCTGCATTCGATGAATGGCTCTACATCGTAATTTCTATTAGAGAAGGCTGCGCTGCAATGTGGCAAGGGGAATCGTGATCTACTCCTTCTGACCAGGCTTTCCATAAACTAGCCACAGTTCGAGGTCATCGGTTTCCTAATGCCCGTTTCAAAAGACCAAAGCCGCAGTAGTCCATAGGGGAAGTGTCAGGTGATGTCACTGGGATCGAACTGAACGGAATTGATCGAATTCCTGTTTGACTATTCGTGACATGTAGGACATTCGGGCGGTTGTTCGATATGACTTCATGCTTTATCCTGATGGATCCATACTTCAGACAACACAGTACTGTACAGTGCTGGAATGTCGCTGCGGTACAATGGTTGTAAGATGTTTTCCTGATAATATGTAGCATTAACCTTTGCCTTTCCATCAATTTTTCGCAAAGGTAACTTCCCCAGATAACGGTAACCAATCACGATCAACTTTATATTGGCGCTACCATTTTCTTATATTGGCGCTACCATTCTGAAAGACTTTAAGCATCACGATGACGATAAAAAATTGCACTTGGTTTGTTACAGTCGCTGAGATAAAACCATCCTTCGTCCAATGTCACACATACTTCCATTTTTCGCCCTACAAATGCTCTTCATACAACTTTCGACTGTTTATCTTACATCGGCGATGTGTCGAGGCAACAGCATATGAACTTTTGCTTTGTAGCGCTTCTGTAGATGCAGGTCTCTAAGAATTATGCGTATTATGGTTGTTTTGGAACTCCCGGTCGTTGTGCAAGATTTCTATGGATGCTGCGGTTTACGTTCATAATGTTTTGTTTAACCTTACAGACAGCTGCTGGCACAGCTTCGTTGAAGTGGTTTGCGGCCCTCGGGTTACTTCCTCACTTCACTAACAGTCTTCAAACGTTACTCAGCAATACTTCGACTACTAACGTACATGGAAGATTTAAAATTTCGTTGCTTACACATTTCTATTATTCTGGAATAAGGATATTTCGCGTCTGAAAGGGTTATAACATAGCCTTCCCACCAAATCGGTATTCGTGGAACCATTCGAACACACAACGCTAATGTACATAAGTTAACACTGACTGCACTCGCTCAGCAATAACAGGATTTCCGGTTCTATTCACATGCGCATAACAATGCGCTGTTGAAAACGTTCCTATAAACGTGGTCCAACACTCTGTAGTACATAACCTTTCGAAATTTCAAAACTTCGGATTATTTAATAATTTTATATGAAATTACATAGGTAGATAACTAAGATAATGTTAAAATTATTCTCTCGCATTAATCCTGTAATCTTATCAGTGACTTAAAAATCCAGTCAACTTATCCTCAAATATTCAGACATTTCTCTTTTAAATCAGTTGTTAAATGATAAAACTTTAGATATAACACTCACTTCCAAAATTATTAATACCATACCCCAAATTATGCAATATAAATTAGTTATGCATTTCAATCTTTCAGTTGAAGGTGTAATTTATTCCATTGAATGTTCCCGAAAACTCTACATTTATGTTGGAGAAACCTGACAAAAAATTGCATAAACAATCTATCTCAACATTCCCATGCAATTAAAAACTTTGATTTCACTTACAATACTCTATCCCACATTAATAATACTGGTCATTCTTTAGACTTGCAAAATCCTCAAATTCTATATTGACCAATCACTTCTTCGTAAATGTAAAGAGTCTTTCTTTATTTTAAGATCCAATTGTGGTAACGAAAATTTGTCAGTTCAGCAAATATCTGAATATAGTTTCAGTAAATAAACCAGTGCCTAACTTCATAGCTGCCTTATCCCTTCTCGGGTTTTTTACTTACAGGTTTTTGCTCATGAATTCATAACACTTCAGGGACTATTCTGGCCATATTCCACAGAAGTCACATCCTGACAACGGTGTCAAGTGCTGTTTCCGATCTTGTCATTAGCATCTGGATTACGAGATCCCCTATTGGTTCCAATGCTCAAGATCGCATTGGTCAACTGCAATGCCTAATTTTAATATTACTTTTTATTGATCACAGATTACATTTAAGAACGACTCTAATGACAAAATTATAAATATATTTTGTCAGTTGGGTAGGCGAAACCTGGTTCTGTACCAATCTGTTTGGCAAACACTACTCAGAAATAGTAAATAAAAGTTTAAATAAATGTAATATAACTATTTTAACTAATATAAACACAAACAACAATAATTCAATGAAATTGGAAGAGCCATTAATCAGCGAGATTCAGGATATAATAACTAATTTAAAAAACTTAAAATCTATAGGAAATGACAAAATCCCAACTTCAATTATTAAAAAAAAAACAAAGAATCCTTCTCAATCATCATTTCATTATTAATTAACAGCATGATAAGGACACAGATTTTCCAGATGCATTAAAAATAGCAAAGATAACACCAGTGTACAAAAGTAATGATATTTATGACATATCAAACTATAGACCCATATCAGTACAACCAATACTCAGTAAAATCATCGAAACTTATCCAGTAAATAAAATTAATATTTATTTAACAAAATTTAAAATTATTAACCAGAATCAATATGCTTATCAAAAAAACAAGAGTACAACGACGCTATTAGAGACACTAAATGAAAATATAAATGAAAATCTAAATAAAAATAACTTCTCAATCTTACTGTCAATAGATCTCACCAAAGCTTTTGACATGATCAACCATGACATCTTAATCAAAAAAATTAGAAAAAATTGGAATAAGGGGCCTTGTGTTAAACATAATTAGGAACTACCTCACAGACAGAAAAATCACCGTGAATATCAACAACATCTCAAGTTACAAATTAAAGATAAACACAGGCGTACCACAAGGATCCATCCTAGGTCCTACTCTGTTTATTATTTACATTAATGATATAGTAAACTACATAAAACACTGACAAATTTTTATATACGCAGATGACCTAATACTACTAAAACATGGTAAAAGTACAAATATAGCTAACAAGGAAATACAAGAAGATTTCAACAATATACAATTCTGGATACACGATAATAAATTACTGATTAATGAAAAAAAGACAAATATTCTTATGATACATATAAAAAACAGAAAACCCAATTATCAGCCGAATGTGCACTTTCATACACATGATTGTTTACACAATAGGGCAACTAATTATAACAACTGTCCAAAAATAATGACTATAAAAACCCTAAAATATCTGGGTATTACAATAAGCAATACATTCACCTGGGACCTCCAAATCAAAGAAATTTATAAAAAATTAAATACAATGACGTTTATCTTTTATCATGCAAGATATATATTACCAATTAAATATAAAATGATTTTGTACTATGCATTCTTCGACTCCTATCTAAATTACGCAAATACCATTTGGACAAGGACATCAAAAAAGAATCTCAAACTCCTAAACGGTCAATAAAAAAAAAAATCTAAAATTAATTTTCAGTAACAAAAAACATATTAATAACCATAAAAACAAACATTTATTGGAAAAATACAAAATACTCACGCCTTACCAAAAATTTATAATTTAATAGTAAAGAATTACTACAGCTTAATTTACAAATGGAAAAATATCAGAAAAAATGATTATCAGTTAAGAGATCACAATACAATAAAATTACAATATCCAAAAATTAACAATAACTATGGAAAAATGCATTATTTACATATTTTGGAAAAAAACATCAACAAGATTGGCCTTAACAAAATTAGATCGTTTACAAAAATTTCCGAACTAAAAAAATTCCTAATAAAATGGTTTATTAACAATAGTGAAAAAATTTGAAAGAAAAAAAAATAAATTTTCATAAATAGGCATCCATCAAAATTTCTAATGCTGTACTGACTGCACCACAGAAAGTAGCAATTTTAATGTAAATTTCATAGATAAGAATAAACAAATATATCTGTAATTTATGTAAATACAAATTAAGGAAATCTATTTTACATATACTATACAACCGTTTCTACACATTTTGTAAATCCTTTGTACAAACTTTATGCATTCTTTTATACATCTCTGTACCTCATGTAATCTATATTTCACTTTATAATTTATAAGTATTTGTATGTATGTGTATGTGTGTGTAAGTGTATGTAGATGTATATGTACGTATGTGTGTATGTATGTATATGTGTAGATTTATATGTATGTATGTATATATGTATATATATCTATTTGTGTGTATGTATATGTATATGTATGTATATGAGTGTGTCTATGTATGTATAAATATGTACACTATTATTATATCTGAACTACTGTATATATATATATATCATCTCTATTTAGACAATCTTTTTTAATAATATTATTATTATTTTGTTAGTTTGTTTTGTTTCATTCATATAGATATAAGTATATCTATTAAAATTAACTGTAGCACCTGTTGATAGGAGTCTTGAGCTCCTAATGGGACTCTAATGTAATTCAAATGTAGATTTAAATAAAAAAAAAATGTTTTTTATTTTTTTAATCGTTTTTTTAAAATGTGTCGGCTTTTCTTCCTTTCATTTTAGATGCACACGCTAAACTTTATATAAATGATACACCTCCAATTCAGTATTTAAAACTCATTTTAATATTTTAAAAAATACTACTACTCCGCTGTATTCATTAAACTTGTTTAAATTTCATGAATTTTATTCATATTAAAATAGCTGTGAAATTAATGGATTAGCTATAAAGATAAATAACCATTATTAATTATTGTTAAGGTTCCATTGTACTACGGGAATTTTAAGGCCTTTTGCTGATTTCTCGACATAGATACAATCTCAAATACAAAATTTAAGGGATAAAATAGGCCGAACTTGCTAAAAGATTGGTGGGGCGAAGCGTGCTATGAGACATTGAGACAGTGTCTACCCAAGAGATAGAGAGAATAACTTTAATTGCAATTTTAAAATTTCACTCAAGGAAAATTTTGCATCGAGTCGGCTCACGGGAGTAATAATCCAACGCTTTGCTCCATTATTGCCCACTGTGGCGCTGCCTGTTCGTGAGACATTTTTCTTAACGACTCCGTAAGAGGGCGCACCATACAGGATATTGGTAGGACGCGACCAGGCTCATCACAGGAAGCAGTTCGTGGGGAAAAGCCGAACTTGAGACATTTTCCTAGACGTCTCTTAACTTTTGAGTGTTGGATATTATAACGTATTTTGTACTGTTTGTCCACTACGAGATGAGACAGCCATGCCTCTTCATACGGAGAATATATTTCACAAAAGGGTTGAGGGTTGTAAAAGAAAAATTTTTGGAAAAAAAACAAGATTAGGAAAAAATTTAAAAATACTTACTATTAAAGAAAAAATTATTTATAAAATAATTATGAATAACATTTATATTGTCAGTAGTGAAAAAAATAATCAAAATAATGAAAAACTAACTAGATACAATTGGTTAAAAATCTTTCAAATCAATAAAATGAATAATAATTTTGGTCTAAGATTGGAAAACTATATAAAATATAAATTATTCAGTCAAATTAAATGGGAAAAATATAATTCTAAAACACTAAAAAGTATTAAAAAGGTTAAAATTTCATTAATTGCTGTCGTAATTGATCAGAATATTACTCTGAATTTTTAACTTTTAACTTTTGTTACGTTTCTACTTACAATATTCACAAGTTTGCATGAAATACTCGCATTGTTCATATTGTATCTTTCAAACGACTAAATTAGTAGCAAAAGAAAATCTAAAATGTCTACCCTTACTCGAAATACACGCTTCGCCACTGGATTCTAGAACTAATTTACGTAGAATTTCAATTTATCTTATTTTATCGAAGATCGCTATGATACTTATGATGGAGATCGAAATATTTTAAGAACAAGCTTAGTTTGGAATTGTGGAATAGCTCGCAAACAAAATTTAAAGAACCTTACAATAAGCATTTTACATTTTGAGTAAATTTAAGACTTTTTGAGTTTAGAACAAATTTTTTTTTTCCCAAATCAGTAAGATTATAAATGTGTTACTGTCTTCGAACATCTCGTGTAACATACTGTGGTGTAGCTATTCTGTGTGTGTGTGATTCTGTAACATCTGAATGCATTTTCGCACACAGTATTTTTTTTTTTCGTTACTTGTACGAAAGCCTTCAAGTTTAGCCAACCATTTCAGAACCTGTAGATTTGATTTCGGCGTCCGCCATTTTCTAAAGAAATATAAGACATGTCGTTCATCCACTGCCTGGCGAAAGAGTGTGAGCTAGTGGTCAAATCCAAAGTTGGAGGAGGAGAAAAGGACAGACTGGTATCAGCTGCAAAATTAGGATTGAGGAAACGTCTTGGCAATTAACCCTTTTTAAAATTTAAATTCAATAATTTCAAGATGCTCTAACACATACACAAAAATGAAAGAGTAAGAAAAACCTGGATACTCAACTTATATAATTTGCTAATTTCGTCTGTCTGTCTGTCCGTCTATCTGTCTGTAACTCGATATAATTAAGCTATTAAGATAGATCCAAGGTTCTCAATGGTACCATTGAATCAAGGGTACTCAAATTGGATGAAATATTGGTTCATTTTGTCATTCCATGTTGTTTCCATAAAAGTTTAACTGAAATTCTAACAAAACATAAGTTCAAAACCAAATAATTTTGTTACCACTGCACCGATTTTAATGAAATTTCGCATACTTACTCAGTTTTTTACGCTGATTTTGAAACTCAAAACCACTTTTGCCGCAGAAGCTTCGTTCACAAGTTAGCGCTGTATTTAGATTATACAAAGGTGAGTTTTAAATGCCTTTCGGCGTTATGAGTCAAGAATAATAATTATTCTTTAGATAAATTAAACTTTAGATATGATTGGTATTTCATTTTTCTTTTTGGGTGGAAAATGATCCTTTAGATTAAACTCTCAGAACCTATATTACAGGTGTACAGGTAAGAAGTACACCTAAGTAGGTTTGATAAACATTAAAATTTTTTTTTTTTTTTTTCAAATCAAATCATCAATCGAATCAAATATATAAGTTCGTCTATCTGTCTGTAACTCGATATAATTAAGCTATTAAGATAGATCCAACGGTTCTCAATGGTACCATTGAATCAAAAACCTGAAACTCAAATTGGATGAAAATATTAGATCGTTGTGTCATTCCATGTTGTTTCCATGAAATTTTATTCTTGGGAACTGACCTCGACAGCTGAAATTCTAACAAAACATACGTTCAAAACCAAATAATTTTGTTACCATTGCATCCATGTTAATGAAATTTGGCATACTTTCTCAGTTGTTACGCTGATTTTGAAACTCAAAACCATTTTTGCCGTAGAAGCTTCGTTCACAAGTTAGCACAGTATTAAGATTACATTTACTTTATATTTGATTGTTGATAATAAAATGATTTTTCATATTTTTTTATGCCTGTCGTCCTATAGGCTTTGCTGCTAATTATATTGTATTCCAGATTATACAATGTTGTAATTCGAAATCTCGCCTTTCCACCCATGTACGTTGCATTAATCTGATGTAAATTATTTATAATTTTCATTTTTATTAAGATAAATATTAATTGCCAATTTTCTTAAGAAGAAAAATTTAAGTTTTTAACAATTTTTAATACTTAAATTTATATACTATCATAGATAATACTTAAATTTATATACTCCTAGCTGTACCCGGCATGCGTTGCAATGCCACTCAAAGAAAGAAAGGGCTCGTGAGAAGGGGCCGTAAATATAAGGTCCCAGTCTCGATCGGGGGTGGGACACTTAGGCCCTTGTATCGCCATCCCCACCCAAGTGTGGTGGACCTGTCCCCCATAGGAGAGCGAATTTTTCTCTTTTTCCAATTGACTTAGGGGCCCCGAGAAGGGGCCCTAAATATAAGGTCCCGGTGTCGATCGGGGGTGGGACACTTAGGCCCTTGTGTCGCCATCCCCCCACCCAAGTGTGGTGGCCCTGCCCCCGTAGGAGAGTGAAGTTTTCCCTTTTTGCAATAGACTTGGGGGGGGGGGGCGAGAAAGGGCCCTAAATATAAGGTCCCGATGTCGATCGGGGGTGGGACACTTAGGCCCTTGTGTCGCATCCCCCCACCCAAATGTGGTGTCCCTGCCTCCCATAGGAAAGCGAATTTTTCCTTATTTGCAATTGACTTGGGGGGCCCGAGAAGGGGCCCTAAATATAAGGTCCCGGTGTCGGTCGGGGGTGGGACACTTCAGCCTTTATGTTGGCTTCCTCCCACCCAAGTGTGGTGTCCCTGCCCCAAATAGGAGAGCGAATTTTTCCCTTTTTTGCAATTGACTTGGGGGCCCGAGAAGGGACCCTATATATAAGGTCCCGGTGTCGGTCGGGGTGGGACACTTCAGCCTTTGTGTTGGCTTCCTCCCACCCAAGTGTGGTGTCCCTGCCCCCCATAGGAGAGCGAATTTTTCACTTTACACAATATTTGTGTAGTTCTTATTACCACCACCAGGTGGCTACTGGGTTTTTCAGGGCTTTTACCCCTTTTCAACCCCTTTTGGGGGGTGGGTCCGGGTTCTAAGGTAGCCTATCTTTTCCGCAGTGTTCTAAAGAGTAATTCTGCAAAGTTTGGTCCAGATAGGTCAAAGGGCCTAGGAGTGTATAAAGGACAAAGAAAGAAACAAAGAAAGAAAGAAAGAAAGAAAGAAAGATACATTCATATTTATATATATAGATTCACAGATGGTTTTTAAATATTACTATTCATGCTCTGGCGACCGAGCATTGGCGGTATAACCAAACTCATGTAGAGAAATGTAGGAAATGACTTTCTTTCTCCACCAATAACATCACGGCTGGGAGCAAGTGTCAGGGCTCAGAGGTGGCAACCCACCATGGCAATCGGCTGATGTAGGCTAATAACCCGAAACAGCTCAAATTCTAATTTATTAAAGAAACTAAGAGAAGTAGCCGGATGGACTCGAAAACGACGACTTTTGGCGTGAAAAAGGACATGATTATTGGATTCTGGAATGTACGTACCTTGTACCAGGTTGGTAAACTGAAGCAGCTTACGGTTATAGCAGAGAGATATAAATTGGATATCCTTGGAGTAAGTGAAGTACGTTGGAATGAGTTTGGAGAATTGAGGACCTTGAGTGAACAAACCTTTCTGTACTCAGGGAAACCAAACGAAAACGACCCACATATGGAGGGAGTGGGATTGCTTCTGAGTAAAAGAATGAAGAATAGCTTGATAGACTGGAAGCCCGTATCTTCAAGAATCATCCTTGCCAGGTTCAGGGGGAGCGTAAGGAATGTCTCGGTCTTGCAGTGCTATGCACCTACTGAGGAAGACGTTAAAGCTAATTTTTATTCAGAGCTACAGGCAAAAGTGCGAAGCATTAGCA
>JAFIDM010012231.1:57641782-57652013 GCA_023159025.1 Thereuonema tuberculata | reverse complement strand
GGATCAGTTGAAACTGAATTTGTACTTAATGAAAAGATTAAAGCAATCAGTGTGTGAGCACAAAATTGATGGAATATGCAGACCAAACTGTCAAATGATAACCAAGGAAGGATATTTTTTTTTCTAATTCTGTTGAACATCACTTAACTATCTACATAAATCTGCATCTCACTCATAATATTAATCGAGAAGTGGGCAAAGCAAGTTTGTTTTCGAAAAGTCACTACTACTGGAAACAAAGTAAATCTCAGTGGTTAAACATTAACTATTGTAGAAGAATAAACCCAGAACTGGTCAAGGAAATCCATGATGTAATCTGATGAAAACTACATTAAAATCTGACACAGTATCAAAACTTTAAAATAAGGCCAAAATCAATGTTCAAGATATAAGCAATAAGAGGCACTTCAAAATTGACAACAATATTGAATAGAAACTGTAAATATTGGCTGGTATCATGCGAAACATCATTTAGTCTTCAATTTACAACATGATGTTATCGGCAGTCTGACAATCAACATAGTAAGGCTTCTTTGTGCATTATCCTCTTATAGTAAATCACCCAAGTCTTTACTTCCTATTCCATAAAATTCTCTTTTATTGATTTTTAATAAAGTTTTCCAGCCATAAAATCAAATACTGCTTACTTCAAGAATTTGAAATTAGCTTTTGAATGTCCCTAGTTATTTGTATATATCTGTTATAGCTCATCCAATTTACACATTACAATCTTTGATAAGAAAAAAAAAAAAAAAATATCTGTGCATCCTGAAAAAATAATCCGATAGTAATGAAACTTCACAAGATAAAACCTTTCGACCGAATATGCAAATGATCAAATATTCACACCCCTGAATGAATAGCCGGAGCTACGGAGCAATGGAACTGAGCATCACAATGTTATATATAAGGAGTGAATCTCTATTTCAGGAACAAAACTTCCAGTGGATTTTTGATTGATTTTCATACCTTAACTGTAACAATGCCTTGCTGGTGAATTTGAGACCATATTATGGAGTTTGAAACAACGCGACATAGGACTACCTGAGGCTGGATGGACAAACTGACAAGTCGCTCGGAATTTGGGTCGGAGCGATGCGGCAATTAGACGATGCTGGTAGGAATGGGTCCTGAAAGGCAGATTTCAGCGATGAGAGGGCAGCGGATGGCCTAGGGCGATGACAGAACGGGAAAATAAAGCGATCCTCAGAGCAGCTGTTACAGCACCAGATTTGTCACTATCAACCATCCAACGAGTGACAATACTGAAGTGACCACCCAGACCCTATTAGAAGACTATTGGAGCAGAATCTATGCTCGCAGCACCCAATACGCCACCTTCCACTGACCAGTATGCACAGATGTATCTGGAGACAGCCGGACATCATCAGGATCCTGCTCTTTCTGTCACATGCCATATGCTCCAACAATAGGAGATTATGGTTTGGAGTGCCATTTCATTTGATAGCCAGACACCTGGGTAGTCCTTCGTGGCACCCTCACAGCACATCGATACTTTGACGAAATTCTATGACCCGTTGCTGTTTTTTACATGGCACCCTGGCTTACTTTTCAGCAAGATAATGCCTGGTCACAAATGGCATTCCTCTCCATTGATTGTCTTCATGGATGCAACACGCTTCTTTGGCCAGCCAGATTCCCAGATCTCTCTCCTATTGAGCACATTTGGGATGTGATGGGGCGTCGCCTGCAACCATCCCAGAATGTCTACGAATTAGCCTACCAATTGTTGGCAAGAAATCCTGCAGAACACCATCCGCTAACTGTATCAATCAATGCTACATCGGGTAACAGCTAATATACAGGCCAGAGGTGGACCAATGCCATAATGACCTGCTCACTTTATGTAGCTCTTTCTGTCCAATAAATCATCCAATTGTTCTGAAATTCTAATCACTTTGTTTTCTGTAAATGTGCATTAAATGTACCAAATTTTGTCTCAATTGGATAAAATTCTTCTTGGTACAGATTTTTTTTGTCAACTCATCCTTTGAGTTAAAAGCTACCTGATGGACTTGGTTATTACATAACAGTAGCTTTCTTAGGACTGTAAAATAAATGAATATGGAAGAAATTCAGTGAATTTTAAAGGTAAAATTAATTAATACTTAAAAGAAACACAATCGTGGAGGTTATGAAAGATTAATCCTGAAAGGCAAATCAAGCAACAAAAAGAGGAGACTATAGGAAAAAAAAAAAATAGAAAAAAATATCAGCAGTCAAAACTAATTGATGATAAACCTTGAATAAATTTTTAGGTGAAAAGATCAGTTCTGATCTTTTTAAGATACTCAGTTGAAACGAAGTCTAGATTTATCGTTTCAACCTAGACTACAGTTTTAACAGTATGGTAATGATATCTTGACAAATTCTTGTATAAAAATTGAAGTTTGTTAAATATGGCTGTCCAAGCATAATGGGCAATTTAGAATTAGTTAAAGGTGTGACAGGGCATTGAGCTTCCTTAAATTTTAAGTGAAAAAGCTGACATTACTGTTAATTCCATTTTTGGAAGGGAACACAGATAATTTAAAGGAAAGATAAAGAATAACAATATATCGCTCATTTGCTGCAACAACAACATGACTAAAAACAATCAGTTTCTGGTTATTTGAAATACAAGAATGGGTCGTTGGAGTTCTTTTTTTACTTGTAAAATGACATAAATGAGCTTCTAAAACTCACTACAAGAAAGGGAGTTCTGAATTGCATCAACATTGCATTACTTTTGAAACTTTCAAACTCATTTTCTGGAAAATCATGTTTTTTCAGTTATACCATTGTTGCAGGAAATGAGCTACTCCAATACTGCTACTGTAGTAAAGCAGAAAGCCAACAAAACATTTAAAACTAAAAAAGTTTTTATATTTCAATGAATGTAGATGGTCTAATAACTATGTTCCCTGCATCTGTATCTGAAAATGAATCCAAAAAGCCTCCATCAAGCAGGTAACATTTTTTCTGATCTATTTAAGTATTAGAATTCTTGCAATGACTGCACATCCTGCACCACTTAACAGCTTGCTTTTTTTTTGAGAAGTAATAACATTAATTAAATTAAGCATAGAAAAAGTATCTTAAATAAAACAAATTATTAAAATACTTAGACTTACCTATAAAAATTATACTTGGCTGTAGTTCTCTGGCAACAGCAAACATAGCTCTCACTAATTTTTCCCCTTCACCAACCTAGTGAGTGACAAAACTCATTTAATTTTACTATATTAATATATAATAATGACAAAATTATGATGACAGCATTTTATAAAGCAATAATTGAGTTTGAAAAGATAAAAAATAAATACAGTTATTTTATTATTAATTAATTTGAAAAATATTGGTGTAATTCCATATCATCTTCTTATTAATAATTCAATTAAGGAATTATAAAGAATGTTTAAAGTAAAAAAAAAATTATAAATCTAAGTAATACGGCCATTCCACGTAAAACAGGACAAACATACCATGCCCCTGGTATGGTCAATGCCCCTGTTCCCATTAATAGTAGAGGGCAATTCAAATTTTTCTAAAAAAAAAGCCTAAATGTAGTCTAATAATCACCATCACATAGCCTAATAAAAATGAACTTTAAATATTAAATGAAATTTAATACTAATTTTTGTGTTTTGGTTTCAATATTCAATGCTTTTTTACTATTCAATACATTATCAAAATGACAAGAGGCTAATTATTGATTTTTGTTTCCACAATATCCCAATGTGAGTGCAGGTTGTGAGGGTTGAGTAGCCTGTAGTAATGTAACAATGCGATGATACTGGTCAGTAGATAGGTTATAAAAGGTAATGATTTGGCAGTATGTCACACCCGTAACAGGCTGTCACACCCGTAACATGATTTTCTGAAATTTTATGCTAGCAAAATTTAAGCCTATATAAAAAAAGGTGAGCATCCCTAGTTACAGTGAATATTCCTATAATAGAAAAAAAATATAACCTTTGTCTAGGTGTTCTTAATTCACAGAATATTTTCGAATATGTAGGGAACTCAGAAACCAATGTCCATTTAGTGTCACACCCGTAACACCTACTAATTATTTTTTTTAGCATTGACCACAATATTTTCCTAACATTACAATTTATGCAAATATTAACAACCCTAAGAACTACACTTTTGCAAAAAATTACAAATTTATAATTAGAAGTTTATTAATTATAGAGCAATTAGTGTATGCGATATGTCACGCCCGTAACAATGGAATGGCCGAATAGTAACTTAAAATTCAATGCAAACAAAACAAATGAACAGAAGGAAGAGTGCAAATGATACTTTAGTCATAGATTTAAAACAATATCACATAGAAAATAATTATTAAAAAAACAGAAATAAATAAAAACTTACGTATTTCGAAGTCAAGCTGGATGCACTGATATTAAAAAATGTTGCATTTGATTCATGTGCAACTGCTTTAGCCTGTAAAAAAAATAATTTTTAAAATTTAGCAGGTTCTTGATTAGAAAACAAATGTTTTAAAATTATTTGGAAACAAACCCAAAACTTATTCTCTATTAGGATAAAATATAAAGAAGGATTCAAACTGTTCAACTATGTCAGTGTTGAGTTGATTTATATCTACAGAATATTATAATCCCAGACAGCAATATACTATACACCTCCTAAATGCTTCACAAAACGAAATATTAAAAGATTTCATTTTTTTTCAATGTTTTTGTCTGGGTATTCCTCATTACTTTTCCTACTGTTTATCAACGTATCACAATATAGTCTTTGTTGTAAGTAACAAGGACTTTGTAATTGACAGCAACACGAGCCAATACCTTAATTTTTCTTAGGGATTCATTAAAATACTCAGATTCAAGGACTCTTATTCAATAAATTAAAGCTAATGAATGTAAATATGGTAGAATGACAGCTTTTTTAGATTTTGAAATGAGCTCAGAAGAACTTCAATGGATTTTAAAGAAAACAGTAAGGAAAGCAATGTGGAAAAAAAATATATTGATTGAGAGAAACTTTGTTTTTCAATAAAAAACAACACTGATCTAGAATGAAAGTTTTAAGATTAGGAAAATCCAAAATAAGACTAAAACTCCATTTCATATTGCGAGAGAATAAAATGAATATCATTTTTTAGTACTTGGGAGGTTCTGAAAATTAATAAGCTAGTACCAGTTCCCTTAAACTAAAAAGGAACTTCAGAAGTTTCAGGACATCTATAAAGTAACTGTAGCAAAAATTGTGCAGATTTTGGAAGCAAAGATAAACTAGTCATAAAAAAACTGTATTTATTGTTATAAATCATTTCAAATTTAAGAGTTTGTTAATGTGAGTTAATTCACTTCCTTAAACTAAAATTAATCCAATTCAGTGAAATATCAAAGAAATGCTAAACATTGTATTATCATTACATTTATTCCTTTACTCTTCAATTTAATTTTTCAGGAAGTTTCTTACCAACATCGTTTTTCCATTTCCTGGTGGACCAAACAACAAGAGACCTCTTGCAGGGGCCCTCAAACCGGTGAATAACTAATTTAAAACAAAAAAAACATAAATGATTATGGCAATTATAACTGTTAAATCCACTAATTCAAATTTTTTCTTTCACTGCCTGAGAACATATATGATAATCTACGAAAGTATATCTGATAATCTATCTAAATTACTTGATGAAATAGGAAAGAAACACTCCCTGGTGAATGATGATGGCAAATTTCACATTATTTCATGAATCAATAATTGAGGAGATTTGACTCCCTAAGCTATTTACAGGACATAGTGTACTTTGTTTTAAATTATAAAATTCACATTAAATCATGACTGTTAAATTAATCTAGATTGTATTATAAAAAGTAAGCTTTTCATAATTAAAAGAATTTGATTTCTACACTTAATTTCAAATAATACACCCAGAAGATGTTTTTATGAATACAGGCTTTTAATTATTTTATAAGATGTATTTTATATCTGTCAATCTTGATATAAATTTAGAACATACTTTTCAATTTATATGAAGCTTGTGATGTAAACACTGTTTTCTAATGTTTCAAAAATATAACTGAAATTACTTGTTGGATACTTACTTCTGGCCTAAGAGAAGGCAAAATTACAATTTCTTGTAAAGCCTGCTTAGCAACTTCTTGACCAGCTAATTGAACAGAGGAAAGAAAATATCATTAGTGACTAGAAGGTTGTTTTTTTTTTTAATTGCTCTTTTGTCTCAGGTTAGTATGAAAGATTATCTTAAATGAGCCTTAAAAATACAATTAAATTTATGGATAATTAAATTCTGTGCTTCATTCATTCATACATAGTTTTATTCAGCAGAACTTTTTAAGTACAGTCATACACCGCTTAACAGCCTTCTGGGCAATGTCCGTTCACATATATGTCTGAGGTGCCATAGTGTCGAAAAATGCTGATCAGCTAACGGTATGTAGCGGATGTAAGTGGCCGTAGCAAGCCTTCTTTCCTGCAGCATGTGAGGCTGATATAAACAAAACAATAGCACTGTCAGCTGTATTTGACGTAGTATGTACAGAACTTACACTATAGTATCTAAATGTACTTAAAAGTTATAATAATTATGCATCTATATTATTGATTTACTTTACTTTTTATTGATATATTTTACAGCATTATGGCTATTTGGCAGTACAGTATAGGTACAACACAGTGTAAAGGGTTGTTTAAATATGATGTTTGCTTAAAGTCCTATTGGATGGAACATAACCAAGATGTTAAGCGGTGCATATCTGTAAAGCATTATATAATTCTTTTTTAATCATAATTATAAAAGTTTTCAAGCTAAAATTATTAAGATGTTTATTTTGACTTTTGTAAGTGGATTTATTACTCATGATATAAACTACAATGGCTGGTAGGTTAGGTAAATCATTAATTTACATACAGTAATGCATTCTTTCCGCTTTTCATTACAATAGGGTATCATCTTACATTGCAAATGATTGTGAGGATTGAAGCAAATTTCCTATAGAATATGCAAGTTAAATATTCTGAAATACTATGTAGTAGGCATTTTAAAACTTCAAGAAAGCACATAAACACATGTGTGAAATACATGGAAACTTCACAAAGTAAGAATGGAAAGCCTGTTGCTTCTTAATGATAAACAGAAAACGCCAAACACTCTTCAGAAGTTACTAGCAGCCATCTAAACATTTTTTTTTTTAGATTATCATTAAGGTGACAAACATTTTGGCTTTTTATAAGCCTATGTGAAAAAGTTTTTGTCCAAAAGCCCTTTAGGCATCTTTAATACATTACCTCAGAAGAATTTTTCTCTTATATGTTTCTTCTTTACTTGAAAAAAGATAACTGTTTCTGGCTTGTGGCATTAAATTCTCTTAAAATTTTAAGAGATTTATGCATCTTTCTCTGAGGATGGCTTTGGAACAATACTTGAAAATCAATGGTGTGAAATACCATTGGCACCAATCTAAATGCATAGGGCAGAGTTACCATTGGTGTATCAAGGTGGGGGAGGCTGTAGCATCCCTACACCCCCACAGTTGCATGCAAAGATGAAAAAAAAATCTAGGATTTTTGGATCCTTTTTTGGATTGGAAAGTTTGTCATTTTATTTGTAACTTTCCCATCTAAAATGATACGATTTTTTTTTTTTGGATGGAAGTGTAGATCATCAGAATCCCTCCCATTTAAAAATCCTAAATACACCTATGACACTTACAATTTGAATTCTGAGTAATTGGTCATATGATGTAGGCATGTAATATAATCGTGTTTATGTGGAAATACACTGACATACCAGAAAAAATGAAACACCTGTCTAGTAACACGTAGATCCTCCTTTCGATCAGATTAATGTAGCAATTACAACAGGGAATTGACTCCATGAGCTCTCTGAAGTACTTTATACAGGGTATACCATAAATCCTTACAGTGGATCCACAATTCCCTAATATTTGCTGATAGTGTAACCTTGGCACTGGCTGCAAGTTAAGCTGCATCCACAGTGTTCTATTGGGTTCTAATCTGATGAACGACTGGGCCAACTCATGCTGCCAAACTCAAGAGGAATTAACCTCCAATCATAATTTGGCGACTGTTGACCTGTGAAAGAGCACATTGTCCTGCTGAAACAGCCATTCCTATCTGAATGAATGCATGACATGAATGGGTGCAAATGATCCATAAGGATGGTTACATAGTGTCCCACCAGTCAATGATGTCTGCACAAGTATCAGGGGTCCTGGACTGTCCTTGTTGGCATGTGGGATCCACTGCCTTGCGAATTTCCCCACATGCATAATTGTCCATCTGCCTAAATCTGTTGGAACTGTGACTTGGTAGACCAGGTTACAGGTTTCGGTTTCTCATCATGCATCCAGTGGTGGTGTTCATGAGCCCAGGTGAGAAACAGGGCCCTGTGCTATCGATTTGGCAATGGATCTGAGTGGGCAGTCAGCTTCTATACCAATTGAAAAAAGAGAACATTGTATTTTCCAAGCTGTGATGCTATGATTGACCCCAACATTAAATTGGTCTGTTATTTGCTACAATATTGCTTACCAATGTGGATGTTTAAGGTCTCTGGGTCGAGGCTGGAAAAGTCACGTGATGTAGGTGTGTCACTTCTAAAAACATGCTAAGATTACCAAAGCACCTCTGTATATAAAAGATTTCTCAACTTTAAACATATTGAATTATCGGCATACAATTAAGGAGGCATATGGAAATAATGTAGATACGTTATTTCTAGATGAAAGGAATAGAACAAATTTCTCTTTAAATATATTTATGCCTTTCATCTAGAAATGACGTATCTACATTATTTCCATACGCCTCCTTAATTGTATGCCGATAATTCAATATATTTAAAGTTGAGAAATCTTTTATATACAGAGGTGCTTTGGTAATCTTAGCATGTTTTTAGAGTGACACACCTACATCACGTGACTTTTCCAGTTTCGACCCAGAGACCTTAAACATCCCCATTTGATATTACAGTGAAAGCCAAGCAAACACTGTCCTTGATTATTCAAAGTTTCTCGTTGGCTGGAGCATTGTCGCACACTGGATGTCTTCCCTGATATTGTAACCCTTAAAATTATTGCACTCGAAAATCGGAGTTGATTTCGGAGATGGGGTCGCCCATCTAACGGCACCTACTATCCTGCCTCATTCAAAGTCACTCAAATCATGATATGCTGCCATTGTCACTGCGAATTAACCGAACAACGGATTGCAGAAATATCCTCACCTTCATATGCACTTCAATTATGGAAGATATCATTTAATGTGGGGTGTAGTGGCATGTACTGGAAATGGAAGCAACTATCTCAATTTTTCTAATACTTCAGTGTATAGACAGCAAGTTCTCTTAAATTGAGCAAAGTTTATATTTTCTAATTGTATTTCAACAATAACTAGCTTTGAAGATATTAATGATTGAAGAATTAAAACTTTTCTTTCATTAAACATTTCATATTAAACATTTTTTTTTTAAATATGCATTTAGGATATTCCTAAGACAAACAAGAAATTATCTTGAATTCTGGAAATCAAACAATACTACATGTTATCTGTGATTAAGTTTAAGTTGTTTCTACACAATTTCAATAAATTTTGCAATTCACGAATTTTTTTTTTTTTTTTTACTTTACTAAAATAATTAATTTGTTGGTTCTTATTGGTTTCCTCCATTCTATACAGATCAAAGACTACACCACATCCAAAATTTAACAATTAAGTAGTAACAAGTTACAAAAAGAGGTCAATAGTAAACATTTAGATATTAACCAATATCATCCCATGAGACAGCTGGCCCTCCATCTACAACTTCATCAAGAATTATTTGAGCAAGTTTTGGATCTACATTTCTCAACCCTGAAGCCTTTCTCGTTGGAGTTAAGGGTGGTGGTGTGCTGGTGCCTTTAGGTGAATGACGTCCCTAAGTAAGAAAAAAAGAATGAATAAAAACAATGGAATTACAAAAACCTAATCTTATTTCTTTTGTTAGGCACAGTTAATAAAATATGAAGCTTTAATTAAAATAGCTTCAAACAGACAGCAAAACTAATAAACCTTTCTAGATTGAGTGCCTATTTTATTTTTCCCTCTCTTAAAATTTTTCTATTGTATATTACTATGTGATTGTGAAACTTAAAAGTTTTAATTTCCCTTAAAACTCTAATCAAAGCAATAAATATATATTACAGAAATAGAGTATATTATACTATCTGATCAA
>JAFIDM010012231.1:57595754-57612616 GCA_023159025.1 Thereuonema tuberculata | reverse complement strand
ATTCCAAAGATTATGATTTTCAACTTTTAGAATTTTTTTCGACTATTTTTTAAATTATAATAAATATAAAAAAAATAATAATTATAATGAAAACAACGCCAAATATCTCGAATATATGGAGGGGTCATTGGCCCCTTAAAATACCCTGTTCCTACGTTTTTTGGGCCTCTGATCACGATGGTGAAATCCGTTTGTCGATCCGACCTTTACACGTCGAGGAGTTATTAGGGGTGGACAGACACGGACGAACGGACAGACAGGACAAACGCAATAGCTACCGATTTTGGTCGCTATCACAATAGCTCCCAAAT
This sequence comes from Thereuonema tuberculata, assembly GCA_023159025.1. Classification (NCBI taxonomy): domain Eukaryota; kingdom Metazoa; phylum Arthropoda; class Chilopoda; order Scutigeromorpha; family Scutigeridae; genus Thereuonema; species Thereuonema tuberculata. The sequence goes on along the minus strand of JAFIDM010012231.1, from coordinate 57,612,305 downwards.
GCGTAGTTAAAAAATATGGATACTACCTACTACAAAATCCCAGGGTTTCAAAAAGATGATTCAAAGTTCCCTTGGGACTGTCCGTAAACTACGTACGCATTTGGGGGGGGGGGGTGTGCTTAACGTGACAAAGTGAGGCGAGGAAGGGGGAAGGGGATCAGATAATACGTGACGTCACATTACATTTCATTTAAGTGTATCTTTTTGAAATCAAAAATATCTACTAAGGAATTCATTAAATCACCCGCAATTAACTAAACTTTAAAAGTTTATCTACTCCTAAACGCATTTCTATATCCGACAATGAAAACTGGAGGCTTTGCTGTAGCACCATTTGGTGATGGAATATATCTCGGTATATTTGGATATAGTTATTTCTCCAGCCGGAAGCCAAAGATTTCTTTAGGTGCTGTACGATTAGTTTTGTCCATCTGTACACAATAAATCGGCCGGCAGAGTTTACAAAAAATATGGTCTAAGCACCCAAAGAAAAATTCTAATCATCTTGTCGTATGTCGTGAACGATTATTTTTATTTGATACTAAAAAGAATTTTAATGTTAATTATACTTTTTAACATTAAACTTCGATTATTTGGTGAGGTACAAGTAATAAGAAAAAAAAAAGGTTACGTTAATTTTAATTTCAGATTTTGATTTTCTCCTAAATTCTAACTTCGGATTATTTGTAAGTATCTATAATATCAAAAAGACACCTCTATTACCAAAAAGAGATCGTTTTAATTTTAGAGTTTGATTCTATTTTTTTTAAATACTAGATGCTAGATATTAAATACTAGATTATTTGATTTTTTTTAATGCCTACCTAAAGTTTTAAAAAAAGATTATTTTTTTGTATATAAATATCAATCATTAAGATGTTAATTTTGCAGGAGAAATTATAAAATATTTCATGTATTTACTAAAAGCGTATTAAACTATATTGAGAATTAAAATATAGACTTTTTGGTTGTTCACTAATTCTCTGAAGATTGACAAACAGTTGATTTTCTATTGTTCCGCGGTCTTACAGGGCCGTTTATATAAAGGGTTATTTTCGAAAATAACAAAAAGTAGCGTAACTTAGTTTATGGACAGCCCCCTTCATAAAAAATATGTTTACGTAAAAAATTGTAGCTACAGAAATCCTACTTACAAGTTACTTATGATTTTAGCAACCCAGTCATAGTTCAAATCTATTATTCTTAAAAGAAGGGAAAAGTTAAAAATTATGTACTTTTTTTTAATATTTATATTATATATTTATTAGTAATATATATAACTGATATTCTGTATCCTAAATTTTATCTTGCTTTTCCTGTATAAATAAATAAAAGAAAAAAATAAATTATCTTAAAATGTAAGTATTTTCGACAACTTATTATTTATAGCATTATCCCCTTATTTCCATTACCCGACAATGTTTCGATTGGATAGTTGTGCGAGTAAATGCAAGCATAAGATTACGTTTATATTGTTTCCTTTCGTGATGTGCTACTGAATTTTGGCACTTTCCATTCCAATGCATTTATTAATCCTCATCCCCCATGCACACACATCAAACCACCATTCTACAGTCTCCATAACCTAGCAAATATGGGGATAATGATAGAATTCCGAGACTTGACATGCTTAAGAAACATTTCACTATTAAAATGTAAACTCACGTTTTAACATTTAATCAATTAAAATTTCTCTACTAAATCTAGATTGATTTGATTTGCAATGAAACTAAATTTCCTCGACTGCAGAAATATGTAAATTCAACTTTAATGTGTGAAATGAATATTTATCAAAAATCGAACAACAAATAAAAAATATCGTTCACATTTAAAAAATAGCAAAAAACATTACCATAAGCAGGACGTTTCAATCTGCGGAAAACTGCGAGATCATCTTCAGCTGAAAAACTGTCAAGCAAAGAAAGGATTACAAAGGAATATACTACATCTTCCTCTTTTTATCTTTTGCCCAATCTTTGTCCAATTATGCCTCCTTCCGCTAACATTTCTTCTTTTATAGTCCTTGCTTTGTTGTCTTTGCTCTCTCTCTGTTTGGCAGTTTTCCGCAGATCGAACCGTCCTGGCTTATGGTAATATGTTTTTCATTATTTTTTAAGTGTGCCCGATATTTTTTTTAATTGTTATTCGACTTTTGATTTTACGAAGATATTTGTAAACAGTAAACTTCAAATATGATCTGTGGACGAATTTTAGGCTAGTTATCCTAGTATTCCCCATTTCTTTCTTCAAGATCCAGAAAAAATTCGTGCAACATTTCAATTGAAGTATTTTGTTTTTCTACATCTTTCCTTTATTAAAGCAGTTGTAATTTTATTCAAAATTCAAGGTATTTCATTCTTTTTGTATTTTTTTCCCCCTCCGCCGTACGACGAATACATGCAGCATCTGCTTGTCATTGATCTCGGCGTTTCTTCAGTAGGTTGAGGGAAAACTCGCCGTAATCTAGTGAAAGACTTTCCCAGTCGATAAGAAAGCGCCAGAAGATAGATTGAGCCACTTCGCGTCGTGGCACGGGGTCACGCGTGGATCAAGACAACACAGCGCCCTCTATCAATTCCAATAAGAATTTACTTAAATCACATACCAGCACACCAATATTTCTTTGTTCCCGTGGAAAAAGAAAAAAAAAAAACCCCTCCCTTTGTGATCAAATAAAGCTCTTTAGATAATAACAAAAAAAAAACCTCAAATGCTGCTGGAAAATTGTACATTCATAAACAACAACAGAAGTTCACGAGAGAATTTGAACTTGAAGCCTACTTGTACTAAAATAAAAAAAAATTAACAATAAATTTACAGGTAATTGAAAATATCCATCCTCCTTTTAAGTCACAGTATAATCAACTACATTAAGTACTATCATTTAAGAAAATCATCGTTAGTGATATAAAATATGAGGTTTAATGTTGATGGACTATTTTTAAAGAATAATATCATAGTTAACCAGTTATTAGTAGGCGGGTTATTTTTTTTTTTATTTTGTTTGCTTTTAATTTCCTTTCGTTTAATATTTAAAACAAGGGTTCGTTTTTTTTTTTTTTTTCCCCCATCAATTTTCAAGTCTAATTTTTTAATTAAAAATGTGTTAGCAAATTTAACGAAAATGTACACATTAAAAAGATTTCCTGGAAAAAGGGATCTTAATTCTTTATATCTACTAATTGATAGTATCGTCAATTAAAAATCAAAACGGGATATCTACACACATATATATATAAGTTACATAAATTTTAAAGAATGGTTTTTTCACATTAAAGAAAGAAGAACAATTACATTATAATTCCGTTGGATCGTTTTAGTATTCTATTTTTTAAATATTTATAATTACGAAGTTTACATATGATTTTTTTCCTACAAGACCTTTGAATTAGCGCTAACGCGAGAGAACGGCAGAACCAACTTTATTGTAAGAAGTGAAATTTTTGTTTTGTTTTGATATCTAAATATACCAAATATTTATTCGCATATTTACGTATATATTCAATAAAAAGCATGCATAAGGCTGCTGCTGCTGCTATATTTCTTAATTTATAATAAGACTGCTGCTTTAAACAGATCCAAAGAGCTAATATTATTCATTCTTTATTTCATTCAAGAATATCAAATGATTTCGACCAAGACTACGAGAGTCCAAATTATTCATACAAAGCGCCTAAAACATTTTAATGCAAATTCTCAGCAAAAAAAAAAAAATAATAATAATTAAAAATTATGCTCTTAGATGATTTCCGTAATTCTAAGAACCCAAAAATAAAATATTTTGTCAGTATGTAGAGTAGATTAAACCTGTATTTCTTCAGTTTGCTATTTATTTCATAGCACGTTTCTCGACACTTTACAAAATAATTAAAAATAATAATCTTAAATGTTCTTGAGGAAAAAAATATTTACTTATATTTTTATTATCAATGTTAATGTAAAAAATAATTATAAAATGTATTTTTACCTTACTGACGATCTACGGAATAATAAAATGTCCGGGTACTTACCTAAAGAAAATTAGAAAAATATAAATAAGTCACATGTAATATTAAAATAATTTAATCTTAGATAAGGGAACTCAAGTTATTTCCATTAATAAACTACAAAAAATGCAGCTCACTTAAAAAAAAAAGTTACTTATCAAAAAAAAGAAATATGATCATTGGTTTCAACACAAAATACCTGAGATTTCTGAAATATTTATAAAGATAATAAATACATTTAAAAAAATATATTTGGATTGGGTGAATAAATATAGTAAATACACAGATTTAGATTTGAAGTGAAGTTTTATTGAATTTAAGGAATAAATTTTCTTTAATTCTTCTTTTTCCCTTTGTTGGGATTCATAAAATCTCATGATGACACTCATTCGCTGGAATTAAAGACTCTACAGGTAGGAATTAAGATCAGGTTTTTCTTAAATTAAGCTCTTTTGATATGCATCAATAACATTTGTATACTGTTTTTTCCTGATCATCAATTTGAAGCGTTTCTTCTAATAACATTTAAAAAAAATAAAAAATGGACGATGTTACCACAAAAAAAAAAAAAAAAAAAGCGCCTAGTTTATTTAAAATTTAAAAACATAACAAATAATGGCTGAATTCAGGTGACTTTACTCTCATCCTAATTACGTTATGTAAACAGAAGAATGTAAACAAATGTGGTTTGTAATTGGCGAAAACCAATATCAACGCTAGTTTCCGATGAATATTGGACTTCCCTTGATACCTCACTGAAATTGTCAACAACTTGCAGCTAATTCTCCTTGATTGATTGCATACTCTTCTGATATTTTCTTTTCACATATCAGAATGAAATCGATTCTCTTAAATTCCACATCAAATGTTAAAGGACTAAAGCCGTGCGAACACCACGCAACATTCCTGCAACTAAATCGCGCGATTTTGACGTCACGAGTTGATCTAAACCTTTGTCAAGCGCGAACACGATGCAACACGGATATGCAACTCGAAAATGCAACCGACCCATGACAACGCAGATTTTAAATAAGTCACGTGTGACGTCAATCAAAATTCGGTTATGTCGTTTCAAACATAATATAAGAGTGAATGATTTGCAACATATGATAAATATTTTTTTTTAATTATTAGCCGCTATGGAATTTAATTTCATGTTGTTATTTCGAATGAAACGTAACGAATGACCAACAGCCAATAAGAAACCATGCTCCCCTGGAAACAATGACGTCATAACTTTTGCATTACTGCATCAGCAGCCTTCGCGTTTGCCAAACCCGATGTGGAAATTCCAAAAAAATCGAGGTTTTGAAACCTCTCTGATAAATTCTGCCGCATACAATTACTGCATTTCAGTATAAACTTTATTTATGCGTGAAAGAAACTCGCAATACTCTGATATTAATTGAGTATGAGCCTGTCTTCAAAACGAATCGAGCGATAAAATTTTCGACGCCATTTTTTTTATGGGCGTGGTTTCACAACTGACGTGTTCCAATGCTGCCCTGTGATTGGGGAATTCGATGCAACTTTCTGAGTTGGAGGTGTCAATGCAACTCGACTCGGACTTCAAAAGTTGCAAAGAAATTGCAACTCGTGACGTCAAAATCGCGCGACTAAAGTTGCAGGAATGTTGCGTGGTGTTCGCGGGGCTTAACAGCAATAAGGCAATCAATTAATTAAAAATCCCTGTGGCAGGAAACTCAAGTCATCTTACATTCCCAGTGCATTCGCTTGACATTGGCAGCGCTTGAAGAGGGAGAACTACTAGCCTATTACAATAGTTGTTTGTTTTTGTTTTAATTTCTGAAACCATACATTCGAATATTATTTGTTATTGGTTCTATTAATACTCCGTTTTATTTATTTATTTATTGGTATGTAGTTTGCATGCATATTCCCGAAAAGCTTATTCGTGAAGTTGTACGTACTTGAATTAACTTTTATAGATAATGTATAAAACTGAAAATACTGTGTAGAATAGTACGCATCCACTATTTATATAACTACAATACGCAACAATAATTAAAAAAGTAGCTTACAGCATGGTATATTTTTTCAGTAAAGTTGTGCTAATGGTAGCATGTAACAAGGTGTAGACATATCAATGTAACAAAGCTGTTTATTACAGCTTTAAAATGCTACACAGTACAGTATTATAAGTTCGGTATGTACTGTACCATTATATCACTGGCAGCGCAATCGATTTGCGTACGCGGAAGCGCTTAGAACCAGATAAGTAAAGACTTCTACCGTTATCGGATGCAACTCCAAAGGATTTGTGAAGGAACCATTGTCGTAAATCGAATGGTTGTACCTCGAGTATATCTGTCTTGAGAGATATTTGAACAAAGTCACATTTCCAAACTCCTAAGAAACAACAATTTATCACTTCAATTGTTCAATTCCTCATTTTTTATTTTTTTTATTTTACGAAATAAGATTGGGAAAAGTATTATTTTTTTCATATTCGGAAGATCTGATCAAGATACCTCTTGATACTATACGATTGAAGTACAATCCTCTTCATACAAAACTTGCAGAAGTACTTTTCAACCACATTCTGAGCACTTTCACAACCAAGATTCCTTTTTTTAAAAAAAAAGAACAGCACGAGAGTCTCTTTCTCTTGACTCCCTCCTAATTCGTTAAGGAAGGGATTGAGGCAATTGGCTTAAGGAATGCATGTCTTCGACAACAAACGCCGCCCGAGTAACTCCTTTAGTATTTTTCTGTCTCCAGTTGTTTTTTCTTCGAGTGGAGGATTCTTTTTGTTGGCTGTGTGACTTCATTAGACATAAGCGTTCTCATTAAGAGAGCAAGAGATGCACGAGGAGCAGCAAGAAACGAGGAATTTAGAGAATTAATGTCCATAATTTGTTACCAGATGACGACGTCGACGCCCGGGCTCAGCTTGCGCCACCAAGCGACGCTTAACGAAAGGAAGTCGTAACTATGGACGCGGTCGACTTTTTTTTTTTTAAGAACACGTGAATTCTTTAAGAAGTGGAATTCACACAAGAAATGTAAATTGTAACAGACAAAGAAACACACACACCACCCTAGTAAAATAAACTTGTTTGTGCTCCTGCAACGTTTATGTTTGAAAATTGAAATTGTAATAGATTCTTCCCGTTTTTTTTTTTTGTTTTTACGATGAACTGAAAGACAGTGGGAATGCGCAGAAACTGAGGAAAAAAAGAAAATTCACTATTAAAGTAAGATGCAGAGAAGTGAGCTGTTTCCAATAAATAGGAAGCAAATGCCTAATGACGTAACATAAACCCAAGGTCTGCATTTATTAATACACTTAAGCTGGCCATAACAACCTATTTTCATAAATGGTCAATTTATAATAAGAAACGAAAAAAAGTCAATTACTTGAAGGAAGTTTCTGTTAAATATTTTCTAAACAACATGAAAAGGATCAGAACAGATGCAACAAAATAATGTTATCAAATTTAGAAAGTTAGGTATGAAAACATTTTTTTTAAACTTAAATGGAAAATATGTAAGATCACTTATATTGTTCAAAAACTAAAAATCTTGAAATATTCTTTAAAATTATGATTATTAAAGATAGTTTCTTCAAAGTCTTCTTTACGTTTTGTTTAGCGGTGAAACGAAGTAATTGGATTTATTTTATTTTATTTCCACATACCTTAATAAGAAATAAATGTAATACCAAAATGATTACAATTCATGACCAGAATAATTCGAAACAAGAGATTCAAAATAAAAAAATATCTGTAGATCGTCGTCATGCTAATAATAATAATAATAATGCTTCTCAGACCTCCCAGTCTTAACTCTCCTTTGACACATCTTCAGGCAACTACAAAAAAATTCTTATTCAGGCAATTTTTTTCTGCCATACATTGCCATTACTAAATTTTAAATTAGGTCACATACGGTTCAAAATATTATCAAGTTTCAAGAAAATAGGTCCGGTCATTTTGGAATGATAATAAATAGAGTTAAAACCAAAATATTCATACTCATTTTAATTGGCCCAAAAAAACAAAAACTTGTATCAAGTATTAATGAAATCCGTCCAGCACTTTAAGCGTGGTACGCATACACACAGACAGACAATCATTAATGTGAAAACTGAAGAGTGATACAACGCATGCTCAGTTAACTCCTATTTTTCAAACGATAGAATTTCAATTAGCCAATAACTTAGTCAGAAAGTTAAGAACTACCAACAAACTAAAACAGTCATAAAATATTTATATACAAAATAATAGTAGGAAGACGATGGCAATCGGTATTCATCTAAAACCAAGTGAAATTAGTTTTTCAGCCTCGATCGAAAATTCGGTCGTTTCAGTTGAGCCAATTAATCACGGATCTGTCGTCGCCAATGGGTGCTTTCTTGAGTCGTCTCGTGGCAGTTGCAAATGTTACTTAATTGCCTCCAGACGAGATTAATTACATCCGCCTGTTAATTATTTCTTCTACATCCACCTTTCATGTCGCCAATTTCCCCTCTGTGTGGGCGACTCCACCCCCGCTGCCAAAGCGGTGGTGGATTCGACCGCCAAATGCAAACCCGACTGGGTTCACACATTGGCGAAGCAAGAAAAGCAAGACAAAAATCCGATGGAAATTCTCCCGAGTGAAGCCAACAAAAGGACGGCATTCAACCACCAGACCACGGCATCAACAAAAAAAAAACCCCAACTAAGATTGTCAAAAATTCCGTTCTTTTGTCTCCCCAACAAACACGAGTGGAAGGCAGGAAAATGGTGTTAACGGATATTTCTGTACAATACAAAAGACTCATCCTGACGGAAACCGGCAATTGAATAAGCGCACAGACGAAACAAATATTCGAGAACCATTTTCAAATTCCACAGCGAACAAAATATACACACACACACACACAAATTAGCGACAGAGAAGTATTTAAATAAAGAACGAAAAACAGAAAGAAAAAAAAAAAGAAGTATTGTATTCAATAAAAATAATGAAAGCTCGTGCCCCGCATACTAGAGCTGACCCGCATGGCGTTCATTGCAAAAAAAAAACAAAAACATTAAACTTACATACTTCAATTCAGTCAATTTTAAGAAGCTTTCCTGAGACTGTAAATGTTCGAAACAATTTGCTTAGAATCTGTGCTCAAAACGAAGTGGGAGGGGGATATATACATATAGATTATTTAATTTGGAAATTCAACTCAACCAGGCACGTGACTCAACTGAAAAGAAAGACCAGACAAGTGAGTGTTTTTTTTTGTTTTTGTTTTTTTAAGCCTACTTTTCTAAAGAAAGCTAAGGGTCAGAAAAGACCCTAAGACATCATTCCTTCTTAATTTAAGCTTTTGAACCACGAAATGGATCTTCTTGATAATCCAGGATTTTGGAATTGGGGGTGGGTGGGTTTACAAGCCTACTATTCTACCCATCCTCTCGATACACCAATGGTCGTAAGCTTATAGTAAAAGAAAAGAGACGATCTAGTCATCTTCGTATTTGAAAATTTCTTCCTCTAGATCACTGCGGAGAAATTAAAGCGAGAAGGTTGAAAAAATTTCTACAGAAAAAAATATAAAAAAAATATATATATTCTAAATTTTTGAGAAAAAAAATAAAAAACGCCTTGTAATTCGAAACTTGTGGTTCAGTTTCAATTTTAGTCAATTAATTAAAAGAAATTGGATTTTGGCAATTTACTTATTTGCGGATTTAGTTAATTATAAGCAAATTGGAAAGTGAAAATGTTTAGTAAAACTGACTTTATTCGACATATATTACACTTATCAAATACCGTGGTTTTTACTTTCCTTTGTTTACAAGATTAAAAAAAAAAAGTTTTAAAATAAGCTTCAAGTTTTATCAGGAACTTTGTTTCTTTATATTATTATGCAGAATGGGCGTAAAGGAATGGTGAGGTTTCAAAGACATGTATTTTCTGTATTGTTTAACGGATGCAGTCGTGGCATCTCTCCATTGGAGTGCAACAAACAGTGATGTGCATCACTCAAGGTTCCTCTGTATGCGGACCTTTCGTCACCCGGCTCACATCCAAATGGTAGTTTGATTCCTGCCAGACTCGATGAAACGCCGAACCCAACATCGTGTGATTTCTTTCTATGGGGTAAGTAAAAGACAACATGTACGTATCCCCAATTCATCTCATGATATCAAGGAATGGATCATCCATGCTGTGAAGGCAACAACATCCGACATGCTTCATCGAGTCTGCATGTTTAACTGAATTAGTCTACTGCTTGGACAAAGACAATTACTTAAAAACTGTAAATATATTAAGGTTATAGGTTATGTTAGGCCGATAATAAAATGAGAAACTAATTAAGTTGTGTGATAAAATAGTTGAAATTTTAATTATTCATCGTCAAATCAACAAACCCCTGCACGCGGAGATCAAAGGGGGGGGGGGGGGGGAGTTAAAACACAAACACACCTTGAAAAAATGTTCAAAGCAACAACGTCTCTGTCCTGTGTTTCCAATTTCACCTCGAAACATACATTTCTTTACATTGTGAATTGTGTTTGAGCTTATTTCTTTGCCATAGCGAAGAGATGTGAATTCCAGGGGCACTGCGGTAAAATCCGTTCGCCAAAATCTAGAGTAATTCTCCTTTGTAGCGAATCCCCACTCTTATACAAGTTTCCATCGCTGTATCTCACATTGAATATTTGATATGAATCCCTCACTGACAATTTCGTAGTCCTATATTTCACCTGAAAACTTTTCAGTTAGGCTTAATAAAAGCCTTTTTTTTTTTTTTTTTAACTTCCAATACTTTCGACGAACATTCGTCCAAATAAGTCCACGAGAAAACAACGAGCTCATCTGGGAGGAGACGATTTATTCTCCCCAGTTATTAAATTCAGTTAAATCCACGGGTGCACGGAGGTCGTTGCACACGAGACGCATTCCTAATGAGTGCGGCGCGAATCCCACGGATATGTTTACCGTAATTTGGAAAATAATGGGAGAGTTTTATGTGCGACAAACAAGCATCGCAAACAAAAGCTGGCTTTTAAAAGTCGTCAGAATTCGTTGAAATATTTAAGAAGTTTAATACATTTTATGTTTAGATTTTTTTTTTAAACCTAATCTGCATTTTATACACGTTTCTTTCTGGTAACCAGCATTTTGTGTATATGCTCTGTTCAAATATCAATATCAGTGAGAGACGAAAAACAAAACAAAAAATAGTAGTTTTTTTTAAGGAACTTAAAGCCTACTTTCAGTAAACGTCACGAATTTGATAAACGAACAAAACGAAAAACAAATTATACAATTTCCTCATATTATTAATTGTGACCAAAACAAGCTGTATATTAATTAATTTACAGGAACAAAAAGCCAAATTCGCGTTACTCTCTTTAAGTTGCCTAAATCCAATTAATTTTATCAGCTTCAAAGCACGCGTAAATTAGTGGATTAATGTGAATTGTTAGACATTGATTGAAATTCATTATTTATTTTCCAATACTTTTCTATTGCAATTTTTTTTCAGAATATTTCTCAGCAGACTACACAAACTTATGAATAAGTATGCATGTCAAGTGTCAAGAAGACCCTCAAAATTTGTTAGAGGGACGGACGTAAACTCTCCCTTTCCTTAGGAAAACAGATTAAAACGTTGTATTGTGTAAAAGGAAATAAATGCCGTTCTTTTTATAGATATTCTCAATCAACTAGATCGTTTTGTGGATAATTTAAAAGGATAAAACACGACCCCTCGAATTAATTTTCTTGACTACTTCAAGGAAAAAAAAAATAAACCGCTTTTTGTTTGTTGAAAAAACTTCGCTTTCGCTCGTGGTTAAAAAAAAAAAAAGATGAAGACAACGGTCCGTTAGAATTTCCAAGTCCATTTGGTCTGTTGTTGCTTCTCACGTGGGAATAGCAGCGTCCGCAAAACTATTCGGGAAATTCAGCAGACCACAGCCGTATTGTGTCTCAATTTCCACAGAAACATTCGAAGCAATTGTTAGTTCTTCACAAAAGAACCAACGGGGAAATAAAAAAGCCTATTTCATCAAAACAACTTCCAAGAGATCTAAAACACATCAATCAAAATAAAAATACTACTCCTTAATTCGGATTTTATATCAAACAAATATAGGAGGCGGATAATCGTTGAATCCACAACGTGAAAATTAATAGCATTTTGCAACAATTTATCAGAGTTACACTTTTTTTGAATTCATAACCTACTTAGCGTAAAAACACTGTTCACTTTAAAATAGTATAATGTATTTAAAAAAAAATAAATAATATATTCTTTAAAATCTTTAATACTTCTCCTTCTTACATTGCAATATTTCGAAAGGCTTCATCGCCCTTTCTTCCTCAAGCATTACATCTTAAATTGGGAAAGAAAAAATCATCTCCTTCTCTTCCCAAAACTAAAATTAATAAAATGAATAACATACAATCAAGAGATTTGAAATCCTAAACAAATGAAATGTGAACTACTTCACCATGCGTGAATCATTATCACAAACAATAATCATAAATAATGTCCAAATTACTGACTAAAAAATGTCCTTTTTCATTGTTCTTTAATATTTATACATGGAAATTTCTTTTAAAGTTATATGTTTTTTGAAATTTAAACTTGAAGCAATTTTCGAATTGGAAGATTCATTTTTGAAGAAACATCTATTTTAAATTTGAAAATTCGTCTTGCAGAAATTTCCGAATCCTTTGTTTCTGAATTTTGAAGATTTCTCTTTGAAGAAATTTCCTAATCCTTTGAAGAAATTTCCGAATTCTTGACTGCATATAAATAAAAACTTCACCTATGACTAAAGTCGTAATTATAAAAATTTTTCACAAATGAACGCAACATTATAATATTCTTATTATGCAATGTAAGGAGAAGTATTAAATAAATAATATATCTTGAGAAGAGGAAGATGAAGGAAGAGTACATGGTAATTTCAACGAAGTTTATTCTATGAAGAACATCTTGCCTGCAGTTTATTTATGTAGTTACTTATGTTTTTCTACAGCATATTAAATAGCGAAAAGCAAACCTTTATTTTACAATATGAAACATAACTTTTAGAGAATACTGTAGGATTCGTCTATTTGCAATATTCAATAAAATACGTTGCAGGCATAAAAACAAACTCCGTAGTAAGTACTTCGATTGTCCGTCCGGTATTTCAGATGCTAATTATCTCAGCCAGCTGAAAAGTTTCTTGGTAGTTTACAATATGACTGCTACCTATTCGTTACAAATTGAAGTCAGTACCTTGAAGCGTGGGCGAAAGAAACCATTATTTTTCAAATGGATATTAAAAAAAAAAAATCGATATATCAAATTCAATTATTAAAAGATTACATGTTTGTAGTATGTGTGTGTTTTTAGATGAAGATCATCTACATCTTCTATAATGGACAGTGCATAGGGTATCTCCTGGGTATCGGGTTCTCTCCTAGGATTAAGACTGGACAATGCGAACTAATTTTCTTTAGTAAATGTCATCTAATGAAGATAGCAATGGAATTGTTGGCGACCGAATCACTAATTAGGAGAGGCTATATCCTTACGCCAACCACTGATTCATTATCAACATTACAGGGAGGAAATACGTATATTCATCGAGCTATTTACAAACATCTCCCTATTTACAATTTTCATTACTAAAAACTGTATCACAACTGTACAATACCGTATCGTGTTTTTGTTTGTGTTGGACTGAATTGTCGGTGAAGGCGCCGAAATCCTTTTGCATGTCTATCGTTACATCCCACTGGATATCAAAAATGGACATCAGTGGTTAACATAATATATTCCGAGTGGGCGTTTGTGTCATCAATAGTTAAAGTGTTGTTGGTTTTAAATTTTATTCAATAATTGTAAGGAGTCATTTTTAACGATCGTTCGTAATTTTGCCATTATAATTAATCTCATTTTAATAATGACCATCAAATATTGGAGAAAATTGTCTTTCTAGATTACGATAATTGGTCCAATGTGTATGTAAAACTTATCCAACTTTAATTTCACTTCGATTATGTTTCAGTCGTATTTTTTTTTTGTTTTTTTTTTAAATTTGCTTATGCTAATTTTTTAATAGAATTGCAGAGACAATCAAATAAACTTCTCAAGTAACAAGAGCAGTCATCTTTGTGAAATTTATTCATTTATTTTTACTTATTTTTGTTAATTTACTTATTTATTGTTTCTAACTTAAATCTTCCTTTTCGTAAAGAGTTAAAAGATTTTATAAGGAATTGTTATCATCATAATTGTTCCTCAAATATTTAAAGATTTCTACAAAATTATAAAGTATTTTTCTTCCAAAACCAAGATCTTGAGTCAAATAAAGGTTTAGTACTACAGGAACGTGCTCCAATCGGAGCGTTGGGAATCTTGAGAACGGGTTAATTTTATGTTTCTTGCAATAGTTCTTGTGAATTCCGATTGCTTTTTAGCTTTTTTTTTATTTTATTTTTTATACTGAAATCGTTATCGTTAGATCCCTAAACAACGAAATTTAAGTAGCGCTGATCATTGTTGTAATGAAAGAAAAAAAATATATAAAGAAAAATATACGGTTTATGTTCAATGTTAGATGCCTGACAACATCATTATCAGTAATCTAACAATAGTCTGAAATAAATTGTCTAAAAAGGCTTTTGCTACACTAGCAAATTTTAATGACCCTTCATCAATTTTTTTTTTTTTAAATTTATATTCCTTTGTTTTTAAACCCTTCAATTAACTTGTTTATTAGTAAGTGCCAATAACGAAATCAACAATAAATATTTATATTTTTACAAAAATTGGACGATTTTTTGTTTTTTCCGGATCACCAGCTACAGCATTTAAAATAATTTGTTGTTTGTCCCGAAGGTGTTTCTGGAAACTTCGTTAAAACCATTTTAAACAATCAAATGTTTAAACTAAATTAAATGATTCAAAAAATTAAAGGCCCATTACTTCCACGTTTCGCTCTCCACCGTTGTTGTCTCCCGAGATGTAATCTGTGCGCGGGATTGGATAATAACAATTATTCCAACGAGTGAGCGCCTTTTGTTCGCACTTCAAGATGGTCTGTTCTATTAGAATACCGTGTCTTTTTAAAAGCGGTCGTTCGACGGTGGCTTCGAAAGTCTTCACGAGGCTGCAGATACTTAAAAAAGTTCGTCGAGGCCAAACAGCTCCGACGTAATGCAGGGAAGCGACACGAGACAGAACGAGGGGAAGCTTTTAAAAAACTCAAGGACACAGGCGCTAGCTACATTGAGAAAAATTTTTTTTTTTGTTTTGTTTTTTCCTCTCTTGCAAAATTAAATAAAAACTAACAAAAAAAAAAAAAAATAAAGAGAGAGAGAGTGACCGAGAAAGCTGCCGTGTTAGCTAATGTATTATAAAAATATTATATTATTGTAATTGTGGATATTACAGGTTTAATGTAACGTCTGCTCGTTTGTCCTCCAGCCTGTAAAAAAAATTGAAACCTAAAACTGTCTGCCCTAAAAAGGTGAAATTTTACTAAGAGCTCTGGGTTCTTAGAATAAAGATTCTTAAGAATTTTAATACAATTAGCGCCAATATTTAAGGCGCAACGACCAAAAACAACGAAAATACTTGGCTGTCAATTCTGACCCCCTAATATCCGGAAAAAGATCTTAAAGAGTTTTGTGTAAGTCTCCTCAGTTTTCGGTAATCTCCAAAAGGATAATTATACCCCTCCCTCCTCCAATCACTTTTTTTTTTTTTTTTTAAATCTTATCATTTAGATATTCAAAAAATTGATATGTCAACTTTAACTAGTTTCTTTTACGAGTTAGTAAAAACTAATTCATTCAATCTGTGAAACAAAATTAAACCTTTACACGAATTTTAAGATCTAAAATTCCAGGTTAAACTAGGGATATACTGAAATGATAAATTTGGGAGGAAGGTCAATCAGAATAGCAGTAAGGTACATCCCGCAATAGCTACGAGCCATTATCATTCTATAGGCAGTACTAATATGGCTAACAAAACGGATTTTATTTTTATTTTTTTTAAGCCGATGGGTCCTCGTCGAGAAATGTAGCGCGTGAAGGAGACAAAAATTCCCATAGAAAAGTATTAGAAGCGAAACTGAGGGATTTCCATATAAGACTTCAAAAATAGGATATTAATCCTTTTAGTAATCCACTAATTTGCGCGAGCTTTGATTAAATTTAATCGCATTTACATATGACGCAAATAACGCAGAATTAATTGTTTCTCTCAAAAAATGAAAAATTGGTACCGTTCGTAATTGGCAAATAATAGCACTTAAAATAAATACAGTGGTGGTCAGAATTATAAGGACAACTGAAAATTGCACAGAAAAAAATTATTTGTGAAGTAAATAAAGTGAAATGTATACATAAAATGCCTTTTTATGCTAGAAATCATTGTAGAATGCAAAACATTGGAAAATGCAAAATTTGAATGTTTTGCCATATTTAACAAAAAAAGTCATTGTAAAAACTGGACAAAATTATAAGGACAATGAATGTTTTGGCCTGAAACACACTAATAATTAATAATCTCCCCCTTCTTCTCAATCACTTTTATCAGTCT
>JAFIDM010012231.1:57563140-57577079 GCA_023159025.1 Thereuonema tuberculata | reverse complement strand
CCCCCCCCCCCCCAAATGCGTACGTAGTTTACGGACAGTCCCAAGGGAACTTTGAATCATCTTTTTGAAACCCTGGGATTTTGTAGTAGGTAGTATACATATTTTTTAACTACCCATTTGGGAGCTATTGTGATAGCGACCAAAATCGGTAGCTATTGCGTTTGTCCTGTCCGTCCGTCCGTCCGTGTCTGTCCACCCCTAATAACTCCTCAACGTGTAAAGGTCGGATCGACAAACGGATTTCACCATCGTGATCAGAGGCCCAAAGAACGTAGGAACAGGGTATTTTAAGGGGCCAATGACCCCTCCATATATTAGAGATATTTGGCGTTGTTTTCATTATAATTATTATTATTTTTATATTTATTATAATTTAAAAAATAGTCGAAAAAAATTCTAAAAGTTGAAAATCATAATCTTTGGAATCTATATTACTAAAATCTTTTATTTCTCTGTCTGTCTGTGTGTCTGTCTGTCCGGCGCAGTTTTCTGTGAGAATGAAAAATAGAAAGAATTTTTTCAATGAAACATCCTCGATAGGAATCGAACCTGCAACCTTCTGATCCGAAGTCAGACATCTTACCCATTAGGCCATGGGAACTACAACTCTCTTCAAATTGCTTTTTTGACTTATCTGTCAAAACTGAACTGACTTTGACTGAAAAGTAACAATCTATATTACTAAAATCTTTTATTTCTCTGTCTGTCTGTCTGTCTTTCTGTCCGGCGCAATTTTCTGAGCGAATGGAAAATAGAAATAATTTTTACAATGAAACATCCGGGACAGGAATCGAACCTGCAACCTTCTGATCCGAAGTCAGATGCCTTATCCATTAGGCCATAGGGACTTCAACTCTCTTCATATGGTTTTTTTGACTTATATCTCCTTTGCTTTCCCCCATAAATAAGGAATGCATTCAATCCTTTTTTTGAATCTCAACATTCGAAACTGACAATTAGAACGATAATTGCCGAAACGTTGCAATATTTTAAATATTCTTACTTAACCAAATCCTATGTGATATTGAAAAATATGTGGGTGTACACGCCAGATGTTGGAGTAAAGAAAACAGAGTCAAGAAAGAGAGAAGCACTCTTTTTTTGAGGTGGAATACCGAAAAAATCACTATTTGCAACTCAAAAACCATCAATAAATGTAACTCAAACGTCACTGAAAAGTGACAATTATAATTAAAATGAGAGTCAAAAAAGAATGAAGCGATACTTCTATTATATAGAATACTGAAAAATCACTATCTGTAACTCAGAAACCATCAATATTTGGAACACAAAAGCCACTGAAAAGTGCCACTTAGAATAAAAAAAGAGACTCAAAAAAGAAAGAAGCAGTATTTCTATTAGATAGAATACTGAACACTATTGTAACTCAGAAACCACTGAAAAGTATCAGAGTCAAGAAATAAGAAGCAGTATTTCATTAGGTAGAATACTGAAAAATCACTATTTGTAACTCAAAAATCATCACTATTTCTAACTCGAAAACCACTGAAAAGTATCAATAGGAATAAAAAAAAAAGATAGTCAAGAAAGAAAGATGCACTATTTCTATTAGGTAGAATACTGCTCAGAAGTTAGACGTGTTAGCCATTAGACGACTAGGCCTACATTCTAATCTCTGTAAAAAATAAAAATATATCATAGATATATGATTTACAAGGTGGTTCTAAAAGCAGTCGTAGATTGAGAGAATATAGACATCAAAAATTAAATTAAAAAAAAAAGCTTTTAAAAAATTTTAGTTTTAGTTTCCTTGATGTAATTTGTGTGTGTGTGTGTGTGTGTGTGTTTGTGTGTGTGTTTTAATAAATAAAAAATTGTTTTCCGTTACATAAGGGAGGCTTCCGGAGCGAAGCGACGGGTAGCCGACTAGTTTTATTAAAAAAAAAAAAAGCCATCGTGAAAATTAACAGAATTTCTTATTTTAGGGAACTTTTAATAAATTTCTTTATTATGTTAACGGTTAATATAAAAATGTGTTGATAGAAGTTCTATAAAATCTAGTAAAAAGCTTTTTATTTTTCCTTCAGTAATTGCAAAATTGGAATTATTATTATTAAAACTTTCAATTCTCCTTGAAAATCCATTTTAAAAATTGAAACTATAAAGTTTTCGCATTTATGCAAAGTTTCAGATTTTTCACTACATTAATATTCAAGCTACAATAAGTTTTGGACGACTCGAAGAATGAAAGGGAAAAGAAAAGACATATAGCTCCTCCTTTAAAGAACATCTAGATTAAGGCTCCTCATCTGATCCGAATCTTTACTCCATTCATTAAATTTTAATTCTTGCGAAGTTCAGTTTCCAATCAACGAAGATTTGAGAAATTTCGTGAGCTTTTGTGTTTGACTGTCGCGTATTAATTTCATTTTTAGTTCATTAGAATAAGCCTGATGAAAAGTGTCTTAATGGGACTATGAGCAATGGTTTCTCCTTGATTCTAAGGATGGAATGGGTTTCGTTGAATTCTTCCTCCCTTCTCCATTGATTGTCTGTTGTCATCCTCTTCCCCAGCTTCCTTCGTTCGGCAGCAAATGATGTTGATCTGTTGGGAGGGTTTAAATCGTCTCCACAGCAACCAGTTCATTAAGTGGCCGAACGGATTTCTTTATTTCTTTTTTCTTCTTCTTATCGTGGAATTAAAGTTACATTGAACGTAGAGTTATTTTTAGGTTGTTTCCTTTCCTGAAGCACTTTGATGCATTTCAAATCATACGGAGATGATCCCAATTTGAAATGATTCATATTTAATGAATTTTTTTTTTTCAAAAATTTGAATAACGCAGTGAAACTTCTTATAGAAACAAACCTGAGATTCTCCATTGGATAGACTGTGGACTAATTGATGATATCTCAATGTCTGGATTTTTTTGATTTTTTACTTGCTGGCCATTTTCCTGAGTTTTCATCAACATACCCGAATAGATCTTTTACTGCAAATTTTGAAGGTTGAATTCTATAAAATGGATGCTAATTAGAATCTGTTGCAAATCTTGTCTAATAAACAGCCCAGGAAAGGTTCTGGAAAAAGGGAATAATTAGTGGCATTTTAAAAAGGAACATTGTAATGAATTATTAAATTTATTTTAAATTTCCTTTATTTCGTATATTGATTAACTACTTAAATATATCGGTTAAACTTAAATTCAAATTGTGGTCGTTGAGTTTGGTTGTGATTCTGTTACTATTAATTTAATCGTTATCTTTCTGATTTGATTCGGATTATCCAATAAAAAAAAAAAAGGGGTTTATTGATTAATCAATCACAATCTCTGAAAATACTTAAAAAAACTTAAAAAGTAGAGGAAAAGGTGTAAATATGGGCACCATTTCGTATTTTTGACTTAAAGTTACTTTCTTTTGGAAAAATTCAAGATTTTTGATCTTCATTAACAACTATAACAAGTTTACTAAATGAGAGGAGGCAAAACAATGATTAATATCAATTATTTTAATTCGAAAACGAAGATTTACAAAAAGCTTCAAAAAAAGCATCTGAAAAAATGGGGTGCAAATATGGGCCCCCTCCAAAAAACTCACAAAAAAATGGTTTAAAATATTTTAAAACAGGATAAAACAATACCAAACGATACAAAGAGCAAGTTATATATTTGAGAATTTTAAATGAGCATCAAATCAAATCATTAGGCTGGCCTTTGCTGTTTTGCGTCCCCGGGTACTGGTTCTCTTCTTAATGTTGGGGACAGGAGTAATATCGAACGGAGAAACTGCATTTGAAGTTCCCGGGGAACATTGCAGTGTTTCAGCAGCCTTATCAATTGGCATGGCTAGATCCTTATGTGATTGTATATCAGGATAACTCGAAGGAGAGGCTTTAAATGGGGGCCCATATTTACACCAGGAAATGGTGCCCGTATTTACACCAACCACACCTAAGCAGGATTGCCACTATCACATTTAACCTAAAAGCGTGAGTGACTAAAGGCGAGCTTCTAAAAGTAGCTTAGGATTTCCGCTTTCCAGATATCACTGTGAAATTATTTTAAACTAACCACAAGGACAGGAAAAGAAAACGATTTCACATACCTGTCAAATATTTGCAGTCCAGAAAAAACACCAATTCGCACAATAACTGACGCTGCTTCCACACTATTTGAAACAAAGTTACCAAATGCTCTCTGCTATCTTGTAACAACAAGTGGCGCCGTTTAAAGTCTCGTAATAAAACTGCAGCGCCTCCCATAACCCTTTAGGGAAGGGTGCCCATATTTACACCTATGCCCGTTTTTACACCTTTTCCTCTATTAGAAACAAAAGTATCAGAAACAAAGTAACCAATTAGATTTCATCAGCTTTCAGTATATCAATTTTAACTTGTGTTAAAAAGTTTGACAATTAAAATTACATTAAAAAACACCCAAACACGCACGTAATTATATTTTATATGTGTTATGTTTTATTAATTGTTTGTGTTTTTTAATGTAATTTTAATTATCAGCTTTCAGTCTATTCTCCCTTGATCTTGTGTCAATCTCATCTCCCTGAGACATGTCTCCGCTGTTGCATCCTACTCTGTTCTTCAAAGACGACTCGTTTGACGAAATTTGTATAAAATTCGTCTGATCGAAAGCCGCCAATAATAAGTTTTTACATTGCTTCCATTTCTGTAAGACTTAAGATGATTCCTACATTTACCTCCACAGAAGTAACGCAAGTACCAACAAATTGTGATGGTACAATGCAGTTTGTGTTGTTATTGAAAGATTTACCAATGCATTAGTTCTTCGTCCATACAATTGATTACCTCTTGACTTTCGGTCAGTGCTACACTAACCAGTATTGGTTTGTTTCCATGGGGGTGACCTCGCCGATCAATTACTTCTAGAGTGCAACATCAATAACCATTTGGAATGTTGACAATTGCGCTCAAGCATCGAAGATCGCAGAAAGAGAAAAGCTAGAAATATGTGACATTAAAATGTGGTATATACAGTAGATTTCCTCTTAACCGGACTTCGTTTAACCGGATTTCCGATTTAACCTGCCGCATTTTTTTTAATCTTTAAAATGTAAAAAATAGCTAAAAATAAAAAAACAAAAACAAAAAAGAAACTCGTGTTTCATTATTTAGTATCGGTATCGCACGTATTTCAGATACAAAGTCTACTATTCAATCCAGTCATCAGCTTCCGCCATTGATGTGTTGCTGATAAAAAAATGGCTAAACTATGCGGCAAGTTGCCGAACTTCTAGGCTTCAACAAAAAGAGGTTACTCATTTTTTAAATGGTATGTAACTTATAATACTTTGATACATTAAATAAAATGACGCAATATTTTAATTGTGTTTTTATTTATAAGACTCCATATTTATTTCGTAAATTGATGTAAGTAAAATATTGACGTTGTATTCCAGGAGATGGCGTTCGGAATAAGAGAGATGAACCACCATTGCAACCTTTCTCTGCTCTTCAATTGTGGATGTCAACAATAGTTTATGAAATTATTAGTGGCTTAATTGCTGTATTATTTTTAAAGAAATCAAGACTACTTTCAGTGAAATACATTATTTATTTAAACGGATTTTCTAAGGAAAACAAAAGCGAGGGTTGGAATGTATTTTTGTATCAATTGATAGGTTGGAATCATGTGCTGTGACTAAATGATTTCATTCAATGAAGCAATTAAAAATATCTGCCTTTTTCGTTTTAAAGTGATGAAAAATTAAGCTAGAAAAAATGTTTGATTTAATGGAAAAAAAAATGTAGCAGTATTCTTAGATAAAGTTTGTGTGTTAAATCTTTGATCGTGGAGTTAATCTTTTTTATTTATCTCTTCTGTTTGAGAGAATACATTAACTCGAATTTTTGTATATTTCGAACTTTTTTTTTCTGGTCCCTTTAACTTCGAATTATCCCAGTTTGACTGTAATTAAATTTCTAAATTACATTTGAAGTGCCGTAAAGAATAACTTACTGGGCTAGATTAGCTTTTACGATGATAAAGAAAATTATTAATCGCTTAAAATTGTTAAAAGAAAATATATTACTGTATAAATAAGTAAATAAGATAAATATATTTAAAAAAAGAAAATGGATTAATTTTTGAATTCGACTATAACGTTATTGAAAAATTTTGAAATTGAATATTAACAACTGAGATAAATTTAAGATAATCTCGATTATTTTGTTATTTCGAATATTAATAGTCGGCGATGAATTTTGAGAAGACCCGTTGTTTTGAAATTGATTTTTCAGAGTATTTCAAATAAAAGGGTTTTTTTTTTTTTCTCTCTCTCTTTGGAATTTGGCTTCTCGTATATTTGAGCTCTTTTGAGTCCCTGCGAAGCTTTTCAACGGCTCGTTTGGTGCCTTCATTTCCTGATAGGTTTTATTTTGTTTAAAATGTAGTGGAAAGCGTGGTGCTGCATAAATTTATCGTCATTGGGGTTTCATTATACGTCACGGTCCGCGAATAAAATTGCTCCGCCAAGGGTGGAGGGTGGATGGAGAAGAATGAAACGAGCCAGTTGTAACGGGTCTCCCGAGGTGGCTTAGTCGATCGATGCATATTCATCATCTCCATTTATAATGCTTCACTAAATGGAGATTGTGGGTGACAGAATAATTGTGGGTGCGGATCCTGTGATAAGAGATTTTTCTGGGTTTTCCTCAGTCTAGTGGGTGGTGATGTTTGTGTTTTCGGATTTTTAGTGCTTTTTTTTTATTTTTTTATTTGTGGTTTCTTCCTCATCGAATCTTTTATGTCAAAATGTAAGCAGTTTTGTTCCGCTGATAAACATCGCCATAAAACAGTTCATTTACCCTTGCGTCAGTTCGCGCTATTTTTCTTAAGATCAGGAAATAACAGAAGTATTGATTTAGGAACAACAACATTTCGCTGTATTTAAAGATATAAAACATGATTTTTTTTTCTTTTCTAAATAATACAATTTCATTTTCATGAAAATAGTTTTTTTTTTTTTATTACTTATTTCCTCGTTAAATTTATATCTATGTAACAATCTATGTATACGTTCATGTATTCACCGCGTAGTGATTTAATATGTTGCATTCCGAAATTAACATTTTTTTTTGTTTTTATAAAGATGAGAGAGACAGATGTTAAGACCAAATTAATCATAATCAATTATTAAATGGCCAAATATACAAGATTTACAAACTAACTTTATGACGAAAAGAAAAAGATTACATACGTTTCGGCTTGCCGAATTACAAGCCTTTTTCAATGTGAATTGGAGCAACCAAAGAAGTACTCTTTTATATAGCTTTCACGGAGGTAAACATTATCATAATCAATTTTAAATTATCTCTTCAGTAAGAATTCATACCGAATCAAGAAAATGGATCTAACCGTTTGAGATGACAAACGGACAAGAATTCTAAAAACAGAACAGCAATAATTGCGCATCCTCAATAAATGTAAATTAGAATGGGTATTCAGTTACCAATAAGGACTGGAAAAATCTTTCTTTTAATAGTCTTATCATCTCTTATGTCTAAGATTTTCATACATATTTTTTTCCTGACTTTTCTTTCTTTACTTTATTTTTTCCATTTGCCACCTCCGTTCTTTCTTATTGTCTTTTACCTTTTCTTCCATCTTCTTTTTTTCTTTTAATTAAAGTATGTTGTTTAATTTAATTTCCAAGAAATGTTTTGATGTCAGTTTTTTTATCTGCATCTCCTGGGAAAAAATTGTGTATGTGAAGGCGCATTATGGTCTCTTATGTTTAATTAAAGTGACTAAAATGATTTGTCTTTCTCAGGCTTTAAAAGGAAAACTTAAAATATCAAGAAAAAAAATTAAGTATCAATAAATTTTTACAGCAAAATATGCTTGAATTAGGAAATTATAATTATTCTTTCGCGCCGAGTAATACGATAGAGATGAAAAACAATGAATTCGAAGTTAATTTTTGATTGTTATTGATTGTGGTTTCTAGCATCCTTCAAAATGCAAAAGAAATTTTTGCTTTTTTTCTTCTTTTCTTTAACATTGATTTTTAGCTTACTTTGCCAAAGAAAATCCCCCCCCCCCCCCCAAAAAAAAACCTCTTTTTTAACCTTTTGCTTTTTTTAATGTAATAATTTTTATTAATGGACGACTCATCTCTTAATTTCACGGTGGATTGTGTCGTTTATTATCTTCTGCAGATCTTACTGTTCTAAATGGTTTCCTATTCTAATGGTTTTAGAGACAAGTCTCTGAATTTAAAAAGCAAAGAAATTTAACGTGCTGTGAATATACTTGCCTTTTGTTGTTGGTGGGGTCATCGTCGGGTCGGCGGTGACTTTTACCAACAAGAGAGCTTGCCTTTCTAATTTCGTTGGGGGAGGGCTGGGTTGGGCTGATGAGTCCGTAGAAGGACGAAACGGCCGTTCCCAACTCCTTCCCATAATCTAATCAGAAAGGCAATTTCTCCTTTTATTCAAGTGCTGCTTTTCCTTTCCTTTAGTTAAGTCTCTGAATTTATATATGGTTTTCTGGCGAAGAGATAGGCTATAGTTTTATTTTAAACCAACTGAATTTGCAGAAGGCAAATAGAAGTTTATAAAATGTAAATATTTATAAAAATGATAGTTTTTGATTTCTTCTAGCCTCCATCCAATCGAGTACCTTCGAAACTGTTCCTTTATTATTATTATTTTTTTTTTTTTTAGCCTTTTGGAAAATAGGCTCATAAAATCACTGAGTCAGTGTGTGTGTGTTTTTTTCCCCCTCCTCTCGCCCTCCCTGATTACTTTTGAACTGCTGAATGGATCTTCTTGAAACATCGTATGTGTATTTTAGGACGATCTAACTGTTACAGTGGAAATATTTTTCAAATGGGTTCTTCTTGAGAAATTAGCCCGAGAAGGTGCTAAGGAAAACATTAGTAAAACAATGCATTTTCTATCCTATTTCTGGTAATATTTTTCCTAATGTTTAATAACTATTAAATCCTTCATCTAATCTACTATTATGATTAGATAATATAATAGTCTCGTGTGATTTGGTCGGATTAAAATGGATCTAATTTATTAGAAATTTAAGAATTAATTCGTTTTTTTATGAGAAAAGAAAATATGCTGTTTTCTGTATGGAAGAGTTTAATTAAAAAATAAATGTAAGCTTTTCTTTATCGTTTTCGCGACGGAAAAAGAAAGGACGAAAGACATTTTAAGAATTAATGAATTATCAAATTCAAAGACCTCAGTGAAGAATATTTTAGATCTGAATACTGAGCAAATGTCAATAAAAAAAAATAAAATCAGTAAATGAGCTGAAGTTAGACAAAACAGCGAATTACTTTTACTGAGCAAATGTCATTATGTATAATGATGGGGAAAACATAGAAATGAGAAATATTTTAAAATGAATTTTCAAACTTAAAAAAAAAATAATGTAAAAATGAGCATTGTAATGGACTGGACTAATAGTCCACTTTAACTAAGAGATTTGTCTACAGATTCAGAGAGCAAGCAAAATTACAATTACAAAGTGGTTCTTTCCTCTTTCACATCAGTAATTTCGAATTTTGTTTGAGATTAAATGATAGCAGATGCGAATAATTCTTTTATGCGTTAATTTCAGGTCAATTATCTTTTGAAAAACCAAAGTTGAATATCTGCTTAATTTAATTGACGATTAATTTATAATATATATCTTTAAAAAAGCAGAAAATGCAATTCTTTTGCTCTTTGTTGACTAAACAATCACTTGAAGTTGACCTTGACCTATACATGATCTTTTGCATCACCGTTTGTTCCACTTACCGTATAGGGTATTGGACGGAGGAATGTCGTTTCGTGTTTGTTGTTTTTTTTTTTTTTTCTCTGATTCATTCGAAACAGGTTCTTATTACTGTGTTACATCGAAAATTATTCGTTCAATTTTTGTTTTTTTTTTTCTGTTTCCTCCGCTCCACTTGTATTAGGTAATCCGGTAAATGTATCTTACATGAAATATCGCATTATTTCTTCAATATTCAAGATTTCCTAAGTCTCATTTTTAATTTAGTTGTCTTGAAGCTGTAATCACTAAGCACTTTTTTAATATTATTTAGTTTTTTTTTTTCCTGTTATTAAAAGTTTAATTTAAGAAATTAAGAAAATATATTGTTACAAAAAATAATAATAAATAACTAAGTAGTTCCTGAAATAACTTAAATCAAGTTCCTTAAAATATTCTTCTTCATATCTTTCTTTCTTCGTTTTTTAATTATGAAAACGATACAAAGAAAAGCTGTTAAATTATAAAATCTGTCTTAATATAAATAGTAGAAATTCTCCATTTTTTTGATGATGGTAGAGGGTGGGGGGGATTAAATCCTCATTATTGTTGAAAATTGTATAAATCTGAGAAATTGCGCTTAAATCCGTTTTATCGAATTTTTGCTAATAATGAATCTTTGTTTCGTTTCTGAAAATTGTTTTCTTAGGAATTTTGTAACCTTCATGCGCTGACGTCTCGACACGGATCCACTTCAGAAAAGATTTCATAGCTAAATCGTCTCTGATCATTAAACATGCATACCAAGTTTCAAGAGGCTCCATCCAGTGTTTTTCAAAAGTTGTTAGGGAAGGTCTAACTCACACACACACACACACATATATATATAAATTACTGATTTGATTAGTCTCACTTTCTTTGATGAGAAAAATGCTAAAAAGGTACAAATGTTGCCTTCAGCGATTGACCTATTAAGAGGCTTGACTAAACTCTTGATTTTTCTATATTGTATTTACACTTTTATGGTAACGTTGAGCGTTCGCGATTTGAATATTTAATTTCGGATAAGTTAAAAAAAAAAAGGTGATGCACTGGAGACTGTGAATGTATAAAGAACAAATTTAGACAACCAACCAATGACGGACCGTTTTTGATCGTTATCCTAGGTGATTTTTAAGGCCGCGATGACTATTGTAATTCTTTGAAATGATTTCTATTTCATCATGAATTAGTAATTTATTTGGTCATTAATGAATTAATATGTTAAATTTTAAGTAATCAATATTTCCATTCCATTGATAGTTTCCTTCAAATATCAAAGGTCAGTCATGAACAATTGACTTCAATCATCAATAGCCTGAAATGATGGATGAAGCCGCAGCGAACATTAATTTGGAATTAATAAATATTCCTATTTGTACAATACAGATTTTCTACTACTTTGAAATGTAAACATAGTCTTGTTTCCCCTCAAGAAATCGTGCAGAAACTCGTGAAAGCAATTTCCTCTTTATGTCTCACGAAGCAGATAAACTCCCCCCGGATATATAAATATTTTCAAGAAACTTGGTATGATGCTTTAAATAATTAATGTTAAATTTTAAAAACCACACTTTCTATTTTATATAATTAAAATATATAAGGATTATGTACATATGATTCAGAAGTAGTTGTGTGTGGGTGGATGGGTGTGTACATATATATATATATATATATACATATATATCGCTGCCTAGCGGCTGATCTAGTAGTAACGGCGCACGGAAGGACGTGTTGCCTTGGCGAAATATATAAATATATGAATATATTGTCGTATTGTCATCAGACATTATAAATGTGCGAAATTTCTAGATGACTGACCGATGGAAAGTGACTTAAAAACTGATTAAAAGATTTGACTCGGAAACCAAACAGTAAGAGTTAAATAAAAGCGCAATAAAAATTATCGACTAACCCCCAAATTTCCTCGGAATCGGTTTGAAATGAGAACATTTACTGTATTTTTTAATCTAGTTTTTCTGGGATCCTACTCTATGGATTAGCATCACAAATCAATGAATTAATTCCCATTAAGTAAAACTTTACAGTGAAGCTAAACTTGATTTTGTCCCCCCAAAAAAAAAAATTCAATCGTATATAACTTTTATATAATATAACTTATAGCGGTGTAGTGAAAAATCTGAAATAAATGTGAAAGCATTTTAGTTTCAGTGATTCATAATGGACAGTTTTAATAGTAATAGATTTATATAATTACCGGTATATTCATAATTTATGACAAAAAATTATTGAATTTCATACAATACACTATCTAGAATTCATTGTATTGAAAGTTTCATCATGTCATCATCATGATGTGCGATCTTCGTATATACGAAGTTACGCGGTCTACGGAACCTAGTGACCCCCGAAGGGCGAACCCCTAGGAGAAGCCGTAGATATACTAGGGAACAGATACTGGGGGTGGTTTCCCGTTGCCTTCCCCCAGGACGCCATTAAGGAATGACGTCCGACCAGAGAGAAAGTGAAGAAGAGGCTGGATAACACAGGAAAGGAAATTGAAACAGCCATGCCCCTGCCGGGATTCGAACCCAGGAACTGGCGCACTGGCCGCCGCCGAGACCGCACGACCCGCCAGCACGGCAATTGAAAGTTTATGATGTGATAATGAAACTAGTTGAAGGGAGAAATTTTATTTATTTTTCTGAACATTGTTTCTTTTTTGAACAAACAAAAACCAAATGACGCCAAAAGTTAGGATTTCAGATTGTACAATTCAGATTCTTACAAAGTAAGAACGAAATCAATTGTTTAGATTGCAGTTCCTTTCTATGGGAATTTTTGTCGCCTTTTCGCGCTCGTTTCTCAAGAAAGACCCGCTTGGAAAAGATTCCACCAAGTTTCATGAAAATCCATCCAACAGTTCTAAAGTTATTAGGAGACACATTCAGCAGAAAAACTGAGTGATTTTGACAAGTCTTATATTCCAATTTCAAAATACAAAAGCAGGAACAGGTCTTTAGCGTCGCCTTCAAACTTTGAGCTTTCTAGGCTGGATATTTAATTTTTATTTTGAACAACTAAGCTTATGTTAACTTAAAATAGTACTTTGTTAACGAACCCCCAAGTCCACTGCTATTCATTACAAATTCCAATTTTAATAGCTGTAATAAAAAATTCTAAATTCCATATAGTTAAGCTGAACATGAAATGGGGGGA
The DNA here is from genome assembly GCA_023159025.1 of Thereuonema tuberculata. Classification (NCBI taxonomy): domain Eukaryota; kingdom Metazoa; phylum Arthropoda; class Chilopoda; order Scutigeromorpha; family Scutigeridae; genus Thereuonema; species Thereuonema tuberculata. The sequence continues at coordinate 57,564,144 of JAFIDM010012231.1, read as the reverse complement.
AGAAATTTAGAATGCCGATTTTATCTTTCTATCTCTCTTTAAGGTAGAGATATAGCTGAACTTGAATTTTACTACTTGTAGGTGTTACAATTTTAATTTACTTAAGTGTAATGAAGCCATTTCAGCGTAGCATCATCGCTTCGAAATTCGAAATTGGTTTAATGCAATAATAAAACGCGCGGGTATTTGAAGAGTTTGGGGCGAAGTGACATTGCCTTCAGTTTATCGATCACCGGGGCCTGTCATGAATTATTTGCCGCTTTTAATCGCTGATGTCAAAACGAACATGATAGGCTTTCATTCAGATGTTGCTGCTTGGTTGATTAGTGGACGTAAATCAGAAACAGATTTTGGTTTTCAGTCAAAATTACAGGAACCAGAATTATTTAAAATCAAGTCTCTTCGCTTTTTTCTTTGTTAACTGCTGTGGTCGCTTTGCCGCCTTTATTACTGAATTAAGTTGACTTTTAAGTAATCAATACGCTGCCCTCCAATGATATTCCTTCAAAATGTCACAGGTTATTAATCTTTTACGCGCACATCAATAATTTAAAGTATGGATCGCGGAAAGCTGAATTCGGTTTGATAATTACCGAAAGATATTACTTACTCATTCTGTAAATCTAAGGTTATAAAAAATTATTTAGCCATTTAAATGAAGCTCCATTGACTTTATTGCCGATTTTAATGTGAAATAATAATCTGTGCTTAATTGCAGAACAGGTGGACGAAATTATACCTAAGTTTAGTATAGAAATATAGAAATTTGTCAAATGGTTTAGTGACACGATAAAGTTGGATACCCACTTGGGAAGTTTAAGAGAACAGCTACACAAAAGACAATGAAAAAAAAAATCAAGTAATTTCTGTGTAATTTTTTGTTTATTTACCGTGTTAACGGCGCTTTACATAGACTCGTTTTTTGCCATTTTGGGATCATATTGGGTCCAATTTGTACTAAAATGAATAGGAAATCAGTTAAGATAATGTTTAATCTATCGTTT
>JAFIDM010012231.1:57536077-57555164 GCA_023159025.1 Thereuonema tuberculata | reverse complement strand
AAAAAAAAAAAAAAAAAAAAAACCATTCCTTGAATTGTTATCATGGGAAATCTGGAATCTTCTCAGTTGTTCATCAACCCGTGATTCTGGCTGATAAGTCGTAACAAGAATGAAACGGCTATCCCAGTTTGATGACGTAATTTATCACCAATTACGATTACGTAAAAATGTGCATCTTTATTTTATGTCTTTTTTTTTTTTTAATGTTTACTTGTGCATGTTATTACTTGCCCACTACTAGAATGTTCTTTGAAGTATTGGAAGTAGTTTGGAAAATATTAAAATTAAAAACTAGCAATTCTTGAATCACTTATTCCTTTTAAAAAAAATTATTCTACTTTATTATTATTATTATTATTATTAATCTACGAATAATTGTCCAAGTTACCTTTTAGGGCAGAAAGGATATGATTGGAATGTCTAAGTAACTCCTCTGTAACATGATATCTACAAATGGAACTAGAATTTCAAGACACTGGCTGTTTTCATGAAGCGCTTTCGAATTTGAAGGAATACTAACGAAATTTAATAAACTAGTTACTAGGTATTGCAAAAATACATGTTTCTTTCTTTCTTTATTTATTTTTTAATAATATCTCTAGTCTGCGATTGTTCAGTTTGTTTTTTTTTTAATTCGTTTTATTGTTTTCTGTATTTATTACTTTGATTATAGTTTCATTTTCATCAGTCAAACATATTTTAATCTTTAGGTCATTAAATAGCGGATAAGAGCTGGAAACAGCTGTCCTGGAATTCCATTAAAATAATTGGAAAAAGATGGACTCCAGATGTGCTAAAGTGCACTTACTTAGATCTAAACTAATTTTTAGTTGAGTTTTTTCAAAGAAGAGAGTTAACCAAAAAGTCAATTAAGAATATTTTTATTTTGTCATTTTCAAAGCTTTTTAATTCAGCCAGAACTTAAATTGCTGTTCTGCTAACATCAGAGGCAAATTTATTTAGGTTCAATGTGGTATAGAAATTTGTCAAGACAACATAGTAAAATACTCTATAGATTGTCATTATGAGCATCGACTCACTTGATTTTTTTTTCTGTCTAAAACCTCATGATAGCTTGTCTGATTCTGCAGATGAGTTACTTAAATGACGTCACATATATTTCCGCACTTGTCTAACTATTCTAAAGTTTCCTGTTTTATGATTGGCGAAATGAAATTTCGAAATTCCAACATGGTATTAAAAAGAAAGAAAAAAAAAGAATGTTTAATAAAAAATTGTAAACAAAGTATTTAGAACACAAGAAATCCGCTGATAGTATAATAGCTGTGTTACAAGCTTTGAGTTGGGACTAATTTGCTTGCTTCATAACACAAAGTAGTAACTCTTACAAGCCTTTCCGGAAATGAATATGTATCTACCACAGGGAATTACAGCTTTGATATCTAATTTTTTGTAACGTCCTGTGATATCGGATTTGAACAAAAAAAAAAAAAAAAGCTTTAGAAAACAATTTTAGTCCATTGGTCTGTTGATCAAGATAAGCCAAAATCAAAAACAAAAAAACTAATTCTCTCTCAAAGCTGAAACTTTATTACATTAAATCATAGGCTTCCTTAGAATAATACGTATTTTGTATATATCGAACCAATATGTTAAAAGGTAAGGGCTAAAAATACCTTCTCATTCAATTCTAATTTTTAAAATATTTTTACTGTGTTAAACCGTTGTCAACCTAATTACAATGCCCGGTCCTGGATATATATATATGATTTTTATAATCGATTTTAGATCAATAACAATACTGCGGTGCTTCTATCTTCGTTTTCTGTCTTTCGAGGCGCTCCTGTTGATGATATAGGAAAAATCACAGGACAGAAGCAATGCAGATATTAAAGATTGGAATTGTTATTGATCTAAAGTCGATTATAAAAATTGTAAGGACAGAGCATTGTAATTAGGTTGACAATGTGTGTTGCATGTAGCCCCCGAAAGCTCCTTATATAGCTGATTGTAATATATTTTTAAATTTATATATTGTTTAATCTTTTTTAATAGAATTTGTGTGTTTTTGTGTATTCAGTGACATTCAATTCTAATACCACAACTAAAGTGAGGAGAGGCTACTTAAAAAAGAGCGCTTTCTTATAATGCATTTCTTCGCCTCAATTACCAATAAATCTGTTTCAGAACAGTTCTCTTAATGAAATTGTTTGGAATAATCCTTAAAAATAATTTCAACCTGTAGTAAGAAGTATTTTCAATCAAAGTAGACAAATTTACGTGACATCTAATCGTTTGATCAAGACATTTTCTTATTTTTTTCGTAATCTTTTCCATCATTCTTATTTTTGATTTATCTTTGATCTGTTGATATTTTTCTTAATTTTCGGTACCCTATAATCGACTTCTTTTTATTTCGTACGTTGTCAGTTTCTTTCTTCGTCAATAAATAATTGTTTTTTATTTTATCACTTTTTCATTCTTTTTTGTTTTTTGATGATGATAGTATTCGAAATTTATTTTTTTTAATTTAATAAATAAGACAGCGTTGATCAATCGATTGCGAAATTTGAGAAATTTAGAAGCATATTTTAAAGTTTTACTCTTAAATTCTTAATAAGAGAAGGCTTAAGTAAATGGTTAAACTGCAGTTTATCTACTTCTTTGTAAAATGATTTCGTCTATCTAGATACAGACTATGTTAGCAGAGCTACACAATAGGTACTCATAATAGATCGACAGAATCGATATTCATCAAATCGAAAGATCAATTTTCCCCGTAAATGTTTAATAATGCCAATTTATAGGAGAATTAAAATGGGCAATGGAAGCCACGACGAAGACCACAGTAATGTTGCCTTATTAAGTTTACGATTAACTTACCTGTAGTAATTACAAAACTAATTTTATTGACCAATCCAGCATCTTGTAATAGATTTGACTGCTTTTCTAAAGTTATCAGACCATTTATTTAGTGAGAGTTAACTAATTAGTGAGATAATTGCGAGTTAATTGCTGGAACTAATTCGCAAAAGGTCAGCAGTCTAGTTCTATGCGTAGAGTAATATTCATCTGTATCTACAGATTTAAGTCATATTAGAATATTCGTAGAACTAGATATACGATGAGCTACTCTTCGCTTAGTTGGAAGAGAGGAGGAGGGGAGATAAACTTAATGAGCCTGTGTTTTAAGTTCAACTATTGATAATCTACTTAGTAAATGTTATGAAAATCCATCCAATCGTTTAAACGTAGTATGTGAAAAAACGGACAACTAAACAGAAAAGATTCTGAGAAAAATCTTCGCGTTCTCAGTTAATATTATAATGTTAATATTGAGTTTAGGTTTATAGGCTGAATTCTGGAACTTTCGTACGATTTAGTAAGCATAACAATGTAAGTAGTTGTATATTACATCTAAGAAATTGATATTAACGGTCTTTCGCATATTGTGTTCATATTTTGTTGCATATAAATTGCAGTTTTAGCTAGTAAATTAATTTTATTATTGTTAGCAGTAGGAAATTCTTGCCTATTTTTTTAATCCTAACTTTTGCTTACAAAATTGCCTGAAGTATTAAAAATAAAAGGTTAATCATCTTTCAGTGAAATTCTCAGAGATTCGAAGCATCGGCAGATGAATAGCCTTAACCATTACAAGGAAAGGTTAATTCCAGCTAATGTCAACATAGACTGCTTTTTTTTTTTGTTTTTGAAGCTTTTTTGTTTCAATTTAAAATGAAAAAATATTTTTCTGAAGCTCTTAAATTTAGAGGGGAAAAAAAACCCCACATATAAAACTTCAGTCAATTTCTCATTTCTGTTCATTTTGTAATTCAGTTTGAATAAGGATAAAACAATCGAATAATGAAAATGTCTTTTTTAAATTCACTTAAAATAAACAGGAAAGAAGAAAAAAAATTATCAATAAATCTGTTTCAGAACAGTTCTCTTGATGAAATTGACTGAATGTTTGGAATAATCATTAAAAATAATTTCAACCTGTAGTAAAATAAGTATTTTCAATCAAAGTAGACAAATTTACGTGACATCTCATCGTTTGATCAACACATTTGCTTGTCATTTTTTTTCATAATCTTTTCCATCATTCTTATTTTTCTGGAGAAGCCTCCATAATTTTATTTCCTTCCCCTTCTATATTTTTACTGCCTCTGCTTATTTTCTGGTTGTTTTTTTACGACCCATCGCAACTCCCCCTGTAGTCGTGGGTTGCCGAACTTCCCCATGACTTTGGAGTCTGGAGATATTTTTTTTTTTTTTTTTGTTACCAGTTCGATGTCTCTCTCCTTATTTATGGCGCTGATAAAGCGAACTCACATAAGAGGATTGGAAGTTAGTAGAGCCTTCCTCTTAAGAGGTCCATCTCTCGCACGGACACCAAAAATTGCTCCGGCTTCTTGATCTATGGATCTACTCTTTTCTGTTGCCCCACTGTAAATTTGACCGTAAATGGGTCGAGAGACAAGGATTCATGTGAGCACAGTCGAGATGTGGAGGACTTGTAAAAAAAAAAAATGAGTATTTCACTCATTTGTATTGTTTCCGGAGTTCGATTGAAATAAAAACCAGGAAACATCTCTTTCTATTCAGGAAAATTTATGTAGCAGTCAGTGACGAGCACTGGTCTAATCAAATTGAAGGAGTTTTGAGATCCTACCGACTGTTGTTGTAAGCGCCATTTCGAAATGGCGGCAAAAGAAAATTAATAAAGAAAATTTTGAAGTGGATGGAATTGATAAGTACATGTAAAATAAATAAATAAATAAAATAAAAGAGCAAAAGTGACTTGAGAAAAATAGCAGACAATTGATGTAAATTATCATTCGTCGAGATTTGAATGTAGAATAATTTATTTTTTGTTTCTTTGATAAAGTGGCAAACGTTCTTAATTAACATTATTATACTTATTTTTTTTTCTTTCTGTAACTGTTACTCTTTAAGTCACTTTAATATTTATGTTGGGTTTTAATGTCTCAGGGAATTCATACGGAAAATTCATTACAGCGTCTCTACGCAATTACGCACAAAATATCCATGCTTTTGTTTTATTTTGTTTTCGCATCAAGAAAATAAGGATGAAAGAAGTTCGCTTGGCAGGAAGACTGGGAACCGCTGCGTTAAACCTCCAAATGAAGCAAATTTCTGTCTGTTCAGTTTATTTCCTGTCGCATAATAAATCAATAATGTTATCAGATTTTGGAAGCAGTTCAGGGCTTCAATCATTGCCATCCCTGTTTAATAAGTTAACGGTTCCACAAGACAGTTGTTTCATTGAACGAAAAGTATTGAGACAATGAATGCGATTGCTTATTCAAAAATTCATATGCTGTCAGGATTCTAAACTTTTGTTAAATAAATAAATAACTTTAAATACAAGTTTAACGTGTGGAACTTAAGTTTAACATCACAATAAGGAGCATACATGCACAAGAAAAAAAAATGGAATCACTGATCTGTTTTTGAAAATTTTGATACTGGGAACCCAGAACAGCTGCTTCAGGCTTCCTAGCCTTCATCAGCTGGATTCGCCCAGTATCTTACAGTCGGTATATATTGTTGTTTTTTATTACGAAGGGCCATTTTCTTGTTGATTTTTGTTTCTTATATATGTTTCTTGGGATCACCGACTGTAAGATACTCGGCGAATCCAGCTGATGAAGCCTGAAACAGCTGTTCTGGGTTCCCAGTATCAAAATTTTCAAAAACAGATCAGTGATTCCATTTTTTTTCTTGTGCATGTATGTTCCTTATTGTGATGTTAAATAAATAATTTAGTTTTCTAGATTTTGATTCCACATTTCTTTTATTAAACCATTTTTCTAGAATAATAAGACCCATAAAAATATCAGTCAGTCAGCATGTGTGTTTCTTCTAATAATTCTGAACCGTTGAATGGATCTTCATGAAACTTTGCAGGCATATTTACCGTCAAGATATAATTATATTTTTTTGAAATCTTAACAATTCTTTTTGATAAATTTTATTGGGTGAGCCCTCGTCAAGAAATTGGCGCGCAAAGTGACAGGAATTCCGTCGGAAAAAAAAAATTAGAAACCGAAAAACTGAATTTTAATCTAAAGTCTTAAAAAAATGCATATTAATCCTTTTAATAATTTAGTAATTTGTGCGTTCCTGTTCAAATGATGAACCTTAAATTATCTAAATTCAATTAATAATCAAGTAATGTGAATTTAATTCTTCTTCTTATTATTTAGAAAATAGAAAACTTCTATTGTTTGCATTAGTAACATATAATTTTGAAATGTATTATTTTCACGATTGAAAAAAAAATAAAATAAAAGGGCAATATTTTAAGAAATTAGGCTTGAAGTTCTTTCAGAAACCTCTTTTTCAGCTTGGGTTATTTTTTTTTTTGTTTATTAGATGTAGTGCTACAAGAGATTGGTTATGAACGGGATAAGTTTTGATATATTCAGAAATAAGATTAGGTCATCTAATTTTTTTTTTATTTTTTATTTATTGATTTCTATTTCTGAAGCCCATTTGCGAATAATTTTACCAAGGTAATTGGAAAGAGAACCGTTTTCAAACTGAATGAAACATTAAGGGAAATACCGTACTCTCTCTTGAGTAATGTGAAAAGCAAGCCTCATCTGCACATTATGTATATTCCTATTAAAAGCAATTATGCAGATTGTTCCATTGGCTTGAAATTCTCAAAACTAGATTATTCCAAATGTTAAAGCAAACAAAGCCCTCAAAGGAGGGTTTTTTTTTTTTTAAGATCGTAGAATACATATTTTATTGAGCTCTTATTTTTTTATTACATTATCCAATTTATCTTTATTTGATTTTCTTAATTAGCATCCACAATCAAGTGTTTCTTAAACATTTATGTGAAAATAAAAATTTATTAATATAGGTATTGATGGTAGCCTTATAACAAAAAATATTTTCACGAAGATATTAAAATATCATAAACTTAGTATTTCTTTTTATTATTATTTTTTTTTTTATTTAAGCTTTCTTTTACTATGTAACCACTATTTTTGTTAGTCAACAAAGCTCTTTTTAAGTTTTCTTAATTTCTTTTTATCAGTAAATTTTAATGCAGATCTTTTAGTTAAACATTTTATAAATTTCTAAGAAAAAGTTAATAAATTTTATTGAATAAGTCTTACTATTCCATTTGAACGTTTTTATCCTTTAGTTGTTCTTTTTGTCTGTTTGATCATCACCTTAAAACGGCTGGACGAATTTCCGTAAAATTTGTGACGCAACTTACGTACGCTGCAGCTGAAACATAGCCTTTTTTATTTTGATCTCTAATCTTCTGATCCCCCAAAAATGATTCCGAAATAGTTTGCCAGTCGGATTTCTCGAAAATTTAAGGACTGTGCTTATCGATGATCCTATTTAGTATAAATGAGCACGATTATTCCATCTCCTCCTCCTCCAAGTGCTCAAAAGGAAATCCTCCACCCGAGCGCCCCATTATCCGATGGAGTGCTGTGAGCGTATACTTGTTTTATTCTTTTATTACTAAAATGTTATGCTCAGAAAAACCCATCGGCTTCTCTGTATGAACCCGTGGCTTACAGAGAAGTTACAGCTAAAAAAAAATTTAGATCTATGGGAAAGATTGAAATAAATAAATAAATGGCAGAATCCTAAGAAAAGTAAAGTTTCTGGAAAATAAAGTTAGTTTTGTTACCTGTTAGAATTGATTGGTTAGAATGCACATTTATTTCTCTTTTCCTTTGAACCTTTGGCCTCTCTTCCTGTGGTCTTAAGATATTTCTGTAGTTACAGAAATTTCGGGAAAATATCTTAATATAGAACAACTTTCTTTTTAATTAAGAAATTAAACGAAAATTAAATTTTCAACTATATGAAGATAGTTCTTTATTTTGCTAGATTTCTATCAAGGAAGACTATATCTGAAATAATATTTTCATCGAAAACATGGCATATAACATTGCCATGTGATGTCGAAGATCGTTCGACTTCAATCTTGTCTCTGTTTGCGACAAACCGGCTGAAATGGCAATTTCTGAGTAATTGATGCAATCTCCTCAAATTCTGAGAGGGCATCTGCTATAAATCCTTCGCTTGCGTTTTAGTCCAATACGCAAATCTTAAGATTAGAATTCTTGACGTCAAGTAATCTGGGCAAATAGAATTTAAATTACAATCTGCATCTTCCTAATAATGAAAGTTCATAAATTATGAAATTCACAAACAAATCGCCTTAAAAGGTTCGGGTTTTTGTTTTTCTCCCCCCATTATTTCAAAGGCATTTTCAAAAAGCTTTATTAGTATAAACCATGCAGGTCCTTGGGTGAGCGGGAGTTTTAGGCTCCCACCCATTCTCGACCAGAGGGACTAAGTTGAGGTCGGATGGACAGCCAGACGCCCGTCCGCTTTTAATCCCGAGTAAGAAACCCGGTATCCATTGGACTGAGGGCTGGGTAAACCCTAAACAAGTCTGGAGGAGAAATAACCGGGGGGGGAGGGGGAAAGATCCTCGACCACCGCCGTGAATTGAAACTGGGCTTCCACAGTCCAGCGCCCAAACCATTCGACTACCCAAACTATTCAAGGTATTTTAAATATTCAAAGCAGACTGTTACTTAAGTACAAATCATGTTAAGGATTTCCAGAGGATTCTGTAGTTATCGATGTTTGATCTGCCGTGGCATTTTACCATACCATATAAAAACTGCGTCTTGTCTATATGACCCGCAATTAAAAGGAACGGAATTATTTTGATTTTGCGCGGATGCAGAGTTTTTATTGACTGTACTATATTACACATCTAACATCACAGTAATATTTAATATTTTATGTTGCTTGTAATGAATAGCGCAGTAAAGCAACTCGTTATTGACAGAAAAGATGCAAAGTCTATTCTATCAGATGAAAAATCTCCATCCTTTTGAAGATTCTGTTCACTCTACGGATAATCTGAACCACAAATAAAAACGCTGCGGCCTCGGGAACTTTTATTCTAAGTCTCCGAAATGGAAAAATCTGGGGTATTTTTGTTTGAATCTGAAATCGATTTTTCCTCGGGCATCTTAAATACTCTGCCGAAACCGATCGAATATATCTTTGCATGAATGAAAAAGTAAAAAAAGAACGGAAGTTTCTTGGCTGAATTTTAGCAAACTCATAATATACAGTAGTACACTTCAAAATGTAAAGCAGCAACAGTACATCACACTTACAGAAGGACCTTTGTTGGTTATTCAAAGTAGTTACATGCAAGTACACCGGGCCTAAGTTTTGTATATTTATTTTCTATACTTGTGAATTCTGCATATTAAACTGTATTGAGCTTTCAATATTGATAGTTTTTCCATTTTAGTCAAGCAATGATAGAGAAGTAAGTCTTATTCTGTTTTAGGGTTAAAAATAAAACATTTGTAATTTTTTTTTTTTTTTTTACTTATTTGGCATATTAAGGATTTTCGTTGATTTTGATTGAGGTTCTTTTAAATGTTAAATCCTTTTACTTTAAACTCCCGGTGAGATATTGAATGGTCTTAAGGTATCCTCCACAGCGTATTTTTTTTATTTATTAATTTATTTGAACATCACGTTTCAGCTAAACTCCATGGGAACAATTAAATCTGTTTTACAATAATTTATAACTAGGAAGGCCCGTGAAATATTCACGGAAGTAACACCAATTCCACATTTTTGAAATACCGTGAAATTTTTGAAAAACACAAGATTGAAAAAGATGTTCTAAGCTCATTTTTTAAAAGCGATGACTTCCGTAATAGCCCACAATATAGGCCCGTAATACTGCCCGTAATAGTTTGAATGACTAAGCCAAATTTTGTTTAAAAAAAAATAAAAACATTGATTTACTAGTTTCAACAATAACGAGTGTCCAGCAGCCAATACCAATCTTCCTTCCTGGGCAACAATGACGTGTTTCCCTACTGTTGAGTAGTGAGAAAGCGGCTATTGCAGAGTTCAATGGGGTAACAGCCGAAGCTGTGGAATTATGTAAAAACAGAGGTTTTACGAACTCGGATAAGTTTTCACGTATGAACTTCATGCATTTCAGTGTAAACTTCATTTATGTGTGGAAGAGAATCTCAATACGCTGATAATTGTGTAATCGCGGTCCGTCGTGCTAAAGTGGGGAAAATAGTACAGCGCCATGTTTACGAATGGGCGTGACGTCACGACTGATCTGTTCCAAGGCTGCACTGTGATTTTTTATTTCTCCGACTCTGCTTACAAATTTATAAAGATCCGTAGAATTTTTGCCTATTAATAGCATGATTGTTTTACAAAAATTTATAATTTAACAGTGGAACAAAATTCTTCGACTAAGACTACAAAGGAGGTTCTTACCTATTTTTGAACAAGTTTCGTTTAGCCCAGTTGGGGATTTTAACTTTGCAGTTGTTCAAATTCTCACTGGGCAATTTAATGCTTATCTGGTAAAATACAACTTGTCTGTAAGTGTTTTTTGTTCATGTAACTGTGGTGAACTTGAAACATGAGATAATGTGATCTTAAAATATGATTACATTTGATTAGCACTGAAACTGAACTTTTATGGTATTTCTTGACCCTGCCGATACTATTGATATATGCTTGGGCAGAATTTTACATATGAGCACTTTTTTGCAATTTACATCAACGGTTATGAAAATTAAGTTTAGTGACAGTCGTAATATTTAAGTCATAATATTTATAGCACAAAATATTTCAACTTTCTTGATTTATGTTCTTTTATTATATAAAACTGAAAACACTAAAAATGAGTGATGTTCTACATTAAGTTCTCATTTATTTATTTATTTATTTATTTATTTATTTAAAGGAATGGAAGCTGTTCTGTCTATTTTGGGGCAGTAGACCGTGGCAGTGAAAATGTCCAAAACCAGAACTATTTTTCACACAGATCTATTTATTAAAAATTATTTTAAGGTTTTGAATATTGAATATTAGCTGATTGAAAGTATTTTAATACAACAAAGAAGAATGATGTCAGAAGACTTCATATGCGCTATTAGGGTGTTTAGGGAAATCTACTGTAGGTGGCACTATTGTCAAGATTAAGAAATTATCCACACGTAATCGATTTTGAATTGAAGTAACGAAGTTTCGAATCGTCTTGATAAAGTGTATGAAGGTTGAAGAATCAAATTTCATTAAGGGAAACTATTTTCTTTTATTCTTTCAATTATTTTTCATCCGAAATTTAATATTTTTTATTCAGACATATTACTGAAGTAATGTAAACTATCCTTTAACTAACATCAACATTAAATTTATTCTATATTATTACTACTTATTAGTTTACTCTATTGCAGTAACTGCTGTTTTAGGCTACTTTTCGATAGGAATATAAGCTTCGTCGAATCAATCAATCAATCAGTCTGTCTGTCTGTGTGTTTGTCCCCTAATAACTTGAGCCGTTGGGTGGATTGTCTTGAAAGTTTATTTGCATATTGGTGGATTAGGGATGATATAACTTTTGCAGAATTAAATTTTTATCAGATAGTTCCTTGTCGAGGAATCCTTAGTCTACTAATTTGCGCATGTTTAATACGAAAATAGAGACATAATGGGGAAATTGGTATTGTTTGTAGACAGTATCATATCAATATAGTTATTTCGGTTTGGGGCATTTTTTTTTTCGATTTTTTAAAATCAATAAATAATTATAGCCTGCTTTCTTTACTCTATTTCGGTAAATTTCTTTTGCACTTCTTTTTCAACTCATGGAAACCTCGGGGAAGTGTGCCTAGGAACAGGTCATCTGCTAATATTAGACGTATTAGTTTGCTTGTGTTGGTAGTATTTATAGATCGTAATATTTACTTAGTTACGGCTTAGTTTGCCTCGTATATTCTCTAGGCCGTAATATTTATTCTAATATGTCCGCGCCATTTGAACGATTAACACGATTCCGAAAATCAAATTTTTAGCAAAAGCCCCAAAGTGATCAGGGAAAGAATATTGCATAACCAAGTGAAATGAATGTAAATTGATCACTTGCAATTATTATTGCTTGTTTATGTTACCGGAGATCATCGCTGTAACTGTAATAACCATCTGCGTCAATCGAAGAGTATAAATTTGTTGGGGCTGTCAGTAGTAATAGCGCCGTGCACTTAATTAAAACAGATCGAAATTGCTTATTAATCGGTTGAATTGAACTTACGCCTGAACAGGCGTTTAGTGTTAGTAACTCAAGGAGTTATTTACGCTGACAACAAATTTTGAGGGTTCTCGTCAATGTTTGGTTTTAAATGTTTAATTAAAAGTAACAGTCATTGATGCAACTGAAGTTATTTATTTGGATGAGGAATGAATTTGTAGAATCAACGCTTCAGCTATCAACTTTTCAATTTTTCAAGAGGGTTTTACTGAAGAAGGCTCAGGGGTTGGTGTTTTGGTTGAAACGGTGTCAGAAGATTGCGATATACAAGTGCGCTGTTAGGTTGTTTAATACATTATTTAGGGGTAGAGGTCTTGCGCCATCACTACTATGGGCGCTGGTGAGACTCATGCAATAAAGGATGGGGTGGGATGCGTATTTCCAATACCTCCTACACGACGGGGGTGTAGGAGGTGTTGGTATTTCCCAATCACGCTTTGAATTCTCATCATTTGGGACAGCTGTTTCATTCTTATTAAGGCTCGTCAGCCAAGTATACAAGCTGGATGAATAGAGGACGCGAAAGGTTGTGTGTGTGTGTGTGTGTGTGTGTATATATATATATATATATATATATATATATAGAAACTAGTATATACGCCCCGTCAACAATGACGGGATAACATGTGATGGCTTTTAGTTGAGATAGGGTATTTGTCCGTCATTTGTAATTTCTTAATTCATGTCGAGAAATATCTCTAATGACATTTCAGTTGGTCGCTGAGGGCGACCTTCTGCATCGAATGCTCATCTGGACCGCGCATATAGTAGGCTAAAAAAAAATTAACATTGAAATTTAAATTTTTAATCTAGTAGGCTAAAATTAATGAGTTGTATTTTTTTTCCTCTTGCTCTTCTGTCATTGCATCACACGCAGAGAAGGGGCAATAAGTGATATATAACAATAATTTGAATGTAGTGCTTCTACGAAACAAGAAAAATTCTTAACAAAGTTGCTTGTATTGTATTTTGATGTATATTATTCATAGAATCTTTTGAGTAGCTACAACGATGATCATGTAAAGATTTCTGATACATGATTTCTGTGGACCTTTGTTGGATGACAGTGACAAATGCAACCTTTGTTATGTCGGCGCAAACTGTAGGTTTGAATTGAAATACTTACCTGAATTATTTCCAGAGAATTATCAAACAGAATGCAATTCAAAAAATTAGTCAATGTTTTTTTCCGTGAATAATCTAAGTTGAAAGATTAAAACAAAAGAACAACGGAACAATAAAAGGCGTGATACACTCGATGCGATGCAGTATCGATCGTTAAAACAATGAACTCGTGTGACGAGAGAGTTCGGTTGTTGCGGATGTGAATGGGAATCGAGAAGAATAGAAAAAATGGCGGTAGAGGATAACGGACGTATACAAAAAGTTATCTCGTTACAAGATGCAATGGAATATGAAAGCTGAATATTCCTTGATCCTGAAAGTAAGGGGCAGTGAAACAAAATAGGTACATGCTGGAAAGCAGATTGGACGTTCGTTCGAATTAAGAAGTATTTAAGAAGTTACCTGGTTCGAATACTTATCTTCAACGGAGTTCGAAAGTCAGCGAGTACGAAGACAACGTCAAGTATTCCTAGAAGGCTATTCAATACCGGACGAATAGACGGAAGATATTAGAACTTCAAGATATTGTAAGTAACCTTTGATTTGTTCTCACGGAGGGGCCTATTACACAAGAATACAGTTATTTACTCAAGAAGGTCACATCACAGGACACAAGTAAAGATTACAAAGTAAAGATTTAGGGCGATAATACAAGTACATATAAAGTTGACAGAAAGAGACTTTTAAACGTCAATTTAAGAAGAGTACTGTACATGCCTTTAACGTGAGATACTTCATATCATAACACGTGAATTCGTGCAAGTGATTAAAGCAAACATATTTATGTAACAAGAACTATTGAAAGAATATATACATAGATTTGTTTTAAATGTATTGGCTTTGTTTTTATTTACAACAGGTTAGCTACACATAAGTATTATCTTGGTCCGATATATTATTCGTATATTCTCTGCCGGAGTAAAGGTTTTAAAAAATAACAGCTCCATTAGGAAGCATTAAGTAATCGCTTCTACACAAACAATAAGTAGTGCTAAACAAAATTGAATGACGCTGTAATACATCAAAGACTTCAATGTTATTGCTAGAACAGTTTACAGTGGCATTGCTTCATTTTGTTAAAAAAAAAAATACTCTTGAAGTTGTGATATACATTTTTCAAATATAGGTTTGTCTTTTTTATTATTCCATTATGTTATTTAATGATGTAACGAAACCAGTGAACAGGCCTTGAAGACAGTCTCGCTTTGTACCTTTTTTTTTGCTTTTGTTCATTTGTTTTTTCTCTTTCCAATCCCAAATTGCAATTTAAAGACAAAATTGTCGTGATGACAGCTGTGATTGACGCTAATACGACCTCGTTAATGGCTTTTGGGGGTCTGTTTTGTAAGTTCCTAGGGGAAAGAAAAATCGAACTAGCAGCAGCAGAATTCTCTTGAAGTAGATTCCTAATGAGTTATTCATTTCGCTTACGACGCTTTGATTACTCGAGCGAAAAGACTGAGATGCAGATTCATTGTCTGTATTTTTATTTCCATAGGCTTAAGTGGAATTTGGAATCCGTTTCTAATGGACTTCGCTCTCGAACACGGAATTGAGTGAAAACTCATGATAATTATTGAAAAAAACAAAACAAAACAATAACACAGGTTTTAAGCGCATTTTCAGTTATTCACCGATGTTATTTAACAGTTAAACAGATGCAGCGGGTGTACGTACAGTTCACTTTAGTAAGAGGAAGTTGGAATTCCTGCTAAGGCAGAAGTGTTGTAGGTCGCTTGAAATAATTGCAACACTAGATTCATTGTATTTACAATATTTCGATTTGAATCCTTTTTATTGGTAATTTTGAAGGTTATTTATTTCATGTAGGCCTATATTGTTTGTTTATAAAATGTGGTTTCACAAGTTGATAATCCTGACTGAGTCATTATAAAATGAATTATATGAATGGATGTCATCTTCTAGGAGATGACATGAAAAAAAGAAAGGAAAAAGACAAAGTTAATTATATTTCTATGAAACCATGAGTTGTTTTCAAATTATACGACAAAATATACGAAATAAAGTAATACAGTATCAGTAAAATTATGGAATATTAAAATAACACCTTCGATGTTCAGCGTAAGCCATTATCTTATCAAAGGGTCCTGGAAATTCAGAAAATCAGTTTATCAGGAAGCACTTATTAGTTCTATTAATTAATCCCTGCTGATCGTTATCATCATTAGAATAACTGAAGTAGCATACCACTACATTAAAGTTGTTTTTTTATTTCCTATTTTTAGTTTCTGAGGGGTCACTTGTATCATCATGAATATATTATTTTTCTTCTCGTACACCTTTTGGGTTTTTGCTTGCGGTTAGCGCTAGTTTAGGACAGCCTAATAAGCTCGAAACAGCTGTGTCAGGGTTTCAGCTTAATTCAAAAGCTTTTACCACTTTGAAGTTTCAGGTTTCAAGGATAAGTAGTTTCTTTTAGTCAATGTAATAATTACTTTCAACGGTCAACTTTTTTTTGTCACTGCTAACCCATGACTGATGAATATGGTTAACTTTACAAATATTTGGCCAAAATGTACTGAAGAGGTAGAGATCAAAGTAAAGCTCCTGTTTTAAAACTTTAAAGTGGATACAAATAAGCAGCGCAGCAAATTTTAGAAAAATCAGTCTAATTGTTTTAGCGAATGATTTCGAAGATAACTTTTATGAGGAATTGCGAAGGTTGAGTTACGTTGGAATATAAATAAGCAGCGAACCAAGGTTTTCGGGAAATCCGTCTAGCCGTTTTAGCGTGATGCATGTACAGGCAAACAAAGTAGAATTGTAAGACGTCGCGTATGCAGTCAAAAAGAAAACGTATCTAATAACCTATTACATTCCAAAGTAGTAATAAATACTTTTAATTAAAATTATGATTATTGGCGTAAATTTAGGTCTCATTACCTGTCAGTCTCTTCTTAATTTCCTATTATTTTAAGAGTAATTGAATTAACATTAAAATACGAAGGAAAAAAAGATTTTCAAAAATATATTTCGTTTCATTTTGTAAGTTTTCTTGCAGATTTGCAGAAGCAAACTACTTTGTGTAACGTCGCAAAGAAAAATAAAACAATTGCTTAAGTTTAAGTCAAGAGCTACTGTATTAGCAGGGGATTTGTAGCATTCTGGATATTTATTCTTTAATTACATAATTGAATTGTTTTCCATCAATCATGCGACATGGAACGTCAGAATAAGCAAAGGTTTGTAGGCGAAGGGATACATAACGCGTATAAAGAAAGAAGAATTACATAGTTTACCCAGAGTTTCCAGTTCTCCATCTTTTGCATAAAATTGTTTAATTATTTTTCCCCATTTTTCTTCTTGGATTTCGTGAGAGTTGTAAGAAAATTTCTATATGAAATATTATTAGACCCGAAAACTTTTTTTTCTTGAACGTAGATCAATAAGAAAAATAAAAAGGAAAATCTAGCTTTGTAATAAGGCCACCATCTTTCCTTACATGGAACAGCTTGACTTTCTTAATATCAAGAGGCCCATTTTCTTCGGGAAGGCTGAAATACGGATTGATTTAACATTTTTTTTCTTGAAAGTTCCAATTGTTCGGCTGCGCGCGCGCCAAATTCAACTGGGAGCCAAAGGTAGATAAGTCACACACAGGCCCCTTTTCTCTTTCGTTGAATCCGTGAATGGAACTCGTCCAACCGTTCTCGTGAATATTTTAATTCCTCGTTCCCTTGATTCAACGGGTCTTGGGAAACCATTTTATCTGCAATGACACAGAACAGCTCTAATCAGAATGGAATGGCTTCTAAAGTAGGATTGATTTTCGTAATTTACAGTTCGAGAGGAAGAAAGAAAAGAAGAAAGTCGTGTAAAGTGATGCTGTGAGAATGTAAATGAAAATGCACTTTCTTATTTGGCATCATAGAAAGGTCCCGGCTTACGACCATTCGCACTTACGACGAAACCTTCACAAGCGCTTTAGAGTTGCATCCGATGGCGGCCGTAGTCGTAAGCAGCGAGGCAGCTGTCACGGGATTCGCTCAGTAGCGCAACAAACCTACTTTGCTGCTTGCTGTATGAATAATGGTATTTCAAATCTGTAATACCTAATGTGATTAGCATTACGAGTGTTTGGACATATGTATACTATACTGCATATATGATTTCTGACAAATTATATATTGTTCCAAAGTTTTTCATTTTGAAGATTTATCTTGTAATTTTATTGTATAAAGGAAAAAGCTAAGGGTGCTGTAGGGAGAGGACAGGCAGGAAAGTAAGGCAAACTCTGATTCAGGCGGAGCAGGGCAAGTTAGTTACTTAACCGGAATGACAAATATTTGTAGATGTAACAGATAAAATGTTCGCGAATCAAAAGATAAAAAGCCCGGAATGAAAATGTGATCATTTTTATGAAAATAACTCAGATAAATATCGTTAATAGCAAATTTTGAAGGCGTATTTATCTGATAAATTGCAAAATAGGTTCTTTATTTACATAATGCGAAGCCAAAGATAAACGGATTAACGTTTACATGTAACTTCCCAACCTAGTACATGATTTAGAGAGGGATAATTTCCAGATCTCTTTCTCTTCTCCGTTTAGTTTCAGTGAATGCAATGCTTCAAATATTCTGGTGAATCTCAACTAAACCTTTCCTGTGGCAATGATCTTAACGTGAAACTTGACAATCAGCTTATGTTCTCGATATTTCTACGTCATTTCTCTTCTGCTAATGTTTGTTTCAGAGTCTGTGAACCTTGACGTTGGTTGATGATAGTTTCCTTTCTGTTAGATAATCATAAACAATAAAATTTTCGGTTATTAATTATTGCGCCGACCTTCTAGAAAGAACGCATGCGGTAGTATCATTGTTAGCTACTTAACAATGGGTCTTTTTTTTTCCTGTCCATTGTTTTTGTCAACACAGTTTATTAAAATCACTCTTTCGTTATTTTTATTTCTGTGTTTTAATTTATGAATATTTTGAAATACGTTTTATCGCATCACACTATGCCAACAAAACAACCACATTGAGTAATGAAAACTGTTTTTCGCGAAAACTATTCATTTCCGGACCCATGTTCATTTGAACTGTTTTGAATAAACTGAATAGAACCTACCTTTAAAGTTTGTACATGGAATTTTGACTCACCCTATATGTATATATGTATGTTTATATCTCCCTTGTAAAATAAATGTTATTTGTTAATCTTTTAAAATAAAGCCATTTCTTTTTCTTTTCTTTCTGAAATGTCGAATAAAAAGAGGGGTTGTGTATTGATGACCGTGGGAGGTATGTTTTTATATTCCTCATAGAATGACAGTCGGAAGCACTCATTGTCCCTCTCTTTCCTCCCACCAACCGAAGATAATTATGACCCTATCCATAAAGAAAAGAAAAATAATAAAAAAAGAAAAAAAGAAAAATTCTGCTAGACCCCAGATACATTCCCAAAGATAAGCAATCCGCACAAAATATATAAAAATTATAAATTTTTCTTAATTTATGCAAAATAAATACGATATCAATTTCCTTGATTTAAGATTTTATGAAAAGTATTAATGTAGACCTACATTCTTTTTATATATAAATTTTTAAAGTAACACAACAAGCAGTTAGGACAATAATCTGTGGTTGTAAATTTTAATAATTTATTTCCACTGGTGTAATTAAGAAAAAAAATAATTATTAATGCACTTTTTATTTTTAATTTATTTTTTACAAATAAATTCTAAAACTTGATTTTTTTAAATACGCTCTCCAAAATTGAATTGGTATACTTCATCTCCCTTGACAATTTATTAGTAACCCCTTTTTTTTTTTTTGAAGAAAATTAATATGAATCAGTTGTTTT
>JAFIDM010012231.1:57503268-57535977 GCA_023159025.1 Thereuonema tuberculata | reverse complement strand
TCATCTCCCTTGACAATTTATTAGTAACCCCTTTTTTTTTTTTGAAGAAAATTAATATGAATCAGTTGTTTTAAATTATTTATTTTTATTAATATTCTACTATTAAGAATAGGATTTCTCGACAAGGGCTCATTTGGTAAAGGTTTTAAAAATAAAAATTAGATAGTCTCTAGTCCTCGAATATACATACTAAGTTTCAGGAAGATCTACCTAGCAATTCAGAAGTTATTAGGGCAACACACGTGTGCACTGACTGATTTGATAATCCTCGCTTTCCTATAGGACAGGAGACTGAAAAAAACTCAGTCCTATCATTATGAGAGCTTTTCTATTGCATTCGTCCAATTTCCTTTAAAGAATAAAAAAATAAAACACGTTTTACTATGGAGCCACGCTTCAACTGACGAGGTCTTTCTTTTTTCTTTTTTTTTCAAGGGTGCTATTAAAGATCAAGAGAGATGGAAGTCCCACCGGTCGAATCCTTCCCCTGTCTTCCCTCTTTTTTTTTATTTTTTTGCTGAGCCGTGTAATGGTGACACAGGAGGATCGCAAATGGACCTTCCGTTTCTCCCCTCCTCTTTCTTGCACCGAGAGAGCAAAATGGCCTCTTGGAGTGTACTTATCGGTTCCTCTTCAACGAATACCCGCACTCCCACTACACGATGACGATGTCATAACACGAAGCCGTAGCAGCACAGGGAACCAAGAGAATTGGATCCATTTCCAAAAAAAAACCCCATTGTAGATACAATTCGAAAGACGCCTCACGTTGATTATAAAGTGCCGTAGTAACTAGATCATTCTCAGCTCGTGATCATTCTTTAACAATGCTTTTAGTGGCAGTTGCGCCTTTTCTCTCTCTTTTTATTTTCAAGGTTTTTATTAAGTTATTCCATTACTTGTGAGATTTTACTTGTGTAAAATTGATATTAATTTAAAAAAGGATTAAGGCCAACACACAAATTAAGAAGTTTTAAAAGGTTATATTAACACATTTAAAAGATTAAATTACGTTTCTGCTGGGTAGAAGTAGGAACCCGGTGTATGGGCAAAAAAAGAAAAACCTCCAAACCAAAAAAAATTAATTAATTATTATTAATATATAAGGAAAAGTTTAGTCGTAGGTAGCATCCTTATCTTTCCTTTGAAACCCGTAAAAATAAATAGAATTCATAGATATGGAATCATTATAAGCCACAATTTTACACATTTAAATCTCAGGAATGTGTTACAATGAATAGCGATTCTTTACATTTACGTAAGAACTCATTGGTTTTTATGGGCTAAAATAACTGCGTTTTCAAAATCCAATGAGTGATTACTATTTCGGACGTGAGTTGCTGTAAGATAGTTAATTTTTTGCGGGAGCTTTACTTAAATTACAGTCGTGTATCATTCCGCCTCCAAACTTTTTACTGTTTTGAAATCCGCTGTCTTTTGTAGAAAAACAAACTTAAAATTCATCTTACAATTGAAAATAAAGAGGAATAAATTTGATTGATTGATAAAAACGCAATCAAAACTTCAGAAAACTTAAAAAACTGGAAATAATAGCTTTTTAGCGGCTCCTAGGTTACAGCTTGCCTGTAAAACCGCTAGGGAACCGCTCTTGCTTTATCCTGTCTTTGCGGCTAAACGATTAGAGATATTCGAATGAAAACTTCACCATTTGTGTTCAACATCAAAAAGTAGTACAAAAAAATCAAGACCTCTAGAACCACTCCCTGACCCCCGCCCGAAGGCGTTTTTTGTCTTTTAAAGGCGTGAAGGTTTCATTCGAATATCGAACCGTTTGGCCATCCAGAGTGTGCCATCCAGACAGCATAAAATCAATGTTAGCGGCCCCCTAGTTATAGCTTGCTTGTCAAACATAGGGGACCGAAACCTTCACCATTGTGTTCAGAATCAAAACGTAGGTGACTGACCAAAAAAATCAGACCTCTAGGGCCACTCCCTGACCGGAAGTTGGAGGGTCAAAAATGGTCACTTCCGATAAAGTTTTGTTTACAAAATTGGGCATATTATGGGGCCGCTTTGCTTTTGACACTGTCTAAAAGCATTAATTATCTTGTTATTATAAACTTTGAACTGGAACTGTTTTTTGTTTGTGGAATTTATTAAGTAGCAATCGTCTGCAAGTGCTTTGTGAAACGCAATATAATTTTCAGAAGTGATAATAGCTTCTGCTATTATCAAATTAAGACTGCCTTTCTCAAATTCAAAATTAAGACAATAAATTCAAAAATACCGAGGAAATCAAAATTTACATCGGAATAGCAGGTAACGTATATACTCATTAATGAGATGCAGCTGTTTAGTTTTGCTTTGGGGCACTTTGCTTAATTAACTTTATTTACGTAATCAGTTAATTTAAATCGTAATTTCGCTAAAAAGAACAGTAGAACGGGAATAATTGATGAAGTGGAGTACCAGTGTTGACCGTTTTATTGAAAGGGAAGACGATGGGCATTTAGAGAAATATTTTGATAATGCTTCCATGATGGCAATCAAGAACCCTCTCTGCGCCACTGATAATGAACGAAATCTGAAGGAATTTTTAATAACTTAAGATCTTTCTTGAAGCAGGAATTGAAGCCCACTTTCAGAAATTGTTAATTTTATTTTAATATATTTTTTTTTTTTATGGTCGTGAAAATGACATAAATGGAAAATCGGCATTTGTTCTCAAATTAAGATATCTGCTAAATGAAAACTTTTCATTTTTATGAAAAAAAGAAAAAAAAAGAAAAAAAAAGAAATTACATCCGCATTATTGATTGAAATCCGATTAAAATTTTAATCTTATCAAATCATACGCCAAGTAATGGATTAACTACAAAAAAAAAATTAATATTCACAACATCCATTGAAATCCGTAGTTTTGTTTGTGAAGATTTTTTTCTACGGGAATTTTTATCTCCCGTCTCATGCCGGTTTCTGGATAAGGACCCACTTGGTAAAGTTTTCAAATATAGAAGTTACATCGTCTCTTGTCCTTAAATGTTTAAACTAAGTTTCAAGAAGATACATTCAGCGGTTTAAAGTTATAGGGATCATATATATCATAGGATTTCATAGGAAAACAGATTATAAAAATAGACAAGGCTAAAATAGATAAAACATATTTTTAATGTTGTTGCTTCAAACAACTCATTATCATCAGCTAAAGTAACTATAATCTGTAATTGTTTTTTAAGTTTTTCGAATTATTTTTTTTTTTTTTTTTTTATTTCTTCGTTATTTTAAATTACATTTCAGTCCCGTTAGGAATATAAATTCCTATCAACAGGTGCTGTATTTATTTTAATACATAATAATTATATTAAAAAAAATTACATTTAAATAAAATTTATAAAAATTACAAAATCAACTTACTCAAACAATTTGAAACAAAAATATCAACGAAAAACAAATTAGCACAACATAAAATTAACAAATTATTAATTAATATTATCTAATATCCAACTTTTTACATTATTTTTTACAATGGAAATTCTTTTACAATCTTTAAAAACATTCCAATTTACATCATTAAAGGTTTTCTCAATTATATAATTTAAATTTCTTATACCGTATTCATTATAGATATAAGGAATACCGTATTCATTATAGATATAAGGATAATCAAGTTTTATTCTATTTTTATTTCTCAAATTATAATTTTCTTTTATACTTTCATCTTTTAATTTAACAACACTATAAAAATTCTTTATTATTATATTATATATAAATTTTTGCTTAGGATATAATATATTGTATTTTAGTAATATTTGTTTCCTTTTATAAATAATAATAAGTATTTCCTTAAGTTTTCCAAATTAAAAAAAAAAAAAAGAGCAATCCTGTAGAATTCTGAATTATTGTATTTTTTTTTTTAATGTAAATCCCGGAAAACTGTAAATCGGAGGAATCTCTACGAATAAAAAAAACAAAAAAACCCTAGCTAGCATTGAGCTATGGAGGGCCCTGGTTAAATAATTCAGAGAAGTCGAGACACAGACATTCTAATCATCCATTGATTCCAAGCGAAGAAATTCTTGGATTTTGGCCAAAGTTTTTTTTTTTTCCGCAAAGGAAGCGAAGATGATTTTTTTTTTTTTTTTTACTTCTCTCTCATCTCCAGAAATATTATAAAACATCACATTAAAACTCTTAAAACATTTTTAATGAGAAAACGTATATCATTTTAAATAAAATTAATTAAATGGAGTAGAAAAAGGGAGTTGTAATCACAGGCTTCAGAAGGAGATTTAAGAAATTTCAATTCCCATAATCCTCAGATTATAATTTATTATGTTATGTTTTCTTGTTTAGTAGAAAATACCTGGAATTTCATCATATATTGCTCAAATAATAAGTATTTCGTAAAGGTTTCGTACTTGAGTTTTGAATAATTTCCATGGTAAGGTTTAATAAATGATTTATTAAAAAAACAAACAAACAAACAAACAAACCTTTTCTTTATTTTCCTTCCGACCTTATGTTTTATCGCAATTCTAAATTTTCTATCCAACCATCCAACCAAACAAAATTATAGAAGTTTTCAATTGCTATATTGTGAAATACTTGTAAGTAGGTCTCAAACATGAAATCCTGCTCAGCTGACGGAGAGGAGGGAGTTATCATCGAATATATCCTTAAATTTGTCTTATCTGCCGTCGACAACCAACTTCAAAGCATCCGCAACTATTGCCATGAAGCTCATCTGGTGTTGAGTAATGAAAAAAAGACATATTAAGCCGTTGCTTTGGTGCAGTGTGTGTGGGGGGGGCAGTTATTATACAGTGGCTTCTCAATGGGATTTTAGAACTGGCAGGTTTTCAGGCATCCCAGAACAGGCTCTTCAGGTACAATTAATTTTCAATTAGAATCGTCAATTGCATACGCGCGTTAACATTTGCTTGTTACATTTCTTTCACTGACTTCATTGTAAATAAAAGTTAGCATATATAGAAATGCAGTGACAAGTTTTACAGGATTGTAGTCCTTCAGTCGTTTATTGCTCAAATGCAGTGTTTCTCAACCAGTCGTAGAATTATCCATGCAGCGAATCGTTTGGTGAAATACACTAGAAATTGTCTTTGCACATTAAATCCCTGAACAGCACTGCCCAATACTGAAAAAGATCTCTGTTAAATGTGGATGCAATACATTTATTCAAATTGTTAACTCATATGTATCGTAAAATTTTTTAATAATTATGGATCGTTTTACCCTTTATTTCATTAAGTTTCAGTATTCCCATGAAAGGGTGTGTCGACGTAAAAACCAGATTGAGTAAGTCAACAGTAAAAATTATTCAGTAATAGTTTTCAGATTATTATTTGTTTTGTTTTTTTTACTACTGCTGGCAGTTTTTATTCTATTTTTATTATTTGTGAAAACGGAAAAACGATGCAAATGCACAATCGTTTGCTTTCACACCTTAAGCCATCGTGGACGGGAATCTGGGACATCTGTTTTGTCCTTATTAGGACTCATCAGCCAGATTAACCCTCATGATGAAGCTCAGAACTCGTAAAAGCCTATAGAATCTTCTCCCGCTCTTCGGAGGTGGGGCAAGCAAACAGCAATAGAAAAATCGATAAGACTAGTACAGCATAATTACCTTAGCCCGCTAGTCGCTGGCACAAAAGGGTAAACCAAACCTTTAATGCACGTTAAACCTTCTTACATCTTAAGTAATGGAAATTGAATCGTAGCTAATCCATTGCGTGTTGTTTTGAGCCTATTAAAATTAATCCGATTAAACAATTATACAATTTCAAGTTAGTAATACTTAAAAATTTTTATTTCATTTTTTCAGAAAATGGAAAAATTTGTACCATTTTGTATTCAGTAGTTTTTAGAATAAGAATATTATAAATGTGGGCTTTTCGATTTTGTCGTTTTTACGTCTTTAAAAAATAAAAGAAGAAGAAGAAAACAAAAAGATGATATAAGAAATAAAAATTAAAGGAAAGCAAGCTTTCAAGTTCTTTCGAAATTGTCGTTGAAATTTTACAAGAATTTTTTTTTCTTTTGTGACTTCTCTGTCATAAACTTTGTTTCCGATTTATAAGGAAAAAAAAAAAACGTTGTCTGAAATGGTGGAAGCTTATTGGAATGACGGACGAACACCTGAGGCAGATAACAGTCATCCGAGGACACGTGACGCAGAAGCTGACATTCACTGATAATGGAAGGATCGGTGAAAAGAATCAGAGGTTCGGGCCAACGTATAATTGAGCTGCTACGTTAACTGCCTTCGGAAACGAATGACTTCAATATAAGCTCACTGTTATAGTTAGATAACAGCTAATAGTTAATTTGGAGTTTTCCACTATCGAAAATGCAGAAATATTTCGAATTATTGAAAGCAGTTAACGCAAATTGACGTTGTGAGAAACTGTTAATTACAGCCGTATGTTTGTAATAACAGTTGCTAACAGACTTCTTTTGCCTTGCGAAAACATTTATTTGTAATGATGTATTTTTAAATATGTTTAATTTAACATAAAGTCTTTTGTTTAATAAACTTTTAGTCTTATTTTCTCCGCAATTACAAGATCTTTTCAGGGTTTTTTTTTTTTTTTCCATGTCATTTCCTTCCTAGAATAAATTTAGAAAATTTTATTAAATTCAGTTATGAAACTGATTCTATCTGGTTCCGTTATTGATAATTTGGCGCAATAACTCTCAAAATAATTAACCGATCTAAATCAAACATACATTTATGTGTTTAATATTCTTCTCTAGATCTGATTATATGTTTGTACGAAGTAGGTCCATTTAAGGGTCATTTTACATTGCCAAACCCTAGAACACAAATAATTCAAATAAAATGTGCGGATCAATGTCAGTCTTTACACTTGAGTTAACTGACATTGCCGAGTCCCGTTGAGATTTTGCTATCTGTTGCCTCTGTTTTTATGGGCACTTCACAGTGAGAACCAAATATTTGGCCATGAAGTAATACATACTAAGAATAATATACTTGTTTATATGGAATTTCATATTTAAAAGTTTAGAATTATCCTGAACAGGTGGTTATATTTTGGGTATACCAGCCCATTTGACGGTCATTTACCAAACTGTGGGGTGCCCTTAAGTAATTAATAGATTACATCAAATTACATTAAGAGTTGAAGTTTACTATCTAGCTACCATTAAATTTTGTTGCTATATAGTAAGACCCCCAAATTCGCGGGAATAAGTTAAAATACTTACTGCGGTTACTTGAACCTGCGGATAATGTCGAATGCTGTATAACTTGATATTACATAAATCGTTTTAAGTTTAATTGATAAATTATTCACAGTAAGACATTACCAACATTAAATAAAGTAATAATAAAGTGTAATTTTTTTTTCTCTGTGTCAATCATATCCGGAATTTTCATTTTGTTTCTAATGGTAACTCTTAGATACACTAGCAGCCTCATTACTCTTACGCTTTTGGGTCATTATAAGGGCAAAGAAGTGCTTTCTGAACGCAAAAACGGCAACTGATGCGAACAGCGAGAACGGTGTAAGTCTATTCCAAGATCCACAGAAGCTGAACCTTAGCCTTTCACAGCTCAACTGCTTTTTTTGTGAGTTACATTGTGGGATGGGTAATGAGATTTTAGCACATTTTACGTTACTATTTAGAGCTATATTATTTAGGATCAAAACTTTCCTATCGAATTAAAAAACAAAACAAAAAAACTATTTACAGTTCCTTAATACGGCGAGAATCTTAAACCGGTTCCGTAACTAAGTATTTCTTTATTCAATTCCTAAACTAATTCGGTTTAAATTTGTACGCAGCTTTATCCGTTTAATTTAAATTCACTCAATTGTAGTCATGTGATCACTGATCAGTCAATAATGGCATTTATACAATACACTAGGCTTTTCTGTGAAATACATTAAAAAAAAGCAAACCAGGTTCTAGATCAGTTTGAAATTCATTCTGCTCCTTCCATACTAATACTACGAAACAATATAAGTACTACGAAACAAACAAATTTTTTTTAAATCTTTAATTTTTCGTGCAGTTTCCCCCCCCCCCCCCCAAAAAATGAGAAAGTTGGACGCGTCAATAGAGAAAAAGAGGAGGAATGGATAGCCTTGGAGGGATGGGGGATGGCTGAAGCCATCATGAGAGCGCTTGCCCCCAATTTCGGGATCACTTACCGATCGAACATCGAACGGCGGCGTCGACAGGGAAAGCGATCTATTTCCAGGGACCAAAGTTCGTTTCCGCTCCATTTGACTTCCTTCACTTTCAGCCGACGTAGGGAAGCGTAGGCAAATGCGATTCTGCATGAGTTGAAAATGCGTTGATGGCATTAGCGAATTTTCCCTTCGAAATGAAAAGAGGCCGTGAGCTGTGACGATAAATTAATAAACCGGAAGCTTCTATGGTTTTAATCCAAAAGAGATTAAGAGGCACCGCCGAAGCAACAGATCCGTCGGTGGTTGATGGGAAAAGAAAGAAGGATAGAAACTTTGTTATCAAGGCGCCTTTCTTTCGTGTTTTCGTAAGATAGGGTTTTCCTTAATCTCTTTTAGGAAGGGGCGTGGGAGGGAAATTAAAGAGAAACAATCACCCGAAAACCTTGTTAGAAAGAGCTCAAAAGAGTTGGAGTTTGTTTTTACTATAAGATTACTTTATTGTATTTCAGCCCCAAGAATCAAATACAGTTCGTGCTTCACATCCTTGAATATTTCCTTAAATTTGCCTAAACAACTCCAACAACAGTTTTGTGAGATTTCTACCACCAACTACAGTGGAACCCCGCCATTCGTCCGCCTCGCTATTCGTACAACTCGTTATTCGTCCAACTTTTTCAAGTAAAATTGAACTCTCCATTCGTACGGTTGCTCGCGATTCGGACAGCGTGACCCTGTTAATGGCCGCCCCAAGCGGTCGCTTCAGTTCAATCTCGTGCTAGCTTCCGTACGCTATGAATCATCCACGCAAGCTTCGTGAAACTTTGTGATATTTTATTGTTATTTTTTGTTATTTTTATTGAAAATAGTGCAGCCATGGGTCTAAAACAGATTACCGATTCAAGCCTAAAAAGAATGCAATCAGAACGACAACTGAATTGAAAAAAGAACTCGTTGCGAAGTTTGAAAGTGGAACTCGTGTGTCTGACCTGGCAACTCAGTATGGCATGGCGAAATCAACCATATCGTCTATACTGAAAAAGAAAGAAATAATAATAGAGGCCTATATATTTATTGTTTTCGTTGTTTTTATGTATTTTACGCTTAAAGTATTATTACAAAGGTTTATATAAGCAATCATTTCTGGGTTGTGGAACGGATTAATCCAATTTACATTATATCTTATGTGAAAAAATGATTCGCCATTCGTACAAATCGCCATTCGAACTGCCTCCTGGAACGGATTGTGTACGAATAGCGGGGTTCCACTGTATTAGAAAATCTATTTTTTTTTATATTTTTACTGACAGGCTGCTGTTAAGCGCATTACCATTTGAATACAGCTCCCCATTATCATTGATTACCTAATAGGTTACGTAGGTGTTTAGTAAGCAAAACAGGATACAGAAATTTGGATATTGTTAGGTATTCAAAAATATTATTCCATTTAATTTTTTAGTTTTTGATTAAAATAAATCCCATATGATAATCAAAGATACTAAAAGGGTATTACACGTTTGATTTTATCATTTCTATGTAATTTGATGAGAAAAAAGGAATAGATGGAGTTTTAGACGTAAATGTGAATGTCCGTTCGTCTTAACTGTGATCAACTTAATTGAAAAACAATCGAAAGATCCTGAAACTTGTAAAGGATGTTATTTAATACTAGTTCGTATTGATTTTTGACAAATTGTGCTCGGAGATTCTCCTTATAGCGTTGTTACCAACAGTAGTATAAGCTCTATTATAGTAGTAGAAAAGCTGAAAACATATTGTCAGGTAGTCTAATCACATTTTTTTCTGCTTTTGAGTCTTAGAATGTGAAGCGAGGAATTCTAATTATATTTAATTCACATTTTACTTAATCAAGGAGATCTGGAGGAAACCGATAAAATTCATCGTAATATATAAATTTATTTACATAATTCATAAATAATTTCCAATACGGAGATAGAATATGCATAAGATTTATATACAGTTGAATGCACACATCACTTAAGTACAGTTAAAATAATATTGAAATGAAAATTAAAAAGACATATGTAGCTGCTTTAGTGACATTCAAACTGACATTTTTTGTTTTGGTTGTTCATAGCAAAATCAGCATTCAAAATAGTTGACGCGTTGATATTATACGTTTGTGTTTCAATTTCTAAGCTTTCCATTCGTTTATTGGGGGAGTAAGTTACCCCCTAGAAAGACACAGAACAGTTGATCTTGGGCTGATTGGTTCAGATTGGGCGGTGATTTCGTGTGGGGGTATTGGTGGGGTAAAGTTTGGATGTGGGTTCTGCAGTGCTGACCTATATTTGTCCGTATGGTGGTCAATACTGTATTTGAAATACTGCAGTTTATTGGGAAGATTTATCAAAACATTTCTCGCTGCCTTTTTTTTTCCCCCTCTTTTTTTTGAATTATCAGAATATCCATTTGGTTAAAATGGTACATTAGACGTTCTAGAACTTAACACATTTATCTATGGA
Source organism: Thereuonema tuberculata (assembly GCA_023159025.1). Lineage (NCBI taxonomy): Eukaryota > Metazoa > Arthropoda > Chilopoda > Scutigeromorpha > Scutigeridae > Thereuonema > Thereuonema tuberculata. The sequence goes on along the minus strand of JAFIDM010012231.1, from coordinate 57,525,353 downwards.
TAGTCTCTATTGTCAATAGTCATTTTTTTCCCCCTCTCTCTTCCTCTTAACAATGAATCGGGAAAAACCTAAGCGAGATTTGATTTTCTTACTAAGGTTTTCTTAATGCATTTAAAAAAAGAAAGAAATCGAAGTTGGAAGTTTCTAGAATATAATCAAATTAACATGCATAGTATAATTCAAAATACAAAGTTTAGGCCACTGCACATCCGAATTAAAACTTTAAAAAAATATAATAAAAACGTTAAAAATTAGCGCTTTCAATCCGATCAACGAATTATTTTCAACCTTGACAATGACTCGTTAATCGATTTTTCGGATTGAAAGCGCTAGGAAACACGGTTACTAGCCTTGTGACGGATGGATTATAAATTTTGTATTGAAGTTTCCCTCATAGGAAAAAAAAAATGATTAAGGATCTTTGCAGACAAATATTCCGTAAAGTTTAGGCTATATTAGAAAAATTGCTACTTTAATATCATCGGAGCTGCACCATAAGTATTGTCGTCTTAAAAGTATTTTGTCGTCTTAAAAGTATCTTGTATTTTCTCTGGATTTTGTCTAAAATTGGTTTGCAAAAAGGATAGTGTTTGCAAAAAGCGCTCCAAAAAAAGTCCAGCTAAATTTTAACAATATGGGATGCATTTTTTTTTTTTATTAATATGATAGTTCTTCTGAGAAAGCGTTTTAAAAGATCCTAAAATCTACAAAATGATTGAAGCACTTGAATCAAACTAAAGGAATTTATGATCAATCTGATAAACTGCAGAGCGAAAAAGATCAATTGAGAAAGTTGAAATTTCTTAAGTTAAAAATTTGCCATTTCCTTAGGGCATGTATCGGTAAGATTGGCATGTATCGGTATCGGTACAATTGGTAAGATTGTAAATTACAGGATTTCGTTTGATTGCTTCTGTACAAATTGCTATTAATATCTTCGGGAACAAGTTATATGTGTAATATTTTGTTTATTGTCGTAAGCTTATAAGTAAAGTTAATAAGCACTTTGTAATTAATGCATAAAATGTTGATTTTACACTTGCCACCTTTTTTTTGCCAAAACAATTTAATAACCTGTTGTAAGATTTTATATATATACGATTATATTGATATAATCTTATTATAGGTTATTGGATTGTTTTGGCAAAAAAAGGAGGTAAGTGTAAAATGAACATTTTATACATTAATTACAATGTGCTTATTAACTTATAATGTAAGCTTGCGACAATAAACAAAATATTACACATATAACAATCTTTACCGATACATAAAACCTTATAAGTAATTTTAATAAATATCCAATAATAAAAGATTCAGTGAAAGATTTTTCCCCATCCTCATCAGAGCTTTTATTTAATTAACATGACCGCCGCCTCATTTAGATCTTAAGTTGTAACTTTAATGTTCTTTAAAAAATAAATAATAATAAAAATTAAAGTAGTGATACTGGAATCAAATTTGTATTTTTTTTTTCTTTGAGAGCATCTAGTCTAATGTGAAATATTTCAATGTTTTAAAGCATTTACTTTTCTGTATTCAAAATCAGTGTTTATATGCAATGGAAAAATTTAAAAAAAAAATGGTGTCTCGTTTGCAATTTCCGTTTGCGGTTTTACGGATTTTCAAGAGGACGAAGCTTAGAAGAAAGAAATGGAAAATAAAAATAATGAGCAATCGATAAAGTAAAGAAAATGCTTTCAATTAAACCTTCTTTCTGGATTAGGATTAAATTTCTTTTAATGTAAATTCTAAAAGTCAGAGAAGTCTCTTCCTTTATTTTTTTCTTGTGCAATAAGAAATTTGATGATTTTTTTTTTTTTTGCTTATTTCTCATTATATTTTTCCTTGTGATAAAATTTATTGATCTAACAATTTTTCTTGTGATGTTGATATTATTTCCGCAATTTAAACTTGTTGTTGAATGTATTCCTTTTTATAATTTAATCTTTCATAAGCTAAGCAGTTGCTAGCGGGGATTGATATTCTGCACTTGTTTATTCTTATTTTATATATTGTTGTTTTTTAATATGAAGAGCCATTATCTTGTTGACTTTTGTTTACTTTATATGTTTCTTGGGATCACTGAGCTGTACATACTGGGCGAATTCAGTTGATGGAGGTTAGGAAATCTGAAACAGCTGTTCTGGATTCCCGGTTTCGAAAAAACAGATCAATGATTTCTGATGTATGTATGTGTATATTTTTTCTTGTGATGTTAATATTATTTCCGCACGTTAACTTATTGTTAAATAATACTTCTTCAAAACAACAGCAAGCTCTTAAAGATTTTTTGATGAAAATTCAATGTGAAGCTTAAGTCCTCCCAGCGAAAGAACGACCGTGGACACCAGATGGCGCAATAGTAGAATTTGAATCGATTGTATATGTCAGTGTTTACGGCGGGAAAGTGTTTGGCTTCTGATAGGTTTGCCTCGCTTGAGAGTCGCCATTGTGAATAGTTTCTCTATACAAACTTCAGTCCTGGAATGATTAAGAGATCATGGGTGTAGTTCAAGGTCAGAGTCATTCTTTCGCTAAGAATAGTTTAAGACTGTGTTTAAAATCTTTCTTCAATAAGTGTGGTACAGCGCAGTTATTCTTTACTTCAGAATATAAGCGGTCATCCATCTACGTGGTAAGAGTTTAACATTGACTGGTAACAGTTACTTAACAGATAAACATACGAGTTATCGTAAAGGGATTATATCAGTCGACGAAAAAAAAAAAAAAGGAAAAGAAAATTAGCCTCTACTGAGTTGCAGATGTTATCAGTAACACTGGTTGTATTGATAGGAAATCATTTCAAGAGAAAGGAAAGTGCTTATTGTTTTCAGTTATCGCACATTACGGATAAAGCACAGTTGAAGAAAGACAACAACTTGTGCTATTCAAATTTAATATTTACCTAAAAAAATTGAAAAAATGAATATTACAGAGGCACATCCCCATTCCACGTTATTTTTGGAAAATGGTATGCGTATAATATTTCCTTTTTTTTTTTTTTTTAAATAGCATGTCGTCTAGCATTTCCAAAAATAAGTTGTGAATGGACATTAAATGAAGCAAAGTAAATACACACACGTATCTTCGAAAAAATTAAAGAAGCAGACATAAAGAACTTCATTTTACTTTTTTATTATTTTTTTTTTTAAAACTGACTAGAAGTCGGTTTGGTTCGAGCCGAGTTTATTAGAAAAACGCGAAAGCTTAGAATATTTCTCTCTCAAAAAAAAAAAAAGAAAAGCTAATCTCCATCTTTTTTGAAAGCGATATTTGTCTTTGTCGTGTGAGATGATAACGTCTTTGCTTGGCTGAGGGCGTTAGACGAGGGCGAAATGATTAAACCCCGTCAGGTTGACGAGATTTTCCCCACCTCCATTCTCATAATTGCAGATCTTAAGAGTTACAAACGTGCTTTTAACAACGGTAAATGGAAATTTAAAAAAAAGAGGAGGACGGGGGAGAATGAATGAGTCTTTTAAGAAAAACTTACAGCCGTTCCAATTATACTGTCATTAATTAAGTGACGTGACGGACGATAGAAGATGCCTATGATGAATAAAACATGGTCTACTCCATCTGGAGGCTGTCAGTATTGCACGAGATAAATTTCAGGAGCCTCGACAAACGCCTATATTTCTGTCTTGTCGTCAAGGGAGTTGTCAGTCGTCTTTTCTGTTGGAGACTTGAGAGTTCGGTCGCGCAAGAAGCAATTATTCACTTGGGAATTTCGAAATGACTTATGAAATCGAAATGAATTAATGAGCTGGAAGACGTCTTTAAAAGATGGATGGTCCTGTCCATTTTATGGTTTCTGATTTTTTTTTCTTTCTTCCTTAATAGCGATAAGCTAAGTTGACAATTGGAAAAAAATATTGCTTCATCTTTAAAATTTTTAAAGGTTTTTAGAGAAGTTAGAGAAAGTGTTTCCGAAAACTTAGAAAAGATGAAGTTAAAGCCATTTAGAATTCAGTGAAGATAAATTATTGAAACTTATTTAGTGTAAGGGGTCTCGACCTTTTGCTCTTCAGAAGACTTTATTTTGTTTATACAAAAGTTGTATAATATTTCTGTATACGCTTTTTAATAGTGAAACAACGTCGGAGGCTACGCTGCGCCATTTTATCGACTGGTCGAAAGGAAGAAAACTCACGCAGAAGAGAAGCGTCAAAGCCTGCTCCGGGATGGGCATAATCAGCCGGACATTGTTGAGTATTATAGAACATTGTTGAGATAAAAATATCTTTGTTTTTCCCACGTAATTCTACGATATCACTCAAAATTCTTTAGGAATCTTACAATTTGCGAAAATTTAGGATAGTGCCGTGAATTTTACTTTAATTCAAAACAGATTGCTGTTGTGAAAAAATATTGATAAGGTAACTAAATTTTCCTTACAGGAATATTCAAATTATCAGAAAGAGTAAAGTTGGTGTTTTCTTCTTTGAATTGATCTCATTTTCCCCTCTTAATCGACGGAAACAATAAAACTGTTCTTACGATTTTATTTGAGTGCTTTTTAGAAATACGGATTTAAGGCACAAAAAAAAAAAAGTTTCTTCAATGTGTGAAAATTACTGTTCTTACGACGACATTGAGAATCCAAAGAAACAGTCGAAAGAAATACCTAGCCACGCTCTTCATTTTTTCTCCAGATCTCTATTTATATTGTGTACAGAGGTACTGTCGGTTGCGTTTCCAATGTCACATTTGCTGCCCGATGCTTCCCCGCAGTGCAACAAGCTCTCAGCTCTTACAATTTTTTTTAACCCGCTTTCAGTACAAAAAAAAGGAGCTAAAATTTGGTGTACGTCAACTCCTTAAGATCCTGAATAAATGATAAGAATTTCAAGGGATGTTTCGATCTGACAAACCTAACCATTCCCTTGTTAGACTGGTTTAAGGGAAGCAATGCAGGAAAGCACTACTTCGCAACGTGACATTGGAAATGCCACCAACAGTACCTTAAACTGTAAATTCGAAGTTTGGTATAACTATCAGATTTCTTCAGTAATTAATTTTCAAGGTGTCTATCTGCTGTAGATAACCGGAAAGTGCAATAATATTTCTTAGGGCAGACTGAAAAATATACCTCCAGGTTATTTTCCAAGTTTTCGAACTTGACTGGAATCCAGGCCCATACATTGTTACCGAACATTTTAATCTTATACTTTTTTTTTCATACTGAGGACTTCTGTCCCTAGATTGTTCACAGCACATACTGTGTTTCAAATTCTCTTTTGACATCTCCCTTTCATATTAAACAAACAAACCTTCAGGTTTTATCCACTCACAATAAACGAAGAAATATAAATTGTAGAACCAGCCTTGTTTGAAACTACAGAGCTTTTTCCCCCATTACTCTATATTTCCGAACTATGAACTGCTGTTACTGAAATAGTGATTTCTGATCATTGTTACTGAGCTTGATAGTTCATACGAGATTCCTTGAAGCGCGCCATTTTTGTGTGAAGTTAACGTTGCAGTCAGAGGGACGAATTGGATTTGAAGTATTATTTGCACTTCACGTAAGTAAATAATAAAGAATGACAAAGATTATTATTTTTTACCGATAGCACAACGAGTTTGAGAAATTGGTTCTGATGTTTTCCAGCAAATGAAATGATAGTTACAAGCGGTCAAACTGCATTTCCCAAAATTACTTTTAATAACACTTATATTGCAGGTAACGATTTTCACTTTCCTCTTTCTGACAAACCATGTTGAAATTTAAGTTTTAATTTTTTTTCCTCAGCTTCTTCCCATTATTCATTTCATTTGAACTTGTAGTTGTTTTCTGAATGTGATGTGAAATGGTTATGTTCTCATGAAAAATTCACTGGCACTGCAGATGGAGTGTCAGAGTTTTAGGGAATTTTGCCAACTTGCTTCATTTTTAAGCCCCGAGTTAAAAGTTTGTGTGAACAGCTTCAAGGTAATTCTTTTTTAAACGTTAAACTGAAGGAGGTCACGAAGGAACAATAAAAAAAAAAAAAAAAAAATTAATATCCAGGAAAGATTTCAGCAGCCTTTAATATCAGATATTAATTTTTGAAATGAAAGTTTTGAAATTTTAGGTAATTGAAATTGGAGTTTTATTTAATTAAAAAAAAAAAGGTATTTCCATTTTTTGCTCGTAACACTTCAGGGAAAGAAAAGAAAAAAAGCAGAAGCCGATAGCGTCGTAAAGAGCTTTGTTTCATTTACGAATTGAATCCTGCAATTTATGGCTTGCTTCTTTCTTCTATTTTTCGATAACTTTAAATGAAATTGAGCAAAACATTTTATTGAGGCTTTACGCAAATTTGTAAATTATAAATTTTTAGAATTAATATCGGCTTTTTATGTTCGGGAGCTTTTTATCATTCATAAATTAGTCAAGGACACAGCTATCGCATATCAGTAGGATGTTGGTGATCTCCAATCGTTAGGATTACTAGGGGGCCACGAAGGAAAAAAAAAAAAAACCTATTAATAAAAATAAAAAGAATGGAAGATGATTTTTTTTCTTCAATATGCTAGCAAGATTTGGATAAATTTATTTCATTAAAAATAATAAAATTACAGAGGAAATCCTAGAAGCAATATTAGGATGGATGATGAATTAATGTAGCGCCAGATACAACTTAGCAATCAAAACAACCTTTTTTAAAGAACTATTAAGAGATTTGAAAAAATTAAAGGTATACACTAAGTGTTTTACAGAGCTTTAAAGCTTAAATTGCTGACACCATTATACGTTTACATATAATTTAGAATGAGTTAATAAAAATTAGAGGAGACTCCTCCCTCACAAAATCTTAACCACACTGTTCTCTTAGTTTCTTAATTTAAGTAAACAGTCGCCCTTTATTTTGAGATTTAACGAGTTCCTGGAATGTTTGCTTGTCTCATTTCAAGATCTTACCGTGAACCACGAAGTTTTTTTTTGCAGTATTGTATTTAACATTGACTTTTGACTGTTGCTTAAAGTTTAGAATTTCTACATGAAAACGAGATAATTAAATATGTTTGTTTAGAATTGGATCACGTGACCCCTCACTCACCCTCCCTCCCTGCTCAATTTATGGTTCTTTTTTATAATTAAAGCTTAATCAGTGCTTGGAGTTTTTTTTTTTTTTTTTTTTTGGATGACAATTGCTTTTGTGGAGAACTATTTAATAATAATTAAACAAATACTTATTTACGACGTTTAAAGGTAATTTGTACAAGTTTTCTCTCCCGATTGATCACTTAATGAAAAATAACTATTTTTTTTGATGGTTTTACATACATTATTCTTTACAACATTTTGACTTGCGTTTAATATACTGTTCAATTGTCACAAAATTGGATCTACAGGTAAGTACAGCTTAACGCCCGGTTTGCGTGCCATCCAATAGGACGTTGGACGAAACACAGAAGAAGAAAGAAACAGCCATGCCACTGCCGGGATTCGAACCCAGGTACTGGCGCACTGGTCGCCACGGCTGGCCGCCGCCGAGACCGCACGACCACGCCAGCTCGGCCAATTTAATATTGAAGATGTAAGACAATAAGCACGCAAGATAGCATGTTTCTTTGATGACCACGCAAGAACTGTTACAGAACTGGGAAGTTCGGATTCATCCGCCATATTCACCAGACATTGCACCTTCGGATTTCCATTTATTTCGGTCTTTACAAAATTCTTTTCCTGGAAAATTTCACATCAAAAGACACCAAAGGCATCTAGAACTTTTTTTTTACTCAAAAAAAATAAAAGTTTTGGGAAGATGGAATTATGAAATTGCCTGAAAGAAGGCAGAAGGTAGTGGAACAAACCGTTGAAGACGTTGTTCAATTAAATTATTGGTGAAAATGAAAATGTCTTTTTTATTTTTACTGAAAATAAAAGTTCGAACGAACTTTTTGGCCAACCCAATATATTCCAATTAACTAATAAAGTACTGTAATATTGTAAGTATGTCCACTACGTCCCCTTAGCCTATCAGAATTTTTCGATTCGACGGGACCTCGGATATGCATGTACGTTCTCCGGAAGAACTATAAGTTGCATGCTGCTATATTTCCTTTGGCGGCAAACTATGGAGCTGTGATTCTTCTGTAGAATAAAGATGAAAAAGGAAATATTTCCCAAATACTAGCATACACTTTACTTTCGCAAAATAAAAAGAACTTCTAATATGGTAAAACGTTGATCACTTCGTTGATCCTGGAACTCATTGCTACAGAAAACAATATGCAACAATATGGTTACTGTGAGAAAGGACACATCCTCCACAGCCAAGCCAGACGAATAATTTGGAACGTTTTCCAAAAGGTCAGGTGATGGAATATATATTTCTGAATTACTAGGAAGATCTGCTATTGCTGCAAATTTGTTCCGTTTGACATTGAAGAGAATTGTCGACGAGTGAAAAACAGACAACACAGAGAGCTGCACAGTTAGTTTTCCACGTCCGAAGACACTTTTGGATGGAGATGATATTTATAAAAAAATGTGTTTGGTAGCTTATGTAGGTAAGTTTAATATGGAAAGAATTACAAGATAAAAAAAAATCTACGATCTTGTTATTTTCTGCTTTTCTAATTTGCAGAATATAGAAAATAGTGAAGATACCTAACAATAGATGTTGTTAAGAATTTCTGAAAGTAGTAATCCACCACCATCGAGTTCTTTTTTTTTTTTTTCAGCTTGGTGGAATATCAGTTAACTCGGTGTATACATACTTTTAGATTTTAGGCTGCTGTCCACATCTTTACCAAAACATCGGAAATATGTTTTGCTATTAGCAGCTTCGTAAGCAAAGGACAGAAACATTAAGCTCAAGAGTTGTGATCTAATAGGCCTTTTTTTATAATATTTTGGAACGGGGGGGGGGGTTGCTGTTTATCAAAAGAGATTGCAGCAAAGATGGTGCGACTGATGGCCCCGCACCGGGCGCCGTATCAATGGAGTGAGCGTCACGACTTTAAATTTATTTAGAGACGACATTTATTTTATATATATATATATATATATATTAATTTTTTTTCTGTGTGGGTCCTTGTCGAGAAATTAGTGCTAAAAGGCAACAAAAATTCCTAGAACCGAAACGTTTTTCTATGAAGTCTTAAACAAATGATATTAATCTTCTTAAAGCCTGCGCGAACTTTCGTATAATTAAAGTTATTTAATTTAGACGATTCAGGAAATAATGCGAATGTGGTTAATTTTTATTTTGTATTTTTTTTCCCTCCACAGTTATTAAAATAATTATGAAAAAGAGGAGGCTTTTCGTTTATTTTACTTTCATCACTTTAACGAAACAAAATCAGCGTTTTTAAGATAACCTTAAAGATCTCTTAGGAAGTTGTTGTGTTTCTAGTGATAGATAACTTCCGTTTAAATATTATTCATGGACATATATTATTCTGCTTCGTTTTGCAATAGAATTGAAATCACGGGAATAAACATATCAGATTCGAGATTTGCATGAGGCTCGGGAGAACGAGAAAAAGCATCGTCGGCTTCTATAAACAAGATTTACAGTTGATATCAAAGAGATATACGCTCGCCAGTTACAATACCAAGTTTTTAATCACTATCTAAAAAGACTTCCCGGTTAAGTATCATTAGTTTTCCTTGTTAATGTAGTTCATTGAATTCGTTAATGTCTTTTGCTCCGTTTAGATGGAATGAATCGTAAACTTTTTCCGTCCTGTTTCAATTTGCAGAATCAGATACGAATGCTTTATACATTGCCATAATTATGAAGGGGAACTGAATCAAATTACATAACTATATCTTCTTTAATTTTATTTTGCAATAAAAAAAAACAAACATGTTTTTCGAGAATGAGATGAAGCCTGGTCATTTGATATTACCCAAGATTTTTTTCTTTCGTAGTCCTGGTATTTTAATAAGTGTAGGATCAGTAAATCAGATGATTTTAATAGGTGTTATTGAAATGCAGACTGTATTTCACTTTTCTTAAGGCAGAAATCGAACCTCTGTTTGAGACGTAGGGGAATTCAAGAATGACGATTGACAAATGCCGTATTTTTTTCTTATTTGTAGGCTGAGATTGAAGTTAACATATGTCGTCTTTCAATTCTCCATTAGCAATTATACTGGGTTAATAATAATAATATCGCCTAAATAATAATATAGACGGTAAAGAAGTTAAATTATTATTATTATTTTGTAAAAGTTTCAAACCATGGTTTCCCCAGCAAAGACAGTATGGCTGGTCAAGGACCAAAGCACATATTGCCAAGTGGAAAAAAAAAAAACATTGTGGAAGATGGTCCCCAGAAAACATTGAGATTGTGAATGTTGTCGGTATGTTTGAATGAACGTTTTATTATTATTCGTGATCACGAGAAGTCAACAAATAATGAAGTCGGTTTATATCAAAATTAAAATTTGAGTTTTCTTCTAAAACTTGTATTGTGGATGGATGTTTATAGAGCCACTTAAGGACTAATGCTCCTCTGTGCTTTTAAATAACTCAAGACATAGTGAAGTGATCTTCATCACACTTTTATGAATTTTAAGTCTTACTTCCGAATTTTTCTTCTTACATCTGATTTGATATCATAAAGCAATCTTACATTCTATTTTATCATAAGAGGAAAATAAAAACTATTGTTTTTAAGTAATTCAAATGGGAAAAAAAAAATATAATCAAATCAAATTTTACATTTATGAAATCGGATCTCTAAACCAGTGCTTCTCAACCTTCAAGGCACATTTCTGTATTTCCAGAAATCCCCCCCCCCCCCTAAATCTTGTTCCAAACATCTCAATGCGGATTTTTTCATTTCTTTTATTGAGATACAATAGAATCCTTTGAAAGATTCATACATGACTTACAGATAAATTTAACAATCTCATTTACACACTTATAAATATCCAGAACTTTTTTTTTTTAAGATTACTTGGAATGTGAATTACTACTTTATTAACCTTTCCTTGTCAGAACGAAACAGAATTTCCTTCAAATTTGTGGTTGCCCAGATTATTTGATGTCTAGATTAGAGCTCTTGGTTAAGTGGGAAGATTATAGAGAAACACTCGAGATTTTGTTGTGGCAAACCAAAAGCATCCTCACGTCACCCCCACTGTGATGTGCCTCTGCTCAGCGGTTGAGAAGCTCTGGTCTGGATAGATCCATTACGTCACTTTACAAACGGACCTAACCTAAACCTTCATTTCTCGAAGAAGGAAGAACCTGCAATTTGTTTGCGTTGCTGGTTAGATGTTTTGACCCTAATTTCCTAAGTACAACGCCCACGTCTACTTTCATCTGTTTTTCGTGTCCCTCCAAGATTTCACCCGCAGAACACAGGACCATTGAAATTAACATTTATCATTTTTTCATCTCTTTAGTCTCTTCGTCATCTGTTATTTCACTGATGTTAGTAATTGAATGCCTAAAGATACTTTTTTTTTTATTTATGAAGCAGTAACGTAATGCTATATCTAATGTATTATTCTCATGAAATAATTTCGAATTTTTCCTCCCTTAAAAAAAAAAGAACTTTGGTTAATGCTGGTTCTATATTGGAAAATTTAAAATGGCTGAAATATCGTAAGTGCTTAAGAAACAGCCGCCATTCTATAGGTTTCCAAGAGAGCAGGAAGCTGTATTTCCTTCTGCAGATGTGTTGGGCAGCCAGAAAGAAAGGATATGAATTCGAAATGAGTGGAGTAGTGCAACCCTTCTCTTAGTAATCTCCTTTTCATGAGAAGAGAAAACAATCGAAGTCGAGGAACTGCAGTGACAAAGACCCTATGCGTTCATCTCTCGCTGCTGACAAAAGACAAGGAAAAAGGAATTCGTTGGGGTTTTTTGTTGTTGCGATGTGATTTACGTGTGTTATAACCTATTGATCTTTTCTTCCACTTACTGTCGCTTAAAGGATAAGATCGTAATTAGAGCTTGTAAGCTTTGTTTGTCTCGTAAAACAGCAAAAGGAAAGATTAAACTACAACAGATCGTCTTACCTCAGGAAAATCTCGTTAAATGCAGCTGAATTATTTCTGTAATAAATTCTATGTCGTGAGGTTAGAATTTTCCCGTTTCCACTTCACCACAAATCGCATCCCATAAAGAGATGAAACGAACCGATAAAGCTTTAAATAACTAAATTGATTTGAAAGCGTCAATGTTATGTAGGTTTTAATGCTTTTATTTAAAATAAAAAATAAAAATTAATGCAAAGCAAAATGTTGAAACGTAATATTCACGTATGGATTCGTTAATGTGTTCTAAAGGATATTTACTTATTTATTTATTTGTTTATTTTATTGCTATTGTGCTATAAAATTTGGATATCAGATAAAAGAATGGTTCTATTACATCTATTTTATTGTTTGAGCAACTTTATGTTTCTTATTAAGTCAGAAGAGCACTGATTGCAGAAGATCGCTTTTATTGTAGACATTTTCAGATCAGCTGTATTTTGTCAAGTACCAATCATATTGATTTCTTTTGCTTAAGTTTTTTTAAAGATTGCATCGAAGCATTGAATGTTCATCTGTCATTATAACGAAGTAGAGGCTCTGCCACTTCGACTCAAAAAGACAACGTAAACAAGAAAAATGCTGTGATTTACGACGGTTTACTTTAATATATCCGTGGCTTCTAATCACTGTAATCCAGGAGACCCTGTCTCTGTCAACGTCTTTTCAAGGCTTGTCTTGGTGATGTCTATCCATCACCGAACTTTCCTCTCTCCACCCTTGTGGAGTTGAATTGGCCTCTCAGTATCTCAGAATGCAAAAGGGAATCTAAAGCTTTACATAGAAGACTAAATATGAAAATACTGAATGTTGAAAATAAAACTAAACCTTTTTTTTTTATTATTAATTTCATTACTGTTATTAATATTACGTAATACAACTAAAATTAAGTTATACATTACTCAAGTTACTTGCTTTTAAGTAACTTGCTGTTACAAAAAGGAAAATATTTAATAGAATACCAATATACAATGTCGAGATAAAATTCAAGTTATAAAAAGTTAAAATATGGGCTCCGATGAGGCCGCCCCTCGTCAACACAATAAAAAAAAAATACATTCGAATTATTAGATGAGTATTCCCTAAAAGCAGTATAAGTTTTAGGAGTGAAAATATTGACTTAGTCTTGACTTAGTAAATATTTTTTTCCGGAATCCTTTCAAGTTTTTAATTCGTCTCGGAAAGAAACAGAACATTATATAATAGAAAAACAATGATTCTAGAAAGAGTGCAACCCCGAGCATCACGTTAAAAACGTATTTATTCTATGTTGTTGTTTTAATTATTCAGTTAATTCCTGATACAGTGATCGTTGTTGTTACCTCATTAAAAATGAAAATAGGGGGGAAAAAAACAAAAAAAACAATGTAGAACGTTAAGTGCTATTGTCATATAAGACATCTACCTCAAAAGATATCAGTATCAACAATACATTAGATTTGTGAAAAATAAAATGAAAAAAAAAAAAAAAAAAAAAAAGCTTCATTAAATTTCTGTTTTTATTAAACGTAAGAAGTTCGTTACTAAATTTCATTTCTGCAGATTGAAGAACCTCGAATGTGTTACAATAGTTTCAAAAAGATAAGCGATAGGCAAATTACGATAAAGTTGAAATTTCTTGAGGTTTTCATTGTGGAATCGTAGGGCTCGCAATTTTTTAAAATGGCTTTTCATTCGGCTGAAATGTGACCTTTTTTTTTTCTTTCTAATTGTGTTTGAAAGTCTCGTTTTCAATAAGGAATGAATTAAGAAGCTAAATTAGTTACCTATAGAAAAAAAACATAACCCATTAAAAAATAAGTAAGTAAATTAAGAACAACATAAATTAAGTCAAGTTACTTCCGTACCTTTCGGTTACTTAGCTATATAAAAGAAGATCATTCTTTTAGGGTAAGGATTCCCAAAAGGGGTCGACGAGGAAACTATGTATGTAAAGTTTTTACTACATTTATGTTCTACTTTTGATTGACTCGTTTCAAAGATATCTAATTTAGATTGGCTGATTTCACATGCGTTCATTTTTTCTTTATTTATTTATTTTGGACAGTCGCATGAGCCGTTCTTACTGATTTATTTTTTTGATGTTTTTATGATTAGGATGACGGGCAAAAATATGTTGTAAACGTTACCAGCATTTTTTTTAAAGATGATGTAGTTTTGGAACCACTGGTTTACAAAGCCTTTTGGTCGCCGCTGCATTTCGAAAGTTGACCTGAATCAGTGGACAAACATTGGATGGGATGATGATGGAAGCCATTAGATGATTAGTTTTCGATGTCTTTTATATTGCACTCAGATGATTTCCTGTTTGCTTCGAACTACTTCAACTTTGAAAAACCTAATCTATATTACGCCCTGAAAAAGCAAAGAAATATGAACGCCACGACCTGTTAAATTCAACGTTTTACTGTTTGGTTAAGAGAAATACGAGTTGAGTCAACTGCGCCATAGCTTTTCGTGGATTTACCGTTGGCTTGAAATTGGCTGATATCCAAAGTATCTCACACTTTTTTTTTTTTCGTTTGATCGTCGGGGGTTTGTTCCACCCCTTCCCCACCCTTTCCTTATTTCCTATAACTCCACGAAATGCACACTTTTAATCCATGCAGGAAGTAAAAGGATCTCTTCGTTGTATTTGCTCGTTTTCTTTTCGTTTTTTAGTGTGCTTATCTCCTTTTGAGATCTTTATGCGTGACTTGATAATTTGCTTTACGATCGAGGGAATCCAAATAGACGACGAATATTCCTTTTTTAAAAAAAGCGGGGTAATTTTTCTCTCTTTCCTATTACTAAGGGCTCACGATCGCCACTGAATTTTCCAACAATATCTCTCGCTATCTTCTGATCTCTTATCCGATAAGGTCTGGGAGGATTATCGTGCAATTGCTAGCTTCTTACTACGACTATTTTAAAATTTTAATCTAAGACACGGAACACAAGGAAAAGATCTCGAAAATGACTTCAGCATCCTTAAGGAGAGACGACGTCGAAGCAATCTCTTAAGTTAATTTCTTGCTGTGATTTCGTTATCAGTGATTTAACTTCACTGGAATGGGAGATCAGAGAGCTTTAAACCCCCTTGAAATTTAAGCACTAAATTTATTGAGAATATATAGCTTCCCCCCCCCCTTTTCTAGTGAAGGAAGAGCGAAAGCTACAGAACTAACTTTTGTTAGTGATTCTTAAGCTTTACTGCAATTCTCACTTCTTTGACTCAGGACAAGGGATTGCGTATTATATTTTAATGTTGCTGTAACATTAATAATACCTGGCAAACATGCGCTGCTTCTTTAAATCCGTTTGTTTAATGTATGTCCCACCTTTTAATACACGTCAGAGAAAAAAATGAACAAAAAAAAAAGTTTTAAATGCAATTTTCAGGTGAAACACGAGAGTTCGTTCATTCGATAATTCAACAGCTATTAGAAAACTTAATAAGCTGAAACTTTTATTAAAAGTCCAGGTGCTTATAACAAAAGTTAATCATTGATTTTGATAAAAATTACCTACTGGTAAGAATAAAAGAGCTTGGGGCTAAAAACCCGTATTGTAAATGTATAATAACTTTTTTTTAACAATATTTTATGCATTCTTACCATGCAGGTATTTAGATATGGGCGTACCTGCTGTATCTTGTATAAGATAACAGCTATCTTATACAAAAAACGCCTGTCCCCGAGACAATTTACGTTCAGCATTGATCTACAGTGCTGAGTCTGATGAAACAAGACCATAGCAGATTTGCAAGGTGTTGAGAAGAGATATCTTAGGAAGATTTAAAAGAAAACTAGAAGATCGGATTCGTCATCAAATTATTGCAGTATCTCGCCACGCGCAGCTTCTTTCCGAGAAACATTGGATCTGTTCTAAGGATGTTATATGAAAGAGCGTAGGAAGTACGATGCGAAGGCACAAGAAATAGAGGAAGACCATGTATCAAATGGGAGGATATTAAGAAAGAGGAGCAGTTAGATCGCAAACCAAGCATAGGGAAATAAAAATTAACAAAAGTCTGATAATAGTTTTAGGTAAAAGTAATTTGAGTTCTTAAATAGGATAGGAATATTTTTCATAAAGTTGGCATACTCTCTGCAAAACCTCCACACCGACTAGAAGAGGTAGAAGAGGATTGATCAGTTAATATTGTAATCTAAACTAAATTCTACTTAAGTTAACTTGCTTATTACAGATTCACCCTCAGGATATTTTTTCCTTAATACTAGCACGTCGCGGTACACCGATTGAGAAGTTCTGACTTACAGCTTTTACCCAGTAGTTTAAAAGTGTTAGTTTTGATTAAAAGATGTTTTCTTTTTTATTTCTTTGCTATTAATACTTTCATACCTGAATGTAAAGTGAAATGCTAATTTACCTACTTTGAAAAATCTCTGAACTAATCGCATATTCTGTTGCCGTTTGATGATAATTCACTAAATACTCAAGATACTTTTTAATAAAAAAAAAAATTTTAAAATAATTAAACATAGAAACACTTTTTAGAGAAAATTTTCAAATGGTATCAGTCTAAAAGATAATTAAAAATCCTGAAAATAATTATGAATTCTTTCATTTAAATCTTGGTAAATAATAACAATCCTGAGTGCTTCATGTAGTAATTATTTGCACAGCTTATGAAATACTATACAGAAACCAATGGGGTACTGTTAAATATATTACTAGAATACATCAGTCTTATTTAAAAGAAAATAATAGCGATCAATTGTTTGATAGTAATATAAATTTTAAATGATAATGTATTGTTCAAACTGTTGCATAAAAACACACACAACTAAATAAAACGTCACTGAGCTAATTAGCTCAGTGAACTTTTGTCTGGTTAAGTGAGTTCTTTTTTTTTTCTTTTTATGTAATAATGTCACGCAAGTTAAATTTGATTTATTTATTAATAAAACTCATGCATACGTGCATGAAAGAAAAAAAAAAAGTTGTTAGTAATGTTTTGTTTAGTTTCGTGCCCAATGAAATTAAAGTCAAGAAAAAAAAGCTTCTGTTATAAAAAAAAAAAACAAATCCATAACTTCCTTAAGACAGTGGTTCTCTGAATTCTCCGGAAGACTGGCTGTCGGTTTGAGACGACCACTGCCTTATGGGATTACTCTCTAATGAAGCGTATAAGACTCGTGAGAAAAGAATTGATTGTTGTGGACGACTGGTTAGTTGTACAACTTTTCTTGTCCCTTCGCTTACCAAGAACACAGTTTCATGATTTAAAGAGAGCCCCCCATCCCAATTCAAAATTTCAAATAATAAGAGGGAGATATTCAATGCTTTTTAAAAAAAATGTTAAGATAATGAGATCACTAATATACAACTATTAAAAAAAAAATCATTAATTAAAACAAAATGTAATGTTCTTTCTAAAATTGTAAAGAAATAGTTATTTGTTTTATGTTTATGATTTCGTAGACTATTCGCTGTGGGAAATCCAAGGCTTGGTTGCTTTTAATTTCTAAACTTTAAAAAAGTTACAATATTTCGTTATACAGACGCGCCATTTTGATTCCGTTTTCACAACCGTACACTTGAACTTCATTCAGTTGCTCTTTTTAGAAAAGTCTATTTTCTTAGCAATGAGAGGCTTATGAAATCAGTCAGTCTTTGTGTTGCTAAAAACTTTTTAGCTGCTGATTGGGATCTTCTTGAAACTTGATATGCAGACATACATTTAAGGACAAGATATGATCTAACTTTTTATGTTTGAGCTACTTTCTGTGTGGATGGTTCTGGAGAAATTATCTTGCGAAGGTGACTAAAATTCCTACAGAAAAGCGTTATAATATTAATCTGTTTATTAATTCTCTTAAACTTTGCCCGAGCTATGAAATTAACTGGATAGTTTTTGCAGATTTATGTAACTTTTTGAAAAAAAGAAAGAAAAAATTCAGAGTACAATTGTATTTAGGTGATATAATAAGTAAATCTTTATTTAAATAAAAAACGGAGACTTTTTGTTTACTTTTTTTTGCTTAAAAAAAAAAAAAGGAAAAATACAAAGCAACATTTTAAGAAAGAAAGGCGTAAATATTTCAGGAACCAATTTTTTTTTCTTTTCCAAAATTGGAAAATTTTTAGATATAATTTAAAAAGCCGATGTTTAATTACTTGTTTTCTGAATTTTTGATAAGGTTACTTTAAAATTTTCAATGTCATTTTTCCATTTAAATAATATTTTTTGCCAAACCACTTTACGCCTGTTTT
The DNA here is from genome assembly GCA_023159025.1 of Thereuonema tuberculata. NCBI lineage: Eukaryota > Metazoa > Arthropoda > Chilopoda > Scutigeromorpha > Scutigeridae > Thereuonema > Thereuonema tuberculata. Next base: position 57,507,142 of record JAFIDM010012231.1, on the reverse strand, counting down.
TTTTTAAACATACTTTACTTTCTTTTTTAAGTAGAAAAATAAATAAATAAAATAATGGTCAAGAAATGAAGGAAAAAAAATTATTAATTAAATCCGACAAAGGTGAAGAGATGAGGTGAGCGTTGGTCGAGACACTGACTGTAACTTCCATTTGTTGGTAACACGTGTTTATTATGACAGAGGGGTTCCATTTGAGGAAATGGCCGCCAGGAGGACAGCTTCGAATCAGAATGTCATTTGCTCACAGCTGGACTGGATTCGCTTGAAAAATTACGAACACTTTTCGAATTGGCGTAAGCGAAATCCCTCCACAGTTAACCTAGATTTCGATTTTTTTTTTTCTTTTCCTTAATTGGAACGTCATTGAATGAGAAAGCATTTGGAATTGGCAGTGAAGCTTAGAACGCTTACTCAACACCCACAAACCGAAACTCATCAGAGGGCTTTTGATTAAGAAGTTGAACCAGTGGTTCTCAATCAGCGACGCCCAGAAGAGTAGGAAAAAAAAGCTCATGCTGTTTCTAAAGTTCAGTAATTATTCAGATAACTTTACTATCCGCAAAAAACTGAGATTTTAAACAAAAGACGCGGAGGGCGAACGGACGTAAAAATATTAAAGGGAAAAAAATTAACAAATTTAGATCTAATTTTTTAATGCAGCATCAGAGTAAGAAATAGAATAATTGTGCAGCGAAAACATTTTTAAGAACTGTAGTTTATTTTTAGCTGTTTTCCCACGAAAATGAGTCTCGTCAAAACACTGAGGTCTGTTTATGTTTCTGTTTGACGTAATAACCTTTGAACCACTGTCAGGGATCCTCTTGATATTTGAGATTGCAGATTTAAGGATAGAGACGATCTAATTTTTATATTTGTTTATTTTTTTTCTGTTTTGATTCTTTCTTAGAGATCAGCGCGAGAAAAATGACAAAAATCCCCTAATAAAAACAAAAAAGTGTAATAAAAGTAATTAATTTTTAGAAATCCGATAATTTGCGCGCGCTTTGACAGGATTAAAATTAATCGGATTTAAAAAAACTTACTTAATGCAGAATTAATGACATTTTATTTTTTTTTTTTTTTACAAAGAATGGAAATTTTCTACTTTTTGTGTTAGGTAGAAATTATAAATTAATAATAAATGTAATCTTTGCGTTCACTTATTAAAAAAAAATGTTTTAAGGACAAGATTTTAAAGAAAGTTGGGTGAAAGTTCAAGAACTTGTTAAATTTGAGGCCATGTCTTTACTTTACCATAATAACGAATAGTTAACGATGACTTTCTTTAACAGTAAGACAACGAAAGTCATTAGCATTAGAAAATTCTAAAGAATTTAAATGAGTTGTATGGGTGGATACTTCTTTTCCTAATATCGTGCAGTATCACTTATTGCCGTTCTGAACTCCTGACTATATCAATAAGCTAGAAAAGATGTATGAAATTATATTAATCTCTTGGTTAATCCACTCATTAATATATTTACGCTTATCTCTAAATATTTTTAATAATCACTTGGGGGGGGGGCACAGCTACCGAAATAAGAGTTATTCAATTAAAACACAGTTTTTATTATTTCGCCAGCACGGATGACTCTATATCCATGGCGAATCTACGGTCATTCTTACCGACGACTCCAAACACGGAGGATCAATTTTTAACTTGGGAGCAATACTTGACAAAGGACCCTATAACAACAAGATGAGGGTTTGAAACATTGTTGTATATATGTTATGCTTTTAATTAATGGATATGTGTTTTTAATCGTTAGCAGTGTTAATATTTATTATTTATTTATTTACTACAGTCACGCTACAGGAATACATGTCCATAACTTCCTCTCACAACAGGTTGTAGAGAAAACTTACAAATGTGATATAATTTAATTATATTAATAAGGGGGAATCAGTATCAATATTTAATCTTCAGTTTTTTTCTTAGGCTTATTAATGTAATACTACTCAAATCACATCTTATTACTTTAGCCGTGCCTTTTTAATTGCATCTTATTAATAATTTTAAGAGTTACTTGTAGATAATCAAAAATTGTCAATTTTGCCTTGTTTTAGGTAAGGAGCTGTTAAGTAAGGTATAGTTGACATGTGATGAGTGCTGTGGGATGGCTCTGATAAGTGAACAGATACCAATGAAGTTACGGATGAAAATATTATTTAATTTTTTTTCATAAGCAAGTTACACTTATTTAGATTCTCTTTCAAGTTTGTTGGAGAGACGCTGGCAGCCATTGGGTTAGAGACGGGAGAAGGATTTGAACCGTTGGGGAAGGTTTTGGCTCAGAAACAGAACTCGATGGAAATTTCCGTAGATATTGAGCGCCTGATGATTTACTGGGGGAGTGATAGGAACATTCTAAAACATTAGTCGGTTCTCCGTTTCCTGAAATGAGGTTACGTCGAAGGCGGGTCGCTCTCTATTGATTTCTTTAATTACACAGTTGGTAGTAATATTAATTCTTTTTCTCGCTCAGCACTTCCAAGTCATTACGATGACCTAATTGTGCTTTTTTGTTTTATTGCTTTTTACCGAGCAATTTTTATTGTTAAAAATAAAATCGGATATAATTTTAAACTAGAGTTGGATTAAATAATTTTTAAGCAATTTATTTATTAGGCAACTTTTCGAATACATTCACAGAAGGAAATAATTATGAAATCAATAATAGAAATGTGTTTATTAAAATTTGAAATGACGTTTGGGGGAGGGGGGGTTCCGATCAATTGGGAATAATGAAGTCTAAAAGATCGTATTAAAATATGAACAGTAAATTAATATTACCTTTGACAGAGCCAAAGGTAATTTATTAACGAAATTCAAGAAAATAATTGACAATCTATTAGTTTTTGATGAATATTTGATTATATTGTAAATGCTGGTACGGAATTTATATATTTTTGTTTTATTTTAAAATCAAATCCTAAGTATAAAGGCTGAAATAAAATTGTTTGCGAATACTGAAGCGTCATTGTTGTCGAACCAAAACTAATTTAACTTTTAATTTTAAAATTTTTGTTAATATTACTCGTATCAATTTTTATTCCCCAGTTCCCAGTATCACTCAGTAGCATTTAATATTATATAAATTATTGAATTTATTATTTGTAAATATATGTGAAACTCATTACGACTATTCGTCCATTTTGTCTTAAACATTAAAATTAATGTTATTCAAAAATGAAGAAAAACTTTCATGTCTACGTTATTTTATATTTATTTTTTTACTTTACCTGTACAGTTACGTTATTTTAAGAATTATTACTTCATAATCCCTCACTTCTCAAAGGCTTGTTATTTGTATGTCTTTTACGGGAAAAGTTAAGCTGACGAATTGTAATCACACAACTAACACCGAGAGAAATTAAAATAAAGCAGGAAAACAGAATAGAAACTACTACATAAAAACCATTTAATCATGCGAAATTCCTACAATCAGTTATTCTGTGGCCTAACTTAATATTACATCTTGATGTTCTTCTAATCATCAAAAAAAAAAAAAAAAAAAAAGATGGGGAAATTGAAATTTTAAAAATTAGCCATTTATCATTTTTGACGCCTTTTCGCATTTTTGCAGTTTTCAGAGATTACAATAAATTTTCCTGAAAACCTAATTTGTCAGCTGGTCTTTTTGCAAAATTTGCATTATCTTATGAAGTTGAAAAAAAAAATGCTGACATATCTAAAAAGTTGTTGCTTTATTAAATAAATAAAAATAATTATAAACGCAATGGTTGAGTAAGCTATAATTTGACGATTTCGCGGAGATTTACTTCATTTAAAAATTTAGAATTTCAGTAGAGAGGTATTAGCTAATATTGAGGTTTTTCTCATTTACAGTTGCTTTATCCTCGTTTCTTAATA
>JAFIDM010012231.1:57445843-57498268 GCA_023159025.1 Thereuonema tuberculata | reverse complement strand
TTTTTTTTTATCCATCAACAGAAAAGTCAAAAGCTGGCTTTTGAATTTCATGACTTGATCTTAAAATTACATAATCCGGTTCGTCTCTTTTTGTATCATTATTTTAAAAGAATAGAAAGAACTTCGCGATCGTTGTACAAACGATTGGAGATTTCTTTTTAGTCTTTAGCTTGCTATATTTTTATTTTTTATTTTGGTTGACGGGGAGTTGAAAATGTACAATTTTTACGTGACTGACAGTTGTAGATAAACAACTCCAAAACACTGAAAGTGGAATTGAACGAAGACGAAAGCTTGTTCTACGTCAGCTTTTTTCTTGTTAGGGTTTTTCTAGTTGATAACAATCGTCCTCCATTACTGGATTGTAGTTTCCGCAAAGTGAATAATTTATTATGTTTGAGCCAGTCTTCGTTTATGCGTAAATATGGAATAAAAAGGATTCAATAGATAATTCAGTAATACTTATTAAAATATCCAAGTCTTCAGTCACATACCGCGTAATTCCGTTTTAATTTTCTTGAATGTGACATCTCAGTGATTGTCTAAGTAAAATTACTATCATGTCGTGTTAAAACATTGGAAGGGCAGTTAATAATAAATATAAAAAAAAAAATGATTTTGTAAATTTATGCAAAATTGTAAACATAATAATTTTGATATTTTAGGCTTCAAAAAGTTCCTTGTATTCCTTAGAGGAAGAATTCAATTTTAGTAACTTTTCCCCATTTTCTAATTTTTATTCCTTTTCTCGAAAATTTATAATGTATATATTTTTCCAAAGAAATTAAATAATTGATATCCATCATTTATTTTATTTTATTTTATTTTACATCAATGTTATGTATAATATTTTAGTATATGATAATAATGTACTACATAATAATAATGTACATGCTAATAATTCCAAACTATGTAAATTCTTGATTCTTATGTTGTTAATTTATAAATTAATTATCTTCAATTTTTTAAATCATTCGTTAGATTATCATACAGATTTCCGCAATTCCTTCCTATGTTAAAAGAAGAAAAGGAGCATAGATACCAAGAGGTTCTCCCTGAACATTGAAAACTCGTTCATTTAATTTCAAAAAGACAACTGATCGAATGTCCTGTTGATTTTGATACAAAATGGACGTTTTGATGCGAAATGGAGGCTTGAGTCGATCATCAAAGTTAGATAGATGAACAGCCCATGCAATTATTCAGTATTTGGATCTTAACTTATCTTCCTTTTACTAAGCAGCTCCATAACATGACATATAACAGATGTACAACAGATCGTTCTGACATAACAGATCCAAATTTTCTACCAAAAAAAACTTTGGAGAAAGAAAAAACTTTTTTTTTTTATTATTATTAAATCACATTGGGGAATATTATTGAATGCTATGCGTTGAAATGTAAAAAAAAAAAAAATCGATTATGGTAATTCCTCCCGTCTTTCCTAGGGGACCTTGAACGTAGAATGTACTTCCGATTTGGGCTTTTCTATCAATGTATTTTCGATCACTGAACTTAAAGAGAGGAGTGAAGATGAATTTTACTCTTTGACATGTGCCGTATCCTTATGCAGAGTAAATACACTTTAGGCTTAACTGAATTCCCAATTGCCTTCTCCAAATCGTTTTATTTAATGGCCTCCAAGGCGAGAAAACCCTCAGCTTTAACTTGTGAAATCCTTAGTATTATTTGAAACTCGTTTGATTTCGAGGCTTATTTCATCTAAATGTGTGAGGAGCTCTCACTCAGTCCATTTTTTCAATATCGGATTTCCATATTAAATCATAACTAACCGGGCCTCTTCTAGGAAATTTGAGACCAGAGAAGAAATGTGAGTATTTAGATCGATTTCGTTTTTTCCCCTTCGGAAGTTTTGAATGAACGAAGAAGTTGTTTAAGACATCTCATTGTTCCTGTTGCAGCTTCACTGCCGCCACAGGAGAGGCTCTTTGCATTGAAATCTCCTGTTTTGTAAAGAACTGTTTACAACCCGCTGTTTCTCTTCCTACAGAACCGCAGCTGTTTTGAATAGTAAAGGAAATTTATGATCGGTTATGCTCGATGCTCTTTTTTTTTTTTCCCCCTTTATTTTTCTGAAATGTTGCAGTGGTTCTTAGCGATGGTGAAGAAGTTAAAAAATCAAAACTAAAAGGGAAAATGTAGTGGAATGTTTGCAAAGAATCTTTTTTTTTTTTTTCCTCTCCTTTTAATGCATAAGAATCAGGAACCACTCTGTTTTTGGACTATAGATTTCGTAAACGAAAACAAGTGTCACCTCAGTGGCCCAACACTTAGCATTATTTCATGATTCGTGCGCATGCGTCACTTGAAACTGTGCTATCGATCACATTTGGTGGAATTTCTCCGAGGTGTGATTACGTTTAAGGTTCGAATACCCCTCGTACGCAAGTCGGAATTAATCGAATATGCATATAACATTTATCGAAATATTTGTAATATCATTTATTACAGCAGAATTTGAAATAAGCTTAATATGGCTAACCTTTTAAAAGGAAAACACTTAACATCTTAATGAATATGGTTTGCCTATCCATCAGAGACCCAATAATGGCAGAAATGACTTTCTGAGGGTGAGGTTTTGTAAATATGAAACAGTGAGTTGATTCTAGCTTTCGAAAATGAATAAACGACATTTATAGTTACATTACAATGAAGTACAGTCAATGATTCATAATTCAGTGCTATTAACATTTTCTTAGTCTGAAAGGCAAGTAATAGATTTATATTAATTCATGGGTTATATTAAGAGCTTGTGGGCTCTTAATGACTTCGAAACAGTGAACGGAGTTTCTTGAAAGAGGTTGCCCGTAATTAAATAAGTTAAGCCATTTCTACGTTGTATTTGAGAATTTTTCGTGTCGACAAATTGAGTATGGTGACGAGATGAAATCGTTAAGTAATTAGATTTGAGAATCACTGAATTCAGATAGGAATGGGAAATTCTGTATTTCAATCATCTTCGAAGATCATTCAAGTTTTATCTTTACCTTTTAACGTTTGTTTCAAAAATTAAGATTAAAAAAATTGCGACCTCTCGATAAATGTAAGAAAGACTTCACGGAGAATCGGTTACAAGTTATTTCGGAGGTTTCGTGTTTAAAGATAAAATAAATGTATTAAAATGAAAAACCTACTATCTTATAATTTTAGAAAACACTAAACTATTACAAAATAAAAAAGAAGAAAAGTTTATTCCTTGAAATTTAATGAAACCCTCGATTCGAAGAATTTATCCTTCGAGAAATCTCATATGAAATTTCAAAAATTAGGGAAATTGAACGTGAAAACTCACAGCAATTTTTTAAAAATATAAAATATCGTAAAAAGAAAGTGCTACTTAAAATATCAGAAACAATAATAATAAAAAAAGTACGTATAACTTAGGAAATGGCTGAAGACTCATATATTCAAAGTGCATTTCGAAAAAATTTAAATAATGTAATAGTATCGAATTTGAAGCGTTTGGGGAATTGGTCTTTGCTCGTATCAGTTTAAAAAAAAAAAAAAAACCCGACAATTTTTGTTTATTTGAGCTCGTTGAGTATGAGGATCGCGTGCGACAGCCGGTCGGAGCAAGGAAGCTTATAAGTTAATGGAGACTCGTAAAAAGCTTTTATATAGAAGGTAGACCCAGTCATTGCCCCTGTGGGGGTGTTCATAATTGATGGCTACTCGACGAATGGGGGATCGTAAACGGGAACGTTCCAGGAAAACTTTACTAATCCACTTTGTACGTAAGTCATTAAAAATTGAATGAGATGTAATTGGTACGTCTCGTTGCAATGTAAACCGTCTCACTTCAGTGGAGTTTTGAATATTTTTTAAGAAATTCTTGCGGTGAAATTAACGGTCTTAATTCCGCCTCAGAGGCTTAAAGAGTCATTACTCCTGTTTTGAAACCCAGAGTTTCTCTTAGCTTCTAATGGGATTCAATGACTTGTAAAGTGCTGCTGTCCGATTTTTATTGAATGGGGTCTCATTTTGTATCTCGACAGTACTTCGACATTGTTGAGATATGAACAGAAGATTAATGGAAGGTGAAAGAACATCTCTCCAAGTTAATCTCAGAGACAGTTTTGAATGAGAGATGGGAAAAAAGAATTTGAAACATTTTTATATAAAACAGCTTTGTGTTTCCAGGTCTTCGCCTACTATTTTATTCTCGTAGGCTGACAGTTCTGGAGGACATGAGTTCTAGTAATAATAAAAACATATCCAATTAAAGGGCTTTTTGACGAATTTTTACTACTTTTCGTGAACCTGATATCAAATAAAATAAACATGTAAAACGCAGTAGGGGAATAACAAGCTTCCTTAAAAACAATAAAAAACGAAAAAAAAAAAGCACTCCGATTCCTGTAGACCAGCGGTTCCTAACCTTTTTCAGCTGGCGACCCACCTTTCCTTATCGTTTTTCAGCTGGCGACCCACTTTTCCTTATCGTTATACCTCAACATATGTAGGAATAGAACAATATAGAATAAAACCGTATTTTATCGTATCCCTTCATTATATATGATCGATTTTCGATTTTTCTGATCTTTTCTGATGGTTTATTCGACCCGACCTCAGTCCCGACCTCAGTCGGAGATCGAACTATGTTGATTATCTCAGACAAGTGTCTGTACCATTCCAATTAGCTATTCTTTATTAGGATTCTTTGAATAATGCCAGTCTTTATTTCGGTTCTTTTAATAGTTTAAATATTATTATTTTTTTATTATACAAGACTCATCGATAATGCAAATGACTGGTGCTTTCTGTAAGGTTGTCCAGTTGGTTAACCATGGAAACGGACACAGAGTATATTGCCCCGAACATGTTTGTTGTCGAGTCGTGCGGTGAAGCCAACAACGTGAATCAGGCGGAGCTTTGATTGGTTGCTCTGTATTTTACAGGTTTCGTAGAAAAAGTGAAATTGAATAAAGAAAAGTTTGTTTTCATTTCCTGTATTGGAAAAAACTAAATAATAAATGTTTCAGACGTCTGCAATTGACTCTTCAATTTCTTTTTGTTGTACATATCAATAGTATGAAAAGGTAAAAACGCAATCTTAAATAACTTTTTCTCAGTATGTTGCTTTTAAGAACAACAAATGAAAACATTTTTTGTTTTGTTTTCTATGAAGTTTGTTCATAATTTTTCCGGATATAGGATATCTTCTATTATTTATTTTAAATAAATAAATAATTTTGTAAAAGACTCGATAATAATAATATAGTTTTATTAGAGTTGTGCTGCAAATTTATTTTGGAATGTAATATTGTCTGCTGTTAATCTAGCATGTTTTATTATAGAAGAGTATATAAAAAAAAACGAACTTAGAAGGATTATTATTATTGTTATGATTATTATTAGTAGTAGTAATCAACAAAATAGGTCTAACTTTATTAAAATCTCACAAGTACAGAAATTCACAATAACTTGGTTCGTCAATAATACTAGCCACTAGGAGAAAAAAAAAATACTTTAAAATAAATAAATAAATAAATAAATAAAAGGGAAGAAATTGGAAAATAATGTTTTCTCTACATATGTTTCTTTCATAAAGTTGTCTTGATGTATTAAGAAACATTATATAGATATATAATTATTATTTCGTATTGGTTTGCTTGTTTGTATTTCTTAAACTTCTGTTTTAGTGTATCACAGATGCTGGATATGTTTTTGTATACTCTCTTTAATTTGATTATTAATGAATTTGTATATACAGTACGTATATCACAAGCACCAGTTGATAGGCACTTTTTATTACTTCTAACAGCATTTTATTGTTACATTTCTGATACATTTTAAATAAAAAATTATTATTATTGGATTTTATTATTTTTATTATAAAAAAAAATCGTTGTTCTAAAACTGAATTGGATATCCGTATATTTACGAATAAGTTGATGTTTGGTGAGGAATTATTTTCTGAAATATAAACAGTATTTTTTATAGTATTAAAATTTTCATTTTTAGACTCCTTTTCAATAGAAAAATGAGGCTCTTCAAATATGTAAATGTGTTCCCCTTAATAACTTCTGAATCGTTAAATGATTCTTCTTGAAACTTGCTATTCCTATTTGAGGACTAGGGATGATCTAACTTTTATAGTTGAAACTTTTCCAAATAGGTCCTTATCGAGAAAATAGCACGAGAAGAAGAGAGAAATTCTCATAGAGAAAAGTATTAGACCTAAAAAAAGGATTTATATCCTATTTCTGTTAATAACTAATTTCCTCAAACAAATATTAAACCCTTTTAACTAATCCACTGCGCGTGGTTTCGACAGGATTATAATAAGTTCGATTTAATAAACCATTCAGTAAATAATGCTGATTTTAATTAATTTCTTTTGGAAAATGAAAAGTTATGCTGTTCTTATTCAATAGATATTATAATTGGAATGCAAATATAAGCCTTTTGTTTTTCTATAGTTTTCGCGATTTTAAAACAAACATTAAAAAAACAGAAAATTAGAAGCTTTTAACATTATATTGAAAATAGGCTTTAAGTCATTTCGAACATCTTGTAAATATTTCCATGATATTAAAAAAAGAAAATCCAAAAATAGTTGGTTTCCAAATAAAATTTATCTCCACCGAAATTTCTAGATTTAATGAATTGCATAAAACTTTATCTGAAATCGTTTTATAGATCATAATTTAACTAAAAACAGAGGGATATTGGATCTCCCCTTTGCCCTCATATTCACTTAAGGAAAATGAAAAAAGTTCGAAGGCAGAAATTTTATTTTCGGTATTTTTGAAGAGTAAGTGTTAATTGATTATTCTACGGATATTTTATTAGCACATAAATTAGCCCATAGCCCATTAAAGTAAATTTACTAAATCTAAAGCATGTAGTGCATTATCTGAACTATTGCTATTGTTTCATCGTAATGCGTTTTCATAAGAATGCCAAATGGATAGAGGCTTCTTTTCTTTTAATCTGTCAACGGAACTAACATATGTCGGTTTTGAATTTAATTTTATGAATATTTAGAAAATGTTAATAATATGAAAAAGAAATTGTTTTAACATCTTCTAAGGATTTAAATACTTCACGGATTTACATTACAGTAGGCTTATAAGATATGCAAGATGTATTGTAAAATAAACTCTTTAAAGGAATATATGAAAAATATCTCTGAAACATCCTTCGATCTTAGAGTCAGCAATATAGCTTTTTAATACTGCGTTTCTTTTCAGCTTTCTGTAGACCATTTTAGGAGGGTAACGTTCATTTACGCTTTTTTTTCTTCTGCTGATTCAACGTAACAGTGAATTTTCATTAGCACCATTTCACGCGGTAGCGACCTAATAGAAAGAAAGCATTCGTCAACATCATTGGTAACCATCCAGTAATGTCTTACATATATCTAAAGCTTACCGTTTAAGCGTTTTCTTTTATGTAATTGTTTCTTCCTAAGATTTAATATAACTCTAGTGTCGTTCACATAAAAGCCTTTTAAAAAAGTCTTTAAAAGGATTTCGGTAGAAGTTACACTGTTAGGACTTCGAGGATTTGGATTTTTTATTCTTCTCCTTTTCTCTTCGTTTGTTTTTTTTTTTTTTTTTTTCCTTCCTTTATCCTTTTCATCTTTGCTTTTTTTATGTTTCCTAATTCAGAGCCATTGCAGTCGCGAGGACGGAACCAAAAAGCAAGGTGGTAATACTGTTGGAGAGATTTTCCCATTGCACTTCACACCTTAATAGAATATGCACACGTATTTGCTCATCTGGCGAGTTGCAGCCCTGGGATTGCCAATTGGCAAGAGCCCGGGCTTTGTCTCTGCTGCCGCCGCCGCCTTGGCCGCGATTTGGAAGAAAGGAGAAGTGCAGCCGAAAAAACGGACATAAACTGGGAAAGACATGCGAATTGGTTTCCCCTCGGTATTCTTAGAGTGGAAAAGCTCCAGGCAGTCTAGAGATTGTCTGAAATTAAGCTTTGCCAACGATGGCCAAAGAGTCTACAATGCCAAGATTTGAAAATTCAAGATTTTTTTTTTTTTTTAATGCAGCTTAAAGTATTTCAGAGATAATTTATTTTAACTTTAAAATGTAGATTGGAAAGAAATGAATAATACTACGGTTAATCCAATAACAGGAATCTTTAGCTTACTTTTCGAGGTAAGTGAAGCTCATCGAATCACTGTACATATGCATTTCCTTTAGTAACTTTTGAACTGATAGATGGATCTTCGTGAAACTTGCAATGTATATTTAAGGACAAAAGAAGATCTAACTTTTGAAATTATTTCTCTGAGTCCTTATGAAGAAAAAACGAGTGAAAGTCAACAAAATTCACTTAAAGAAAAAACATTAGAAACCTTTTCTCGAATCCGAAAATTCGCCGCAGTTCGCTACGATTGAAATTAATTAATCGGAATTGAGCAACTCACGTAATGTAGATTTAATTTTTTTATTGTCAGAAACTGACTTTTACTGTTTGTTGGCATATCTTACGAGTAAATCCAAAATTTTCTTTGTTTGGTTTTCGCAACTTTAAAAAGAAAAATAAACAAATAAATAAATAAAATCATTTTAGGACATCATTTAAGTGAAGTGGGTTTTGAGTTCTTTCAGTAACTTCTTATTTTGTATTAGATGCTTAATTTATAGATGACTGTCTAAAAGTACACTCTACACTGGAAGAGAGCACGACCAGTATTTGAAAACGACTTAAGTAGGAATGAAGAAAATTATTATCTTCACAAATTGTTCAAGAAATGACTTCTAAGTAAGAGATTCTTACTAATTTTTTCTTTAATTAAATCCGATGAATTTAGCGTAGACAAAAGAGATTTTATTTATTTATCTAGAACAATTTTATAAGGAGAAGATAAAGTGCTTAGTAGTGTCGATAATTGCGAGTGTCTTAATATAAAACTTCTGAATTTTTTTCTTCACCTTACAATTATTTACAATTTCTGAAACCTGAGTTTTGCCAAGTTTCAGAATTCTTCGTCAGACGGCGAAATCATTTTTCAGTTTTAAGGTACTCTGTACAACGTTTTCGTTACGTTCAGCATTTTCTGTGTTTTCTTTAAAAAGAAATAAGAAAAGAAAGGAAAGAATCATTGTATGGAGTTTTGAGGCTATTTACAAACTTCTATAACTCTTCAGAATTGTCGTATATTGAAGGATCTCAAAATCGAGCCTTGCATCCCTCGCTTTTCATATCAGATTTAATACATTTCATTACACCCACACACACATACACACAAATATAAAATAAACAACAACAAAAACGAACGCAATTAAAAATGCTTTTAGACCTCGAAGGCTTACTTTTTATATTTTTCGTTAAAATATTCCATAAAAGTTTAATTAGACTTCCTTAAGATTTACATTGCCAGGGTATGTTATTGTTTTTACTAGAAACGAATGAAAAGAATTTTGATACCGAAAATCAGAAAACTAGTTACCGGTATAAAAATTCAGAATTAGTTACAGGCTGATAATTCTCCTTTGCTTCCTTGTATGACAAATGTTCACGTTCCCTCTCCCTTTCCTTCTTCCTTGAAACACTTCAGCTTGTATGTGTCCCGCCATTGCAGTCTGATTTACATGAATCATTTTATAGGTGGCTAACAATAACATTCACGTATGCTTTCTTTCTGTTAGGTCATCAGAACAAAAAACTGTAATAATAAAAATTCATTGTGACAGTAACATAACAGAAATAAGGGGGTTAAATGTCATTATTACCCAATGGATCTACAGAAATCGGCAACATATACCTTGGCGCGGAGATAAGTGGATTCTATCTTAGGACGCTTTTGAAACGTACTTGTGAATGTTTGTAAATTTTTGCTCATCGTTTTGTTATTATTGGAAATGTAAATACTGTTAGACTGAATGGCATTGACATTTAAAGTTAAAAATAATAAATGTAAGTAAAAGAATTGTTTAAAAATAACGAGGAACAAAAAAAAATGATAGATACAGATGACATTGTTGTTCCGTTGCGATGACTATGGCCTTAGCTTGTGCATAAATAATAGAAAAAGTTCAGAAGAAAAGAAGATGGATTCTGTAGATAAATGAAGATTATGCTTAAATTAAGTATCGACTTATGAAGGAACGAATCAAGAAAGAAGTCTTCTATTAAATGGATCGTCCTGGATTTTTTTTTTTTTCATCAAGAATAAAATGTTAAATTTAGCATCAAATGAATCGACGAAAGGATGAATCGAGTAGTCAAATTTGGTGAATTTGCGGGTAATCGCTATTTGTCGAATTAAAAGAGAGGAAGCATATCTTTTTATACAGTTTAAGCGAGCATAAGGAATTCAAGAAAGAAGAATTCTGAACATTCTTTGTAAAATAAATCGATATATAAGAAGAAACCTAGGATGATATGTAATAGGTTCAGCAAAAAGAATAAAATAAAGAATTTATGTATCTAACAAGGGATAACTTACAGAAAGTTACAGAATAATAAGAATTGTAGACTGAAAACAAAAACCGTGCTAAGTGCCAAAATCTAAGTTCTGAGAAAAACAGAAAAAAACCTTTCTGATAACTAATAATAACTAATATTGGCTACAGTGAAAGTCTAACAATTGGCTAAAGATTGAACTACTTGCAAACTGAATATCATATAGCCCGGTTTTTACCGCACTGGCATAGGCACATAGCCCACATTTTAGCAATAAAATGGAAATCGATTGTAGTGGCTCATAGCTCGGTTTTTATTTTCAGTCTACAATTATTCTTTTTTTTTTTTTTTTAAAGTGAATAAACCATAGTTTTAGTGAAAGATATAGAAACTTAAGACATGTTCGATTTAAGTAAAGTCCCAAATGATACTAAAATCAAAAACTGAAGTAGGTGAATGAATTGTATGTAATATTAAAATAGTAAATCAACCGCAGTCAAGCTTTCACAGATAAATATTATAAATATTTCCAATTTAAGTTTTATTATTTATTATTCTGTTTATTTTTTGTAAGGAATAATACTCTTTTGTATATATCGAATTATATAATATAATTTTATTGTTCTTCTGTTTACATTATTTTAGTGACCATGATAGTCTTAAAATAAATATTACCCAATATTTGTTTGTTAAAAAAAAAAAAAGAAAAAAAAAATCCCCACTGCCGTATAATTCCACGTCATTGATTAGATTGGAACCTAATAAATAAATGGGTGAATTCTCATTCTATTAGGGTGTCAGCGCCATCTAAAAGCTCTTTTTCCTCAGCTTAATTTGTTAATCGGATAAAAGCGTTTCTTTCTTTATATACTTTTTTTTTTTCCTTTCCTTCCGTTTTTCTTTCTTTCTTTGATTCCGGATACAAAACGGTGAAGTAATACGATAGCACTTTAAATAATTTACTGTGCGACTTAATGAATGTGTCTTCAGGCTTTAATCGATAGACTCAGACGAGAGCGTTGGTTAAGAATAAAACTCCACCATCTGTAAGTTTCCAAACAGATTTATCAATGGATTTGTCATCATTGTGTGGGATTTAAATTTTTCTTCTGCTTTAATTTTAATTTGTGCTGTGGATTTGTCGTAATTAATACATTGCAGTGGAACGACTGAATGATTTACTGATCACCCATTTCCCCTAATAAATATTTCATTTTGTATTAACTGCTACAAACCCTCAATCTAAGTAAATACATCAGGACATCGTACAACGATGACATCGATTCCGGCGCTTCGTCTCCAAATAGGAAAAGTGTTCACGAAGGAATTTCTTACACAGAATTTTTTAGCCTATTTTTTAAGGAAAATTGTGAAGCTGCGAAAATAGTTGCAGTGATCAGCATTTGTTTCAGCATAATTTGTAAATAACAATGCTTGGTTACGGTACCCCAATGGCCGCTCGATTATCGGCGGCCGTTGCACTATATAGAACATGGCGGATAATGTGAAATGTTCAACTTAACTAATAAAAAAGTAGAATGCTTACTTCAAAATGGTTTTGCAAGATCTTTTACTAGAAAAACTAACCCTCATCTGGCTAACAGCGATCTTGAGATAACAGTATGCAGCAAGTCACCACTGCGGGCAGCCATTGGGATACCGCTCTAAATTTTAAACCAAAGCATTATATAATTTAAGTCACATTTTTACATCAGGCGTAAAGATTACAGTTTAAGATTTTTATTTTGTTTTATGTTAAAGGTTGATTTTTTTTTACAGCCTATGTACTACATTCATGTTAACTTGGCTGAATTAAAATGATTGCTAAGAAAGAAAAAATTGGTTAGAAATTGGTGTTGGTAGCTCCTGGTCACTGAAGACGAAATAGGTTTGGTGGTGCACTCTGAATTAGTAACAAAAATAAATGAGTTGATCCCATGTGGGGTTGCCTATGCTTCAAACTTAAGGCTTATCTTGGTGATACAGGTATGGCACTGGGCCAATTTCGGTTCTAAATAAGTCGGTAACAAAATATTTGTCAGAATCAATGCTGGGTAGCCCAACATTGAGATTTACTTCAGGATGCGCTTCTGAACACTTAACAAAAAAAAAAAAAAAAAAGATTCCCGAAAGAACTTGAAAGTCTACAGAAAGAGAAAAACAGAAAGTCTTTCTGAAAACGTTGCAGTTTTTAATTTCTTTTTAAGTCGTGAAAATAAGAGAAACGAAAAGTCTCAGCTTATTTTTAAAATTTAATATCTTTTCAATACAAACAATACAGGGTGGTGTAAAGTAACTCCCAAATGTTATTTGATTGTAACTTTTCTATTTATTGATCAGTTGTATTGAAGTAAGTTTTGTTTGGTTCGTGTGGCCTCTTGTGTCAACTTGAGACAACCTCAACGACTTGATCTTTATGTAAGATTGAGCCCCCACCAGATTTTGCTCTCGCTGTCCGTGAATGGCTTGACAATCAATTTCCAGGACGTTGGTTGGGTTGTCGTGGTCGGAGTCCTGACCTCACTCCCTGCGACTACTACTTATGGAGGTGGGCAAAGGAAGAGGTTATCGCACCAAATCTCCAACTCTTGATGAACTTAGGCATCAGCATTTTCCACCAGTTTCTGCAAACGTCTGGGACTTTCTGCAACTGACTTCTGCAGAAACTGCGGTGTTGTTTAGTACCTGTTGAATTCTGTCCTTATGTTGAATTTTAATATTAGCAGACGATTCTCACATTTTAAGCTTTCATTACAAACTTAGTTCAATAGAATTGATCAATAAATAGAAAATTAGCAATTTAAAATAGTTACTTTATACCTACCCTGTAGAAATAGTCCATTATTTGGAAAAAAAATACTAAATTCGTAATATTTATTTAAGACTGTAGTTATCTAAAGCCAGTTAATTTTAACGCAAAGCAAACTCAAATTAGTGGATTACTAAAAGAATTAATAAATAAATGTTTATAATATATAAGAAAACCCATCAAATGGCATGAGGACTTTCAAAAAGAGAGGTTCAGAAATTATTAGGAGGAAAATACACCTCATGCACCTCACTCCTAGCAAAACTGCTAAAGTTGATAGAAAAGCGAGAGGGTGGTGTAGGTAGTTCATAAAAGGAAAGAAAGGACTACTGTTACAAAATGCAGAAGAAAAAGAACATCGTAAAAAATTCATAAATTTTATGAAAACTTAAGCGACTTTATTTGTGAATAACTGTAAAGGCCGTGTGGCTTCTCTCTATCAATTAGACGAAACAATTTGAGAAAATTCCCTTTTATTTGTATTGATAAGTCGTTGAACTCAATTCGTGGAAAACTGTCTGCTTCGAGGGGGTGTGTTAATAGACAGTGATGACTTAAATTATTACCCCTCTGAATGAGACAGATCAATAAACAAGTCTGATTTTTTTTTTTTTTTTTAACGGTATCACGGAAATTTCTAGGTCAGTGGGAAAGAGAGAGAAAAAATGAATGAAAAGGATTATGCGTGAGAAGAATGAATTCATTTCCTGAAGAGGAAGGAAGAAGTCATAGAATTTCATTCTGTTTTGCAGATAAATAAAATATAGCTAAAATTGATTAATTTTCATAACTCATTAGAGTGTTTATGATTAATAATTTATTTTTGCTGATTTCTGTAATAAATTTATACATAGTTTAGTCACAGATAAATATTTTTGACTTACAATAAAAATAATTTCAAATTTACTTAAAAGATAAATAAATAAATGCAATAGTTATGATAATTTGAAATCAATCTTATCAAAAGGAATTTGACTCGATAAATGGTGAAAACAAATAGGGAAAAAAAATAATTATTTTAGTGGACTTTAGTCCAGGATTAAAACAGTAATGCTCATGAAATCCGTGTGTATCTCTTCTCCCTCGCCGCCATATACTTTTGAACCTGTGAATGGATCATCTTGAAGATAATATTAAATAACTAACTTTTCTATTTGAAATCTTTTCCAAATGGATCCTTGTTGAGCAATCAGCGATTGAAGACAACTAAATTCCCATAGAAAAGCATTGGAATCTAAACAATGGATTTCTATTGTATTTCTATTAATTTCTCATTTGTCTTAAACAATGGGAGTTAATCCCTTTAGCTAATCCATTGCTTCAGATTTGATGTGATTAAAATTCATCCGATTTAGATAATTTAAATGATTATTGAAAATTTAATTATTTTTTTTCAGAAAATTGGAAATGTTCAGGTCACTTGAAAATGTTCTGACTTACTCGAACGAAACCAGGTCGTGATTTTTAATGGTAAATAGTTTTTATTTTTAACAAGTAAAAAATCCCTTGTCTTAATCAGTTGTGCTGGCTTCATTTTTGGACATTCCAATTACTTCAGCATACGTTAAGTGCTATCAATGTACTATTTGTATTCAGTAGATATTAGAGTTGAATATCAATGTAGACTTTTCGTTTTAGTCGATTTTACGACTTGGGGGGTAAAAAAATAGTTAAGAAATTACATTTTACGGGAAGTTAAATTAGGAATTTTTGTTCATATTTCTTATTAATAGCATTAGTCACCTAATAGAAAGAAAATGTACGTCATTGCTAGTAATCAAGCATTGGTTGAAGTCCGAGGCAGAATATAGGACTGAAATAGCATCTGCATAAAAATGTTGTCAGTGGTCATAACTAAGCAGTTCCTTGATATTGTAAGTAACATTAGAAGCTGATATATTGCGCTGTTTATGTGAAAATCCGGATATTATTTCTGAGGAAGAAAGAGAGAATATTAAATTTAAATTTAACTTTGTTGCTAATGTCGCAAAGTGGATTTAAATGCTACACAGACGAAAATGAAAATTAATAATTACTTAGCATATCGTAATAAAACTGCTTTTATTGTCCGTAGTAGAGTAATAGTTTGCTTCAATAAGGTGTGAAAAATATTTTCTTGTCATTGGTAGTGTTATAAGAAAAATTGAAGCAGCTTGGAGAGTGGTATGCTTGAACAATTTTTCATAAAATTTATAAAAATTGTTATAAAATGTTTTCAATCATTCAGTGTCTGCTCAATCGATTGCTTTTGAACAGTCTGAATTCGACAACAAGATAACGGGTCAACGTTCCAGTAAGCTTCATTTCTACTCCTACCCTCTCATATCTGCGACTTGATTATCGGAGCTGAAAGGAGTAACGATAAATTAAACATAAACAATAAAAGCAAGAAACAATACGTTAGTAATATTATTTTTTTCTATCCATATTATTTTGAAACAAAGTATTCGGATTACGCGGAATTTGGTTTAGCGAGAGGTTACTTAAATTAGTGGAAGTTAAAGTTGTTCGTTTAAAACATTGCATATATTATACAATTAATAATTGTCTATTGATAACTAAAAACATTCCTTAAATTATTGAGGTACATTTCAGTGGTTTTTGGGGTACCATCCGCAGGACATAAAGAAAAGAAGAAAGAGAAATTCAAAAAATAAATAAAGATGGTTTCGTTAATTTCCAAAGAGGAGAGGATTAAAGAAACGTATGTTCTCATATTCAAATTCGTTCCCAGACTCTTCGATCTCCGATAGGCTGTGTTGGGGTTTGGTTTGGTTTGTTTTTTTTGTATTTTTTTCCATCCCTTCATATTAGACAATGGCTTTTATCGTCATCCGTTTTTCAGATATTTATTCGGCGTAAGATAGTCCTGTTCTCTTCGGAATCGATAATTCACTACTTCCTAACATCGAAATAGAACAGGTTTATGTAAATTCATGCAACTCCGTGTCAAAATTCGACAGTTAAAGAGTAAATCGTCAGTTGTGGCTGCCAATTTTTTACTTTCAAAATTATGGTGATCATAATATTTTTCAAGAACGGGTCACCGTGTTTTTCACAGTGGATTAGCGTAAATTGTACATTAAAAAAAAAAAAAAGATGGTCTCCGTATTTGTAACAGATTCTGACCTTACTAAATTAAACCATAGCTATAAACTGTTTCAGATACAATGACAGTTTTTCTACTCAAGTTATTATTTGGTTTAATAATACATAATGATGCACTTACATAAAACTATATTCTATAACCAATCTCTTCTAACAAACATTTCCAGTAACTAATCACAATTAATTTCTGTTGTTTACAGAATAGTATTCAGAGAAAGGAACATATATATATATATATTTTTTTTTTTGTTTCAAATTCATAAAAGTTGGTGTGTGTGTGTAAAATAAGTGAACTTATTGTGATATGTAAAAAGGAATTAAGCAGTTTTGAAATAAATTGTTATTTAACAATAAACAGACAATAACAATTATTTCAATTTCTTCACTATGAATGAACACGTGAACTCTCAAATCAGTGCCAAACATAAGACTGAGTAAGCGGCATGAATTTTGCTAGGTTTTTTTTTTTTTATTTCTTGAAAAAAATTACCTGTGTAATTGTTGTAGTATAAAATATGGCTTCCTTACCACCCAAGGCATCATTATCGGATCTCTTGGTCGTTTATTTTTTCCTTGGGTATCTTGTGTCCATTCGTTATTTAAACAAGATAAACGGCTTGAGTGGGATTTGACGTGGTCTAATACTAATGAGATTTTCTCGAGCTCCTGCCTATTTCTCTTCGTTGAATATAACAAGACATTGAGTTATGCCCTGTGGCAGGTGGCCGCTCCGTTCCAACGACGCCATTGGGAAATAGCGCCGTCGCCTTTCGGACGGTTTACTCGTTTCGCTTCTCGCCTCGCGGTGTACATTTACGTACATTACATCAGGTGTCACGAATAACATCTTTCAATTGATAAAACCATTGTTAACTAACAGGATGAGGAGATTTTCCAGAAATAAAAGAGAAATTAAATTGTTATCCATCAATTAAATACAATTTACAGATGTAATAGAATACGTAGCTCATCGAAAACAAGAAGTAATTAACTGTGAAATATTATGACCACCATGAAGGGCTTTCTTGATGGTGTTCCTAAAATGGCCCTGTCAGGCCTATCATTAAATATTTAATATTAAAAAAATAAAGTGAATTGACATTCGGAGAACTTCACGGCCATTCCCTCGCAGTAAATGAAATTTCTTGTTGTTGCCTGAAAATTACAAGAAAAAATTTAATAAATAAAGAGGGAAAAAAACGAGAAATGAGTATACAAACAATTTGTTTTGAATGTAATTGATTGCTCTTGAAATTTTTGCTTTTTTTTGTAAAAAAAAAAAAAAAAAATCTTGTCATTTTAAAAACGACAAGAATAAATTTCAACTTGGGCTAAGAATATCGTTTAAATATTTTTATTTACCGGAAAACAGCTTACATTATGAAATACGGAAATACTAGGAGCAGCCTTGAGGAATAATTATCATTATATAGTCGCTAAGTATCTTGTGCCTTCTGTTTATTTACATGTTGCTTATTTTCATATCTGACGAAGCCCGAAATTAATAATTTACCTAATATACTGTATGTACAGATTTGTAATTAATATATAAGCAAAAGTTAATAATTAATGTAATTTTGTTAAATGTATTATTTAAGTATCCCAGTCCTGACCCTTGGGACCATGGGAGATATTCTCGACATTTTGTAACCAAGAAGCCTAAGTTGTGGTTGGTTGTTGGCCCGATGCCCGCCTTTCTCTAAAATTCCAGGGAAAGAAACGTGAGTACTCATTTGTCATAGGTTGAGTGAATCTAAGGACC
This sequence comes from Thereuonema tuberculata, assembly GCA_023159025.1. Lineage (NCBI taxonomy): Eukaryota > Metazoa > Arthropoda > Chilopoda > Scutigeromorpha > Scutigeridae > Thereuonema > Thereuonema tuberculata. The sequence goes on along the minus strand of JAFIDM010012231.1, from coordinate 57,480,197 downwards.
CATCTCGAGGAGGAAAAAAATACCGACCATCGCTACAGATCGAAGCCGGTTCCTCCTGCCCGCAGCTCAAGTGTTTTACCACTTGAGCTATCCGGGCTTATTTATTTACATATAGCTTAAAAAAAAAAAAAATAGTCAGAATCAATTATCGAGACTTCGCAGTTTACTGGGAAGATTGTTATCTTAAACTGTGGAAAATAAAAATGTAAAAAATGTAAATAAATAAAAATCCTAGCTGATGATCGCCATATTAGCGTGGAAGAGCTGGTCTAGAATGTCACTTTATAAACACTTAGTCCCACCCATTGTTATTTATAAAAAAAAAATACTCCTAATTGGTTTATCTTAATTAATGATATATTAAGCAGTTTCAAGTATTTTGATTAACTCCTATAAAAAAGAAAAATCTTTTCTGCAAAACTCCGGATTCTTTTCAGAGATAAAAAAAATGAGATCGTTGCTTGTCCATAAAATGCATTCGAAATGTTAAGAAGATCCGTCGAAAATGATCAGGAACAGACAGACTGATTTGATGAGCCTCGCTTCTCCTAGGCTAAAAAATTGTATCGCATTTTAAATAAGTATAAAAATGCAATAGCATTTTTATACTTATTTAAAATGCGAGTTTCTAAATAGAATAGAATCAGATCTAGTCTTCAGGAGATGAGAGAACTTCATGTTTCTGTTTTGTAAACTTGCAACCCTTTATTGTCTCAAGCTTTTAGGATACTCTGCAGACAAAGAATAGACTATAATACATTTATGAAAAATATACATTTAAATGGCGCAGGGTCCAAACTAAGCTCCAACACCCACTTTTCATTTTTATTTTCCACAGTTTAAGATAACAATCTTCTAATTGTGAATTGTTTTTATGAAATTTCATTAATTATCATTTGAATGAGTGTCTAAAAGTAACTTTGAATATTACGTAGCGGAGGGTTTAAAGCAAAATCCAACTTTGAATTAAAGATCCAGGTGATTCCATTAATAATTCCGGTTCTCTAACGGATTAGATGATGTGCGGTTGAGCCTCTGTTTCATTTCCGAATGCAGCTCGTTTCCTCAGTCAGAAAAGCGATTGGCTGCAATTCCTCGGTGACCCCTAACAAGGTTTAGGTGCCAGAAAAACTGGCGTTTCTTTTGCGTCACTGAAATATTAATCTGGGACCCATTAGTGCAGACGAATGGGCAGCCGCAATAGATATTTGCCTCTTGTATCACGTGACGAAGAGATCAACGCAGCACAGTTGCAATTAGACAGCTGAGCTTTAATAAAACACGAGGAAAAGTAGTTTCTTTTCTTTTTCTAAAGGATTCTTTTTGAGTTTCTTCAGACAAACTTAAGAGGCAATAGCTGGTTTGGAAAAAAAAATGCAAAACGATTTTTGGCGTATTCTTTTATTAAATCTATATTTTATAAAATTCTTTCTAAAGTACGGTATTGTTAATTTTCTCAACGATTTATTATAAATTTTATTTCAATCTTAATTTTCCACTTACAATCATATATATATAATTTGCTGCAGCCCTATAGTGTTAAATTTAAAATTAAATTTGAGGCTTTACGTTGCTGCCAACAGATTTATTGAAAAATGTCATCACTTGCAACAGCAACTGTCTCAGACTTTACTATTGGAATGAAACACAACTAGAGCATTATTTGATAATTTGAAATTTATGTAAATTACATTTTTTATTAATTATTATTATAAATGGCACTGTCAAAACATTAATTAGTAAGACATTTATGTAAATTCTGCATTATTAATAATTATTATAAATGACATTATTAAATCATTAATTAGTAAGAATTAGTAAGGTTTGGTAGATTGGAAGATTGGACCGCTGCAGCCCTCCATCAGAACTTTTATAAAAATATTGGCCTTAGACTTCCTAAGATATGAACTAAATCCTGATCTGATAGGTCCTGCTAAAGTGAGTAAAAGAAAGAAAGCAAGAAAAAAAAAGTAATTCTATAACCTCTTATAATAACATAATTTCAGTAATTGTTATTTAAAGTTTTTGTAATATTTCATTATTATTTAGAAATCATTCAATCTAGCCAAAGATATTAAGGCAGTCTTTGGTATTTCAAATATTAACGGACTTATAAAACAAAGGAGAATGTGAAGTTTTAATGTATGGAATCACAACTTTCAATCAAGTGTTTGTTTGCTTGTTTTTGTTTTTGATGCTTGGGTTTAAACTGAAGAACACAGCAAAATCATCAAAACTTTTGTTTTTCTTTTGCAAGTGATAATTACAGATCTTATCAAAATAGTTTTTTTTTTTTTCTTTCTATATCGTAAAGAGTTAAAACATTGACTTGTCGATTTGCAGTTGTGGTATCGGCATCTTTTCGCGTGACTGATCAGTGGCGGAGAAATGAAATCAGTGAGGCGCGTGCTTTGACCATCTGATTCACCGTTCGATGAAGGAGGGCGCATCATGCCGTGAATGAAAGAGTGTAGAGCGCTCTATAAAAGAAGCCCAAAATTATGTGATTCGTCATCTTGGTTGCATTTGGGGATTTGGAAAGGCTCGCTTTAAAACTAGCGCAGAAACGGATTTAATCTGGGGTTTTACGTGACCAGCAAAATTACCGTCAATATTTTATAGTCTTGCTTAGGGCATAAAAGTTAGCAAACACTTGGATGCCTTGTATCGTAGACTGGATTTAGAAGAACTGTGGTTAAGAAATTCAAACAGAATAGATTTCCACCTACCAGGAAACGTTTTTGAAATGTAAATTTCTTTTTATATTATGAATAATTAAAAAAAAAAAAAAAAGTACCTTAAGACAAGCGAAAAAATAAAGTTATTTTATTCAGCCTCAGATAGAAGTTTTTGCATAGTTAGGACTAAAATATTTAGCACGGTGCAGATATTGAAATCATAAATTTTCTTGATAGTTTTTTTAGTACAAGTAGTGGTTTATAAAATGATACATGGATCGATTTTTTTTATCCCATTTCATCCCTAGAATTCTAATAGAATGAAATGAAGAAAATATTTATAAATTACTCTTGGGAAAAAATTAAAAGAAAGATTAAAAGCAGTATAAAATTCAAAAGTATAATAATGATTGAAAAAGCAAATTTTATAATTTTTGTTGAAAGAAGTAAAAAAAAAAAAAAAGATAAATAAATAAATAAATAAATAAATATTTTCGATGAGAGTGATTTACAGGATCACTAATAATTTGTTGCACATATATTGATCAGTTTCAAAATCGAAATATTGTATTTTGTGAAATTCTATTATAAAGTGCATTAATTCGATCGATGTAAAATGTGTAATATGACATCGAAAATAAGTTTTATGGGGAACTAGAAAGCTGATTGTATCAATGTATCCATTAGACTTAACGATTTTACAGGATTATTATACTATAAAATAAAGCTACTATATGCGAAAAGTATTGTGCATGGAACAGCTGCAGTTGTAAGTTGATTCCATGGTATAATATTAACAGTAACATGACTATGGGAAATACGATTGTTATTTTGAAAGCAACAAACAAACACACACACACAAATTAAGGGTTTTTTTTTTTAAAAATCTTCTTAAAAAGCGTAGAATATAGAATTGATCAGTTGGCTTTCATTTATTTTTTTATTTTTTTTTAATATTATTTAAATTCACTTGACTTATCTTGACATCACAAAAAATCTTGACTTATGCTAGTGTAACTTTAAGAAAATAGTTCGAAGAAAAATTTTAAACATCTTTCTTAAAAAGAAAAGAAAAATGCATAATATTCGATGATTGGACACAATAGTTGAGGTATTATTTTATGTTTGTTTTGTTTTAATTTGAAGGCTGTGTAGCTTTGACAAACTAATACTGCTCGCAAAGTATCTCATAAAGAACAAAACAGCATCTCAGTAATAATGAGCCTCGTATTCATGTAAATAGTAAGAAATACTCATTTTTTATATCAAACCTACGGGAATTAGCAAAATGTAGATCCCCATGTAACTATTCAAAGTAATGAAAATCTGTTTTTAAAATATTCCATTTTCCGAGATTGGTATTTCAGCCATTATATTTCCCATTAGAGAAAAGGGAAGCGGTACCATATAGACAAGAAGGTAAATACACCGTCCAAGAAGGACAGGAATTTGTAAGTTGTCAGACAATTTTTTCGACTAAACCTCTGCATTCTTAAATAATCTTTACACTGGAGGAAATGTGAAAGGATTATGAACCTATCAATAAGAACTATTGTTATTTAATCGTTGTAAACAGGAAGCTTAAAATGGTTTCTTGTGCATTGCTGTTGTTTGCCTTCAGGTTATTGCTATCGGAAGGAACGAATTACTCGTGAATCATCCGCACCACATCTTCTCCAACCCTCTTCTCCGAACTGACAATATTTGGAACCCCCTTCTCTTGTGGGAGGTGAGAAGCAAAGGCTTTGCACCAAACAAAAGCTGAATTCCATTATATCATACCATGACTCACGTTAGAGGGGGGATTTGCCAATTTGTTTGCGTCGCTGCGAAACGATGCCGTCATGCAGATTAGGCCGTAATTGGGATGTGGGATGAATTCCGTTGGTATCACGAACCACCGCGGGAAAACAAGAGGAATTCTTCTTTTATCGTCGATCAAAAGCAATTCCAGTAATAAACGGACTTCTGCGAAACTGTCAGTTGGTCGTTTTAATTTTTGCCAATTGCCGTTTGCGGTGTCCCGATATGACGTCTTTGTATAAATTGTGGTAGTGTTAAGTTCAGCAAACAGAAGGAAGAGAGTTTCAAAGGAAAAGAACATCTACTTTTTTAACAGAAAAATGAACTTTTTTATTTTAAAAAAATAGAAATTGTTGTAATGAAGCTAACGGGGTTAATTTGTACTCCAGACGAGCCTCTAAGGTTCACCCGGCTCTCTGCCAATTCAATACCGGTTTTCTTAACTGGCAATTAATATCATTGTCAGACGGCTCAGTTAAAGATACAGTATTTGAGTTAAATGCTTTTGGGTTAAAGGAGAACCTGGGAGATTATTATTAAGTACATTTTAATTCGAAAGCCTTCTGTTTTTATTAAGGGAGTTCTCATGCGGTCCTAAAGTAAGTTTTGAAGATCTTGGACCAATCACAAGTTTGCGAGGTGGTGATGTTGCATGAAGCAAAGGATTCGAAGTCTTTTTATTTATTTTTTTACCGTTTCAACTAAACAGAAAGCCATAATAAATTAGCAGTCACTTTCAGAAACTTATCTTTCACAATTAAACAATATTCATCCTAAAATACATTTATTTAGTCCCATGAGAAAATATGAGACTTTTTTAAAGAAATATCTCAAGAATGGATGAGAAGTGCACGCATTTCGCAAAGGATCAGAGGAGCTTGGCTGAAATGAAAAAACAGCTGTCTTCAAATTCAATTTTTAAGTTTGCTTAAGTGATCTCTTGTGATATGTCGAAGGAGATCGTTTTTGGAAGTTAGCTCGGAGACTTAGTACTCAAGTACAGTGAATAAATTGATAAGTATCGAATTTGATTCCATTCTGTTAGTGATCGTAGGAGCCTTACTTCTTTTGCTGCCCAATGGCCTATTGCTTTAACCTTAACCTGGGGAAACAATGTGTTAGTCGATATTTCGATGTTTAGGAAATCGCGTAACATTATTCTAGAATTAACTACTGACGATATCATGAAAGTCAATAATATTGATCAACCCATAATAATATTCCAGGATTTCTTGGAACTATTTAATCAATAAAGATAGTTTTTTTTGTTCTTTTTTGTTATTATTATTTAACTTCACCGCTCTAGAAGATTTTATATGAAATAATAAAAATTAACCGAATCATGCTGTAAGCGTACGTTAACATCCCATTGTTAGATGTAATCAGTGGTCCACAAAAAATCAGAAAGTACACTGTAAATAGATTCATCTAAGTATCCATTCGTTATTCTCTATATACCAATATCAGTTCTAAAGATTAATTTCTGTTATGCTGATTGGCAGTTGATATTAAGTTTGTTAATTCCTTAATTTGTTCAGTTTTGGATTGTAACCATTAATGTACTTACTGTGTGAATGTGATTATTAACAAATGAGCGACGACAGAAACAATGAACGATGTGAAGTAATTCTTAGTCTTTAACTAATAAGCGAAGTCTTACGTGACTTAGTTATGTAATTAACCTAGTAATGATCGCCATTTTTATGTTGTAGATCACGACAATGAAGCGCTAAATTCGAATGAAATGCTTCTTTTTGAACTAATGTTTGTTTTAACTTTTTATAAAGTTTAATGCTTAATAAATTCGTTACAATATATTTACTTATTTTTAGTAAGCTAAGTACGCTGGTTTTTTGTTTGTTTGTTTTTTAAGGGCACAAAATTTTCAGAAATTGTAGAGAGAAAAAAATATCCAATTAGTAAAAATTAATATCATATTATTAATGTTTTCAATTTGTAACTAGGCTTAGATTGCATCATGGTCTGGGTTCCAAATAAAAATCATGTCCGTATAAATCAGATCAATCTGTTTTATGTCTGAATAGGCAACATGACCAAAGAAAAATAATGCTGGTATGCTAAGGTTGGGCCATAAATAAACATCGTACGAGTTTTAAAGATGTCAATCCAACTATTTTAGAAATTTGGGTGGGGGGGTCATTTTGAAGGCATGAAAGGAGTACAGACCAAAAAATATTGACTATTTTAAGTTAGACCCTAAATATGCCATATACCCTAAAAATATACTTCTTTACTTCATATTACAAATATGCTGCTTTAACGTAATGTTCGTAGTAATGGACAAACAAGAGAAGGAGAATGTGGAATAGTTTGGTCAATCAGTGGTTAAGGAATTGTTTCCTAATCATGCTAATTCTTTAGTTGTTTCTATTATAATCGGAACTTAAAATTTGTTTAAAATTTATCTCATATCAATTATTAATATTACGCCTACTTCATTCATGAGACGTTTAAGCATCAAACTTTTGTGTTTTGTAATTATAGTCAAGTTTTACGTATTGTTTTAATGCTGTGAGGTTAATTCCTTGTCTGTTTGTTTGTTGGGATTGACTTAGTTTGTTTAGTAGAAGTTGTCTTTTACGGAGGGAATTGATTGTTTACTTTTCGTTCAATATTGGTAAACACTGTAAAATCCTGTGTTATTCTGAAGCGGAGTAAAAGATTTATGTTTAGATTCTGTGACTTCTGATCCGTCCTTGAAAACCGTTGCAGTTTAAGTAAGTTGATTCCTAACTGAAGAAATGTTTTGTTCCATTTCCAATGGAAATTTGCAACGGTCGACTTTAAAAATAATTTCGACTTTGATGTTCAAAGGTGCATCCGTGATGTTTCATTTTTTAATCCTTTTTTTTTTTAACCAAACTGATTTCAGTTTTAAGTGGACAGAACAAAACTTATTATTTATGTTAAAGTAAATTTCTTTCTAAACCTTAAATCTCCCTTAAAAGTTCTGTCATTAATGAATTACTTTTAATATTTGGGATATTACCAATTCCTTTTTTCCAAGCAGTTTTGAATTGCGTAAATGGGCCATTATGCCATTAAGGCATAAGAATTATACAATAAACAGTGACTTTTCATAAGCTGTCAGGTGCTTATTTTTCGAAATAATTTCATTTTTCTTTAAAGCGAGTGAGCGTAGCCCTCCGATCTCCGTCCCATTTGACTACTGATCGCATGAATCTTGCCTCTTATGATACCTGTCCTTTGAAGGATAAAGTGATATTTTATCAGTTCAATAGTTCTCGTTTATACGGCGGTTTGCGGCCAGACACCCGCCGAAAGCAGAGCGCACTCTTTTTTTTTTTTTTTTTTTTTTTTCCCCGCTTGCCTGTACATGTAGAAATCTAAAAACATGTTTACTCTTATCATTTATTAATTGCGCAACTGCGTAAGGCCTGTCAATTTGATATAAAAGTTTGAATGTATCTAAACGAAAATGGCAGCGAGCACTAATCGAATCTTTCTGAAAAGCGCCGAATGAACGAAGCAAGCGCCGTATCGTATATCGAAAGGTGTAATTGAAAAGAAGAACGCGGCCTTACCGTGTACATATATATATATATATGATTCGTTTTATGGCTTTGCCCTAACATAGGAGGTGGTTATTGTTAAGAGGGTGCCCGTGGTCAGTTTGTATATCTATGTGGGTTGTGTTTCTCAACAATTTAGCGACGTAATTTCAAAATTTTTCGGATTTTGCACCGCAGTAAATGATTGAAAACCTTGAAGAAAGCGATGGAAATTAGCGATGGCAGCAGTTACAGCACAACACTTGCTTCTTTGACACTTCAATTTTACGATTCAACAGCACTTTGAAAGCAGTATAAGAACTCCCAAGAAAATTACTTCAGATTTGCAGTTCTCGACGTTAATTAGTGTCTGAATTTTTATTAAATACTGTCAAAATATTACACAGACGTATTTAGAATAAGTTGCTAAGTTATTATAGCTTATAATGCATGTGTAGAACTAGGCATACGCTCAGCAATCCATCACGAGGTGGGGAACTGAACAGGTACCATAACTAAAGTAATATTACTCGTGTAGTAAGTTGGATTGTAAATAAGCTATGTATCAAATTTTGTGGAAATCCGTCCAGCCGTTTTAATGTGATGTGCGAGTACAAATAGACAGACAGACAAGAAAAATGTTAAAAATCTAATAGTAAGCTCAGTTAAAAAGTTATTTTGATTTTTTATTTATTTATTTAATTAATTAATTATTTAATTATTTATTTATTTATTTATTTATTTATTTATATTTTAAAATGCAATAAACCTAATGAATTTATTCGGACATGTTCTTGATTAATGCGGAGAATCGAGAATTTACTGAAAGTGAATAAACCGCCAATAGAAAGAGAATAATTTCATAAATTTTAAAAACAAATACTCCTTTTTGTGAAAATTTTTTTTTTCCTAATTAACAGAAAGCTCGAGGAATGTTGCCAAATGCGATCTTTTGTGTGTTAGCTATAGGCAAGGCGCACGTTTTAAAGTAATCACATGAAATTGTGGACGAGAAATGAAAACAAAAAAGAAACATTAAATTTTTTTAGTAATATCTGTCTTTTTATTAAAGACGATACTTTTTAATTAAAGATTGGCATTGATCCTTTAAAAGCGTTGTTATTAGTAGATAGTAGAATTTAAAATTCTAATATTAGATGTAAGAATTTAATAAATTATTATTGAGATATCGAAGAGATATCAAATAAATTTAATATTTCAACAGTGTCAGTACGTTTTGATATTAGTTTATAGTAATTGAAATTTATTCAATACTAAAATTAATACTAAACTGTTATAAACGTAAATTACTTTATTACATATTGCATACTTAATAACTGTTTTTTTTACGGCGTAATACGTACTTAAAAGGAAGATACACATATTTATATTTCATCATGTATTTTTTTAATCTCTTTTGTTGAAATGAAAATTCATTTCTAATATTTGAAGTAAATGTGGTTTCATTCAGTTATAATAATTGCAATTAAAAAAAAAATCTTATTCTTTGTCTCATGGTCTGAAATTCCTTTCAGACATTCAAGCTATTAGCTTTTCTGGTTCGAGTCCTTTAAACAGTTTCTAATTATAATAATCTTTACGAAGAATAATGAATTAAAATGACTATCTAAAAAAGATTTATTATTTCATTTTTTTTTTAGTCTGAATCAGTGTTCATCTGTTCAATAACAATGGCAGTCTTATTTTATTAACTGTTTTTTTACTATTTCGTACTTATCTACCTACATAGATACAATGAATTTGTCAGTATGGCGATAGTAATTTAGTAGACTTTGATATGGAACTTCTCTTTGAATTAGGCTACAAAATCAATTAAGTCAAAATATTCTTAATAATCTGTTGTAATTTTTACTTGAACAACTTTTTAAAGATTTCAGAAGGATCTTCGATAATTAATTTGAAACTTTTGAAGGTAACATATCGGATAATCTTTTTAATACGACATCTTGAAATTGGAATTGGCGTTTTTATCACTATTTAATATAAAATAGTGTGTAAGCTATGTCTTTTACATCGTGATTGAAAAGTTACTATTTATTTTTAAAGAAATTCTTATTATCAATATATATTTATTTTCTGTTATCAACTTCATATTGTTACTTTTTTCGTTGTAAAACATTCCCTCCGTACATTTCTTTGAAATCTCATTTGAATTTGTTACAAGAATTTTCCTCGAATTTGAAATGACCATTTGAAGGAGGGCTTTCCTTCCAAAAAACCAGACAAATCATTGATAAAAATCAACGAAATGTCCGTAATTATGTTCGAAAGGCTGCTTCTGAGTCAGGTTTAATTGGTCTAGACAGGTGGGTTAGCTTTAGTCATCACAACCCCCTCTTGAATGCGATGGAAATATCACTAATTTGATAGACAGCGTTTCGTTTTAATGGTAACAATAAAAAGGGGGGAATAAAATTAAAATTTCGTAAATCTATATGTCTGCAAGTTACTTATTTTATTTATATTTCTTTATTAATAATCAGATTCTTCAGATCTTCGAATTCGTAAAAATCGTTATTCTTGGCCTTTAACTGAGACCTACTGAAGCCATTATACGGTGAGGGTAAATAATAGTGTATCTTCTTCCGTTTCTTACAGTGATAATTGCGGCTACTTCATTTAATTGTGATTCAAAATTTTTTCTTTAGTATTAAAAGAATGTCCTACCCATTTTGCATTTCGACATGCAATTTCTTTATTCTCAATTTTCTCACTTTATTTATAGTAAATTAGCTGTATCCGGCATGCGTTGCAATGCCACTCATCAGAAGGTATTCCGACGCGTGAACAGGCCACCTACAGCTGTCCAAGTGTGAAGCATGGATTTTCCAAATTTAGTCCACACACACTTGTAGCGATTGTCCCTGTGCTTTGTTGATGGTCGTTGCAAATGCGAGTCGCACCGGAAACTGCAAACGTTGAAACCAGAAATACACTCATTTGTTGAAACGCCTCGCGCACCATGTATTTTAAAATGGTTCTACTAATTCAGAAACCTTCGCGGACTTGCGCACAATAACTCACCAAAGTTTCATCGCAATCTGATGAATGGTATAGGGACAAACAAACAAAGAAACATTCATTTTCATATACTAAGACGACAAGAAGTTCTGCAGTGAACTTAACATGTTGTTCTTTCCTTAATATGAACTTTTTATTTTACTACTCGGGTTTTTCGCCGAACCTTAGTTTGAAATCGTTAGACAAGTCATAATGAAGTAGCCCTCCTTTTTCCTCCGTAGCAGACGTTCCTTCAGCCACCCTCATTTTTTTAATGTGTTGAATGGCTTTGTTTTCGCAGACAGGCATTTTGGATCCCCGATAGAAAACATTGTTACAGAGGACATCGCCCCTTGTTTTCCTCCTACTCCACAGGCCGTGAATTTTAGCTTGAATGGAAACAGACAAAAGGCGCTTTGGCCTTGGGTTTGTGATTACGTCACTTGTCTTAATAAATATTGATTGCGTAATTTAAATCCAATTTCCCCTTTGAGAGCCGAGATGATTGTTATTTTGGTACTTGAATTACAGATTAGAGAGATTGCGTAAAATATCGATTTTTAGCTCAAATGAAATTTTGTATCGTTTCGATGAAACCAGGAGCGTTGAAATTGTTGTGCTGTGGGTTCAGATTTAATTTGCCGTTTAATTAGCAGTAATTTTCACTTCATATGAAATATCTCTCGTTTAATTAAACGGATGTCCTTACTTCCAATATTAAATTTCTTACGTAATCACGAAAGTTGGATTATAACAGTGGTTTTCAAACAGTTTGCTTCCCTGTTTCGATAAGTATAATTCGAAATTCTGGATGTTATTGTAGAGAAAAAAAGAATATTTCACAGATTTCTTTTTATTGAACTTTGGCAAACATTGAAGTGAAATATGTTACTATTTTATTGGGAACTCCGCATTCGTTCTAACTGGACCACTCATTCGGGAATAGACTGTTTTCAGTTTCACTTCATATTGTAGCAGTTTATATGTAAATATTTTTAGAAATCATTTGTTTGTATTTTATTCATTTAATCTTTACCATTATTTATTTTAAAATCATTCGTTTTCTATTTCCTAATTATTGCTGTTCTGTTTATTTTTAAGTTCTTTTCCGTTGCTTTCTGATTCATTTTTCATAACTTTTCAACATTAATAGCTTATCAACATTACTCTCAAAGCAATTTTGGATCTTTAACTCGTAAAGAATTCAACAAGCTTCCATTCCATTGCAGGGAAACTTGGTTTCCACGTGTCGCCAATTCTCCTGATCAGAACATAAAGTCTTCCACTTTTCCTCATGACAGAAAATACAATGAAAACTGTGACACAGGGAAAGAAAAAAGAAGAGTTAAATATTTTTAATGCAGTAACCACATAAATAAGATAACAAAAAATCCTGTAAATCATGGTTATTGTAAGTTTTTATTCGAAGAATTTTTGCTATAGCATTTTATTTATTATTTATTTATTTATTTATTTATTTATTTATTTATTTATTGCATTTTTCTTAACTGTTAACCTAATATGATCTAATCGGACACTGATTGAAATTCAAACTAGAACATCACAAAGGAAGCGTCGAATTGTTGTGACTACTGGGCTGTGGAGCATTACAAGCACTGTGATTATTAGTAGTTTCCAAGATGAGATTACAGAAGATTAGGAGTTGGCAATTAATGCTTAATAGTTCCACATCCTTCAGCAGACATGTCTTCAAAGCGTGCCTTCAGTGATAAGTCTCGATTCTACTTAGGACAAGAATTCTTCCATCACTGTGACCTAAGTCGTCTTAGAGAACTGGTCCTTTCAGATTGTGGAAAACCATACTTCCGCAACATCTCGCAAAACGGTAAGGAAAGCAATTGATTTTGACAGAAATCCGATTGGTGGTAGTTCTCATCAGTATCTCATCAGTACATTGAAGAGATTGAATTCTGAATCATCTCTGTCATAAAGATTAGCGCAGATTGGGTTTTCCAAAGCATTGGTATAAGGGTCTGTCATAAAGACATAGTGGTAGATTGGCCATTCAGATCTCCGGCACATTTGAGACATGATTGGAGTACTCCTAACTAACAATCTTCACAGTGCCACAGCTATTGCAAAACTCTCTATTCAGTGCATCAGGACACTTATCCATCAAGGACTCATTGGTTCTCTATTACGATATCAACAATGTACTTGACCGAAGTGGACATTCTCTGTACTCAGTACTATGACATTTCAAGAGCCTGTTCCACAGATTGTGCGTATAACCGTTTTCTCACAAGACCAGTATTCTCATTTCGCCCATATTTATTCTGAATTCGACAAGTCCTTTAGGGTGTTGCAATTTCCATTTCCATCAGTTTATTTCAAAAACAACAAATTAGAAAAAAATTAGGGGCAATTATTAGTAGTATCCAATATCTTTTACATATACTAAGGTCTACTATTGTCAAGATTTTTTGCAATATTTTTTTTATAAATATATCATTTGTTCTCTAGTAAGAAAAGTGTTTTATTTCGACATTCAATAGTCGAGCCCAAGTTGATCGTTTGAAAGGTATTTAAAAAAAACAAAAAAAAAAAAAAAAACACCCCTAGATGATTTACACGGGTGCGATTTCGACAGTTTATGCAGTCTTCGATCGATCTTAATTTGTAATTTAAGAAAAAAAACTTATGTTCCTGGAAAAACTTATAAATTCGTGGAAGACCTTGTAATTGAAGGTGAACAGGAAATTTGCCAACTGAAGTCGAACCGGGACCTCTCAGCCATCAGCTAGGCTGTAAAAACCATTGTTCCACATTAGTTGGTCAGCTCCTATACAACGACGCTGGGTCTATAAAACAGCACCGAGTCATTCGATGTCCATCACAGGAGCAATGATCCGAACCCAAGTGCCGCTCACGCCTCGGCCAATAGCACTCCATCACCCGTGAAATTCTTTTTTGTCTCCGCTGTGGGAAGAGGGTTTCATCAGAATGGTGACTGTCAGGAAGGAAACCTATGTTAAGTACTAGCATTGGCATTCCCTTAGGAAAAACAGCTTCATTTGTTACAAGGGGGCTACATTAGAAAATATCCTACATGGTATTAAGATATTAGGTATTTCTATCAATAATTCGTGAAATTGGCGATTTAAGACCGCATTAGAGTCCCTTATGTTTTCCTGATTTATCACAGATTTTAGTCCAGTTCCAAAATACGTCAATTAACTGGAAAAACTCGAATTAATTGGGGGAGGGGGAAATCAGCCTCCGTTTAAAGATTCCTAGATCAGAACTATATCGCTGAAGTTAATCTTCCTCCCTAACTGAACTATCGAATCAGAATTTTCAGAAGCGGTTTTAGGTTATGTGAGATCCCTTTTAAATAAGTTTATACAAAAGCACGAGACCTTCTTTTATTATGTAAATCGGCCTCGACCTCAAATATCGAACCAAAAAAAAAGTTTATGCCTGCTTAATGTATAGTACCTGGAAGACCGAACTTTGCTCGGTAAAATAAAACAAAAGTAAAGGAAGGACACTGAGTCAGTCATTTGATTATTTAACCCTCTTTCAAGGAAATAAACAGCTCCGCAGTGAATACACGCGACATTGAAAAGGAAAATTTTAAAAATTATTGGTAAGTAAAATTATTATTTTATTACACGTAAAACGCACAGAACACGAATTTATTAAGAGTAAAATAAAACGGAAATAAAAGTAAGAACATTGTAAGAACAATGTAGACATAACCTTGTATACAGGTCAATCATTTACCCCCTAAATAAGTTTCCTGAAATCGAGATCTAGCTAAATCGCTTTTTTCGCACCCAAAACGGTACATTCACCTCATTTCATCAAAATCCTTAGGCCTATTTTGAAGATAAAATTTACAAGTATTGCTCGCTTTATAATGGGCCTATTAGATGATTGATTGATTTGATATGAAACCTGAAAATGTCGTCTTATCTTATCGTCGAACAATGTAATTTTTAACGTGGATTCGTGAATCAAATAAATATATCAAGTCATTTTTAATTCCTGAAATATGTTGCGCATGGTGAAAATGTTTTTATTATTATTATTCTATTCTTCGGTAGTTCACCTGTGAATATGAAATCCGTTTTTTTTTTTTTTATTATTATTATTATTTGCATATGTAGACGGACTTTTTACTTTTTTCAATGTTTTATTGTGCCAACTAGAAAGCTGGTGAAGGATATTGGCTTACAGGAGGGGAAGGGAGAAGTTAGAACCTTTTTTTTGGAAACTCCATCGCTTTGTTTATAACATTCCCATTCCAAAATCCTGGCTACGGCTGAAGTGAAGGAAGGGAATCTTCATTTGTTGCGTGAATTTGCTAGGGAGATTAAAGAGTTCACTTTGTTATTCCTATCTTTTGAACTGTTTATCAGTTAGGTTATTTTGGCTAAATAAGTGCTAGTAAAGCACGAAGCACCCATCCCAATAACTGTTATTGACACGCCTGTGAATATATGTTATTTATTTTTTATATCCTCGCTAGCTACCACAAGGTATTAAAGTATTGACATATACTATTTTTTCCTGGAACACAATCTTAGGCGTCTCGTCGTCTTCAGTATTGACGTATATGAAGACCCTTTAATTTACATCGGAGAGAAAAATGGTTAAAACAGTTTAAAACGTAGTTTTATGTCAAAATTATCCGTCCCACCGTGATCACGATAACGTAAAATTTGTCTTGCAAATCTGAAACTTAAAAGGAAGATTCTTATCGATTTTTAATGGTTACATATCGTACTAATAGGTACAAACCAAAAATAGTTTCCAGTAGTACTACTGTCTCCGAAAACACCTTACGAGTTTGCTTTTGAGCTAATAATCCCCCGTTATAAACAGCTGTTGATTGGTTTGCCTGTGAATACATGCATTATTTATTTTGAATAATTTTCTGTAGTTTTCATTTGGTCTCTACGAAAACCTGATAACGATGTAGAAAGGTGGTAATTCTTGTTAGTATTGTCTCCAGTTTTAGTTAACAGTCCGCCAACTCGAATACTTGTGAGTAAAATTTATTCCCAGACCATTCTTTTGCAGTCTTTGGGGAATTTCGATAAAATTCTCCATAAATCGTAGACGCGAGCCTTAATCTGATTTGGAGTTTGGGCCAAGACGGTTTAATCTAGCACTTTACAGATACCGGAAGAAGGCAGCCACAGCCGGCGTTAATTTACACGCACCTCGTTTCAGGTGGCGAATTTCGGTTTCTGGTGCCGTATTTTATTACGTTTCACTGACAGGAAAGGAAGTGTGTAAAAGGGCCATCAAATTATCATTGCTACAAGATTTTACCGACTACAAGAAAACGAAGAGGGAAGACAAAGAAACAAAAATGTTTTTATGTATCTTTACGAGAACGTCTTCGTTGTTGAAAATTCAGCAAAAAAAAAAAACGCATTTTTTTTTTTTTTAATTTTAGATGATTGAATTTTTTTTTTTTTTTTTTTCGGTTGCCCCTTGAAATTGTTTTTAAAAAGTGCTGCATTAAGTATCTGAATTTGTATTTCTGACAAACAAGAATTAAAAGGAAATTCAAGTCCACGTCGTAAACAAGAAATAATACTTGTTTCTAATAGTATTTGAACCTAGTTTTCTTAAATTGTGTTTTTAGTAATTCTTTGTTTGTTAAACGTCATAAAAGCGCAATACGCAGGAAAAAAGGGAATCTTTGTTTTTCTAATTCTCACAACTACTGAATACAAGTTTTTCGTTTGCTGAAAATTGAATGTTAATAATCAGATGAATTAGCAATATGAATTAGCATGTGCTTAGGAGTCTATCCCTGTTAGACGTCTATAGAAACCCGATGCTTTCTTGTCAGTGAGAGTTGACTGTTCACTTTACCAGTGCTTTCCTGTGTGAATTTCTGTAATTTTCAGGAGCAGATTTCTTCGCTGGTATTGACAGGAAGGAATTTTCAGATATAGAGGGATCTTGTCCATAAATCCCCATATTCCGTTTTAAGAAGATCCATTCATTGATTCAGAAGTTATTAGGACGTATGTAGAGATTGTAAGCATATTAGCTTCCCTCTCTTCCTAAAAGATAAGCTAAAAATTACTGCAATGAAATCATATAAAAAAAAGAATGAAATAAAAATCTCAGAAATAAAATTACGGTCTTATAAGCGTCAATAGAATTTTGTCCTTCTATTTACTCAAATGGAATTTTTATATATATATATATTATTATAAAAAAAATAAACATAAAAATTAAAAAGCATTCAGATTTATTTATTTTTTAAATTTATACTAGCAAACCTGGGATCACGTGATCTTGGATTCTCAGATAATTTTCTCACCATCCGTGACTGCGAGCGCGTCTCGGACCCATGTTTGATCGTAAGTCACGTGACGTCCGGTCGACCCACATAGATAATAAACATAGATTAATGAAAATGTGAGCATCCTCAATACTTGACCTAACACTTGCTATCTTATTTGTATTTCTGTATCTTATGATTTCGGAAGAGATAGCGCCAAAAAAGAAAAACAAAATCAAGTTCTCTTTTACATAGATAGATTCCGTATTGCAATGAAAAGCAAAATTTAACGTCCGTAATAATTCTTAAATCAAGAAAAATCCACAACTGGATATTTACTGTCCATGTGTGGTTTTTTTTTTTCTAGATTCCATATTACATTTAATTCATAAATGTTAAGTTATCGAATTCCTTTACAACAACTTCCAAGGGAACGAATTTAACCTGTTCTAATGCTATTTCGTTCTATTAATTTTTAAAACTTTAATAAGCGATTGTAATATATATTCTTGCAAATATTTCCACAATTTTTTTTGTTAACCTTCTTTATATATTATACAGTATTTAATTGCAGTTTTAAGAATTTGGTAACATGAAGTAAGTTTACTACTATAACGAGTTAGATTTCGCTCTCTTGAAGGTTCGTTGTAAAGGATTCGATTGACATTTATTAATAAGTTTATTATTATTATTATTATGTTTGTATGTTTCAAACCTTGGGTTTCCCCAGCAAAAACAATATGGCGGGTCAAGGACCAAAGCACATACTGCCAAGTGTAAAGATGTGTGCAAGAATGATTAGGGATGTGTGCTTGTGTCCATAAATTTCCTAACTATGCGTGTAGTGTTGAGTACCACAGCCTTCTGCAGTTGTGCATAAGTGTTTTTGTGAAGTCCTAGTGTGCTGAGACTGTGGTGCAATGTGTGAGGCACCAGACCAGTGGCAGACAGAACGATGGGTACAACACGAACTCGATCCTGCCTCCACTGCTTCTGGAGCTCGTGTGCTAGATCAGTGTATTTACTGATCTTGTCTGCGTGAGTTTTCTGCAAGTTCTTGCTGATAGGCACTGCAATATCAATTAGATAGGTCTGTTTGTTGACCTTATCAACAAGTGTGATGTCTGGTCTGTTGTGATGTATGGTTTTGTCTGTGTGAATGGGGCGGTCCCAGTATAGTTTATATGAGGGTGATTCTAATACGCTTTGTGGTATGTACTTGTAGTACGGGACCGTGCTCTTAATAAGTGAATGTTTGTGTGCTAGTTGTTGATGAACGATCGATGCTACCTGATTGTGTCGGTAGAGGTAGTCTGTTTGAGAGAGAAGGGGACAGCCTGATATTACGTGGTCGATCGTCTCATGCGTAGTGTGGCATTTCCTGCATTTGTCGTCATGTGTGTTTGCATCGTGTAGAATGTGTTTCTTGTAGTTGCGTGTGGAGATGACTTGGTCCTGTATTGCGATCATGAACCCTTCGGTCTCCCCAAACAGCTCACCACTCGTCAGCCATCTGTTCGACGCTTCCATGTCGACATGAGGCTGGCTGAGTTCGTGATGATGTCTGCCATGGAGTTCCTTACGAGCCCATGATTGACGCAGCTGCTGAGTGTGGGTGTCAGGGGTGGTGAGTGTTGGAGAAGAGTTTTCGAGGTTCAGGGGTGTGAGGTGTGTGTCAGCCTTGACAATGGCTGAGTGAAGTGAGGAGTCTTCTGCTCTTTGGTGGAAATGTTCCCTAAGTGTATGTACTTGTTTTTCGTGTAGGGTGATGAGGTTGATGAGTCCTCGGCCTCCCTCCTTGCGGGGAAGAGTCATCCTTTCCGTAGCGGACTTGGGGTGGTGCATGTTGTGTTTCGTGAATGTAGTGCGTGTTGCGCGTTGTAGTGCTTCGAGTTCGGTGTTTGTCCATGGAATTATGCCGAACGAATATGTTAGTGTGGGAACGGCAAAAGTGTTGATAGCTTCAATTTTATTTCTGGCGTTGAGTTGTGTTTTGAGGATTTTGTGAACTCGAGCAAGGTATGTGTTCTTGAGTGCATTTTTGATGTTTGCGTTGTCAATGACGCGCGCTTGCTAGAAGCCCAGGTACTTGTAGGTCTCTCCCTCTTCCATGGATTGGATGGCCAAACCATGGTCCAGTTCAAATTCGAAGTCTTCCCACGTATTATGTGTAACTTGCGGCATGTGTCAATTCCTAATTCCATCCCAATGTCTTTGGTGAACTGTGTGGTGGCTTGTAGTAAATTAGTAAGTTGTGCATTGTTTGTGGCATAGAGTTTAATGTCATCCATGTAGAGTAAGTGTGTGATTTTATATGGTGTCACAGTGCCTGTGGTAAGCCTATAACCGTGTTTTGTGTTATCTAGTATATGGCTCAGTGGATTCAAGGCGAGGCAGAACCAAAGAGGACTCAAGGAGTCTCCCTGGAAAATACCTCTCCTTATGGGAATGGGATCTGTAGTGATGGAGGTGTTAGAGGTGCGTAGGTATAATGTTGTGTTCCAACTCTTCATCGTGGCAGCTAAGAATGCCGTGATCTTGGGGTGTATTTTGTAGATATGAAGAGTATGTAGGAGCCAGGAATGAGGGACAGAATCAAATGCCTTCTTGTAATCGATGTATGCGATATGTAAGCTCCTATTCTTCGCGCGTGCCTGGCGCAGGATTACAGAGTCAATAAGGAGTTGCTCCTTTCAACCCTGGGAATTCCTGCGACAGCCCTTCTGCTGTTCGGAAAGAATGTTATATGTC
The DNA here is from genome assembly GCA_023159025.1 of Thereuonema tuberculata. Taxonomy (NCBI): domain Eukaryota; kingdom Metazoa; phylum Arthropoda; class Chilopoda; order Scutigeromorpha; family Scutigeridae; genus Thereuonema; species Thereuonema tuberculata. The sequence goes on along the minus strand of JAFIDM010012231.1, from coordinate 57,460,137 downwards.
TCGATGTGTGTGTAGATCTTGTCTGCGAGGCAGGAGGTGAGGAGTTTGTAAAGTGTGGGGAGGCAAGTGATTGGGCGGTAGTTTGCAGGTTGCGCTGTTTCAGTGTTCTTGCTCTGTAGGTATGTGACACCCTGTGTGAGGAAACGAGGCATATGTTCTGGGTGTTGGATTATGTCAGTGAGTGTAAGCGCTAGTTTTCCATGCAGGGACGTGAACCTCTTGATCCAGAAGTTCTGGACTCCGTCTGCACCAGGAGCCTTCCAGTTGTGTGCATGTTTTAGTGCTGTCTGTATGTCTGCGAGAGTAATCTCATGGAAGGACATGCAGGGTAAGTGTTCAGTGAGTTGCTGTTCCTCTGTTATCCATGGTGCTTTATCATTGTGGGGGATAGGGTTTGACCACAGAGACGACCAGTATTCATGTAAAGCCTCGCTGTTGGGAGTGTTTGTTTTAGTTGCAGTAGAGGAAGATGTAAGGGATCTGTAGAATTTTTTCTCTTTGTATTGGAAAGTGTTGTTCTGTTGTTTGCGCAGAGTGCACTGTTTGTATCTTTGTAATCTTTTTGCAAGTGCGCTGAGTTTTTGTTTTAGTGTGTCGAGATGTTCCTGAACCTGGTTATGATGATTTGAATGTGAAGGGCGAGTATTTATGTACTTGAATATCTTTCTAACCTGGGACATAAGTTTCTTTGTTTTGTTTCCTGCACAGTATTGTGTGAGCCTGGCTATGTCTCCTCTAAGGTCGCTGATGCGGCCCTCAAGGCGACGTCTCCAAGGGGGGATGTATTCTTGTGTCCGTGCAGTGGGAGGTATGTTGTGTTGTTTGATTCCAAGTGCCCGAATGGTTCCCTGTGTAGCACAGTAGAGTGTTGTATGTATGTCTTCTAATGTTTGGATGTTGTCAAGGTGTTGTGGGATAGTGTGTGTGTTGAGATGGTATATGACTGTGGCGAGTTGTTTTGATGTGTGTACTTTGGGGAGTGGCGGCCTGAGTGTCGGGTCTGTGCCTGTGTACTGTGCACAGTATTATTATTATTATTATTATTATTATTATTATATAATATAATATCAAGTTCCTAAACTTAATTTTCCCCTGCTTTTCATCCCGTACTTGTAGTATGGGACCGTGCTCTTAATAAGTGAGTGTTTGTGTACTAGCTGTTGATGAACGATCATCGCTACCTGATTGTGTCTGTAGAAGATAGTCTGTTTAAGAGAAAAGGGGGCAGCCTGATATTATGAGATCGATCGTCTCATGTGTTGTGTGACATTTCCTGCATGTGTAGTCGTGCGCGTTTGCGTCATGTAAAATGTGTTTCTTGTAGTTGCGTGTGGGGATGACTTGGTCCTGTATCGCGATCATGAACCATTATTATTATTATTATTATTATTAATTTTAAGTATTTTTTTTTACTAGTTTTTATAATTGAAGATTATTTCTGGATCAGTTGATCCACAAGAAAAGAAGTAATATTGCTTACTACCCACTTAAGTAACCAAATTAATACATATAAATTTAATAAAGCGTAAGTGAGGAGATTTTCAATTTGTTTTTGATATATTGGTGCTTTGTATGAAAATTCAAGTTTCATATCTTTTTACGGAATAGTTATTCAATGGCAGCGCTAATGAAAAGTGAATAATTAACTGTTTGAAAGTTGTTAAAGTTCGATTGAAATACATTCCATTGATTATTCTCAGTGTTTGTGTAATGAAATCTTTTCGTGAAAATAAAAACTCCATTTGTAAAACCGCGAAGATCCATTCTTGATAGTCCTCAATTTCTATCTTATTTTCCAAGGAATATTTTCTATATAAAATGTTTTGTGGCAGCGGTTAGCTCGTCGTAAGTTTTGCGAAGTCATCCAACAAACAGTACTTTTGCTTTCAAATGGTGAGTTAGTTTAAGCCTGTCACATAAAAACACCACCAAATAAGCAAGTCATATTAGTTTTCTGAATAGGAAGTATTACAAGTACTATATTTGTCAAGGTCTCCTGAACCAGTCATCTTCAAACCGAAAAAAAAAGGCCAAATACCAAAATTGGTAATAAGGAGGTAACAACCTATACTCTGCACATTTAGAAATTTCGGACACGGATGTGATCTAAATTAATTGAGCTCAGGCAACTTAAGCAAATATTTGCGGTTTTAATTAATTTTCAACAAAGGAAAACTTCAAGATTTTTTTTTTTTATTCAACAAGTATTATAATTTAAAAATATCTTTTCGTTCTTCCTCTGTATTGTTCTCCCATCTATTGAAAACAAATAAGAAAGAAAACAAAATCTCAGTTTAAAACATAATTTCGTTTAAAAGTTCTTTTCGAACTTCTTGTTAAGGACAAAAATATGAAGTAATGTCGGTGGCGTTTCCAATTTAGCTGCCCGATGCTTCCCCGCAGTACAACAATCTCTCAGCTCTTACAGTTTTTTTTTAACTCCCTTTCAGTGCAAAAAAGGAGCTAAAATTTGGTATACGTCAACTCCTTAAGATCCTGAATAAATGATAAAAATTTCAAGTGATGTTTCGATCTGACAAACCTAACCTTCCCTTGTTAGACTGGTTTAAGGAAAGCAATGCAGGAAAGCACTACTTCGCAATGGGACATTGGAAATGCCACCAACAGTACATTTGGCTACAAAAATATGAGGTAGCCAAGCGTAGGAAGTTCCGACTTTAATAAAAATTTGAGTTCAGTGAAACTCGTTTCATTGCAGACAATTGCTACAATGTACAGTATGTTGTAATAGTCATTTTCACAAATGCAGTTAAAGCAGAGGCCGAGAAAAGAAGTCTTGTTCGTCCATCGAATATCGATTGAATTGTTACACACCCATTGTTAAAGTGGATTTAAAGGTAAAGCGTACTTCCCAAACTTATCGAAAGTCGCAAATGAGCAGAAAGAGGAGATTCTGAACACATGAAAATATCCTTCCTAATAATCTGCTACGGAGGAAGAACAATTCAGAAGCAACCCAGAAACAAAGATTTTCTTTGTATAAAGTACAATCGAAATTCTCTTCCTCCTCCCCTCAAGAAAATATAAGAAATCAAGAGAGAGAATTTACTGATACTTAGAAATTCTGCTGAAAATTATGTTTATTTCTTGGCGGCCAAGTAATTGACAAGCTTATCTAGGATAATTTATTGTGGTATTATTGTGTATTATTGTGGTACAGTTCGATTTTCCCGTACAACAGTGACTGATCAGCCGCCGTATCTTTCCTATTTTCTCAGTAAAACGAGCAAGTTCTGATGTTTCTTATTGATAATTAATCATTTCTTGCTATTTAAATCGTTTTTTTACACATCGAACTTGTGAATCTTCTTGACTTTCCACTTTCTTAAACAGGATGTACTTCCGTTTCTTTCCGAAAAGAAAAAAAAATATTGACAGTAGTTGTTCATTAAATTAAATAGTTTCTGTTGTCATCAGGTTAGAAGCTATTGAAAGTAGGCCATTAAACGCAAGTTTTCTCGTGGAAGAGAGAGACTTTCTTTTTTTTCTTTTTATGATTGTCCCTGGGGTTATTTTGTTGGCGGCGTGCGGGGACCGATTTCTCAATGACTCCAATTGGCGTTCCATTAGCGAAGAGGATTTGTGCTGTCGAGATTTCTTCTTCTTCCCACACAAGACTACAGTGAAAATCAATGGCTCAGTGATTATGTTGATGTTTCTGGGAATCAATTAGATAGAAATGACTTCGCACTGGGAAAGCAAACGGGAATGGAATTACTTTAGCAAATCGAATGGAGTTAAAATTATTCTTTTGTTTGAAATTCGTTAATTTTATTGGCGGTTCTAACGTTTTCCCGTTTCAGAAAAGACAGATCTTAAATACATTGAAGAAAATTAACAAAACATAAAAAAAAAGAACATTAAAGAGAAAGCAAAGTATATCAACGTAAAAGCCAAATTATTCATCAACGAGATGAATGATTGTTAACAAAACAAAAAATTAAAAAAAAAAAAAAAAGCAACAAAACTATACATTCAGGGGGATGAAAAAGTAGATATACAATTGTATACCTACGGTTTTATTATTTACTTAATTATTTTGCATTTCTTGCTTTCTTATTTTTTTTAAGCTTTAATGCTTTTTTAAGCATTTATTTGTTTTTATTTATTTAATAAATCAGGGTTTTTCACTTCTGAACAAAGCACTGTAGCTTTATTTCTTTTGTTGTTCATAATACAAAGGTGGGTGTTGGGAGTTAAGGAATAAAACTTCATTGACTCGATTAAATTCGGCTTTCAGCGTAATTTTAATCACTTCTTGTCGGAAACGAGTTAACAGGCACTGATAATTCCAATATTGATCACCTTTACGTTGAGGAACATTTCGATTTTGCCTCTGATCGGTTTTTGGTCTGTAGAAACTTGTTTGTTTGTTTTGTTAAAGGTGTTCCTACAAATTTGATGGTTGTTTTTAAACTTTGTGTTTATCAGAATTGAATCTCAATTCGATCGTATTACGTAGCTTTAAGAAATCCAGGGAACTGAGCCATTTGCATGCAGCTGCCCTTTGAAGGTCGGTCTATCGCTTAGTTACCTGCTGCTAATGGAGTCTTATCCATTAAGGATCTGAATTACGCACAGCATCGTAAGAAAGAAAGAAAGAAAGAAAGAAAGCAAATTCAAACTCAGTCCTTTTCCTTTCAGGCAGAACTCTTTTCAGAACCGTCTACTCTTCGATCAGAGCACCATTCATCCTCTTCGAAAAGGGGAGAAATCCAATAATGAAATTTTAATTGCATGATGGGTTGTCATACCCTCATTGTCCTTACAATAAGCGCGGAAATTACGTTAGGATATAAAAATAATTTGAGGTGAATTACAACCATATGCAAAATCCACTTTCAATTAAAGGTTCTTCCCCTTTAATTAAACTATTAAAAAAAAAAAGATTGTTTCTGAGAAATAGACGCATTTCAGATCTCATACAGTTTATTTTCTTTCAGAAAACTGGTAGAAATTGAATATGTTGTATTTTTGAATGTAGCTGAAAGACAGTGGATAACAATATCCTAGAGCAGAGCATACGCTGACTAGAAAATGAAGTATCCTCCATTTGCTATTAGTGTTACCATTAATAAAAATTTGCAAAATTATTTCAGAAAACATTATTATTAAAGCATTAAAATTAAAATTTGAAATATGTGCAGAAACGTTTAAAAAGTACAGTAATTCCTTTAAAATTGTGCTGAAATTGTAGGGATCACTTGTTTTTTTTGTGTATACAGAGTCCGCCTAAAAAAAAGCAGGTACGCAAAAAAATGTGACATTTGTTAAAGTATGTATACATTTTTTTTTTAACGGACTTTATATATGTGTGTGTATAAAATGCCGTTGTTCGGCGTAAGCAATTCGAAGATAAACTTACAATATAAATTGTAAGTTTATCTTATTTCTATAAAGAAATAAACTTACAATTTCTAATAAATAGCGACTTTATAAAGTTATTTGAAATGTTTTGGATATTGACTTTTTTTTTTTATTTGCAAAATGTAATGATTGAAGCTTTGAATCTTAATTTTATCACTACAATTTTTGTCTCGTTTATTTGCAGGTCATAAAGAGCTGGCAATTGAGCTGTATAGGAAAGGAATAGCAGAATTAGAAAAAGGCATTGCTGTGGATATTGCAGGCAAAGGTAGCATTTTTCATTTGTTTTTGTTTTTTTCCCTGGTTTTAATAAAAAAATTCTTTCAGGTCAAAGTGGAATGGAAAAAGAATAAGTTGCTGTTGTCCTAGAACAAGTAAAATTCAATGAAACGACAGCTATGTTCATTATAAATCTAAATTCCTTTAGCCAGCTTATCTATAGCAGTACATGCCCTTAGGGGAATTTTCTAAAAGACTATAGGGTATATAAAAATAAATAGCATTTCAATAAATTTGAAAGTGAAAGAAATTAAAAGTTGTTCAATATTTAGAATATAAGTGTAATACAAGTATTTTTTACATATCCTGTATTATGAATATTTTATTTATTTATTTTTTTTTAATTGAACGAATATCATAAATGGAAGCTCACTACTACAAAAATTAAAAAATAAATAAATAAATACATTTTTGCCTGTTCTAGATATTTTAGGTACCTACCTCTGTAACTAAGAGAAGTTTGAATTCTTAGCTTACAACTTGATTTTAAGTTTCACTTTACCTTAAAAAGCTGCTGAAGTGGATGATATATGATACGACTGTTGTAAATAAAAGGGGAAAAGAATTTGAATCATCTGGGATAAGAAAACACAGTGACATTCAACTGCAGTTTAATGCTATTAAGTGCAGCTGAGGCTGGTTAATTGCCAATAAAGAGAAGAGGATGGGGGTGGATAAGAACTTTTGAAAACGGTAGTGGCCTTGTCTAGAGACTTTTTAAGAGAATGTGGAGCATCATTGAAATAAAAGAAATTCACCTTTCAATTTATATCAACATTTTAAATTACATCTTTGCATTCCGAGGAATTTTTTGTTAATAAAACTGATGTCATTTAGAAAGCATACTTTGATGGATATTACTATCTGAGTCAGTTTATGAACCAAGGTCTTTACTGAGGATCTTAATAGGAGTTGCTGCAGAAACTTTGGAAACGTGAAGTCATTTGATGTTGTTAGTTGAAGGGTTAAAATTGGAGAGTGAAGGTTAGTCACTGAATAATACTTTGAGAGAGAAAAGTGTTTTAATTTCTTTTGTTAATATATTTACTAAATTCAGGCCTTTCCATGTGGTTTTATTGATAGGTAATCGTTTCCCATAAGATCTCGCAGCTCCCTTCCTTTAAGATTTGAATGTTTTCGCATGGACTATTTTTTACTTCAAGTATGTCAAGTTCTGCCATTTTGTTCTAAAAAAAAATCCTGTATTTTCAAATATTTTTTTGCCTCTAACAAGCCCCCCCCCCCCCCTCATTAATGAATAGTTTGTAATGTGGATTGCGGGAAATCAGCCACCCCTTGTTATCACAAATCAAAAAATCAGCAGAAGTGACAGATTCGTTTTTATAACGATAATATTAAAACTTTATTTCAAATTATCTGAAGTGAATGCTTACAATATCATGAAATAGAATGCCAGGTTATCGATTTTAACACAATTCGTAAATATCAATATTAATGTAATTGAAAGGTTATATTTAAACCACAGATGCTTCATCGATATGGCAGCTATCGATATTTTACTTAAATGCAAAAATGGAAAATTTGCAAATTGGAAAAGATACGAGAATATCTTAAGAAAAAAAATATTATAAAATTTGGCAAAAGGAACGCAAATTCATGTTTGATTGTCCTCACCATTCTTTCTCAGTCTGTGTCAGAATATTTTATTATGTTCTACACATATTTCTCTCTTTGTTTTAAGTTGAAATTGATGCTTTTTTGGAATTAGTCTATTTTAAAGATTTATCCGGATTTAAGAGGAATCATCTCTACTGGGCATAATTTCTAAATGTTGACTGCAAGTGATGGCCTTCAACATTTACAAATATATATATATATATATTTATACAAATATACAAAATATTCATATACACACTCATTGTATAAATGTATAAAAAAATGAAAGTTTTCTTTTTTTTTTTAATTCTTTAGATAAAATTCATTTTTATATGAGTAAATAGAAGTGGTCATTCAAATCATTACTAGCCAAAGGGCTTTTTAGCAAGACACGTTTCATGTCCTACAGTGATTCTGCGATGAAACCGACGACCTTCCTTTTTGATATCGAAGCAAATGTTCCAGGGAAAGGTCTTTCTGCACAGAATCTAAGTTTGTGTAACTCACTGCGCGCAAATCTTCCGGTATTGTAGTTGATTCTTGATAATAGTGTGCACACTCCCAACACTTAATCCAACTTTATGACTCTTCTGTCTTACCGAATGAGACAGTCAACTTCCACCTCGGAAGCATCGTTGATCGCAAGGTGTGCTTGACTTGGCCTTGAATCATCAGTCAACGATGACCGCCCCTCTGAGTACCGCTTACTCCAATCTTTAACATGTGACAAACACATGCGATTTTGATATGCGGCGATGGATTTCAGTACTGCCGACAACTTCCATAGTTAAAAAACGGATAACCTCTTCGTTTGCTTCAATCATGACTTGTTTAAAAGCTATACTAGCACAACGTCTTGATCAAAAGCAGACTGTTACTCTCGTCATATGATCGCAGCACCACCTGTCAGGTGTCATGTGGCACCACCTATGTTCGCTGTCGAAAATCCTGCAATAAACCCATTCGGCATTTTACTACGTCCTTTGGCTCGTTTTCAATTGAATGACCCTATTATATAACAATGACTGGTACATGAATTTTCTCACTAATTTTTCATTGTGTATTTTTTCCTTTGAGGCACCACTGCGCTTCCGATGTAACCTGCTAATTCATTTGATAAAAATAATTGGTTTTATAAGTCATAAAATACAGTAGAGCCCCAATTATCCGCGAGTGCCGCGAAAAAGTTTTTTAATTACAAACCTCAAAAAAAAACAATTTTAATCCAAGCCAACAACAGGGAAGTACAATTCGCCCTACAGTGCGAAGGTCGAAAATTACTGACAGGTTCATTGTGCATCGTGATCCTACAGGCCTTCTCGGAATTTGTGGATGAGTGGCAGGCTCTTGCTCTGCAGAAAGGTTTCTGCTGTACTGTACATATTTTTAAAAGTTTTGCATATTATGTTTTTTATATAATAAAACGTAGTTTTTATGCTGAAATATTTTTTTTTCGTGTTTACACCTCATTTTTAGTCTTTTTTTCAGGTTATCTGCGATTTTTACTATTCGCGGTACCCTTGCCACCCAATTCCGCGGATAGTCAGGGCTCTACTGTAATAGCTAAACAAGGAAAGAGAAGCTAAATTAATATCTGATATTGTAAAATGCCAATATTTACATTATAATCATTGATGCAATGAGAATAGTTACATAGATAAATTTTTCCATTTTATTAATAAATAAAACTATTTTTTTTTTAATTCCCTTTGGAGTTAATAAATGCTTTTTGATTTATTTAAGAATAATTGTAAACAAATACATGCAATTTACCTTTATAGGAAATTATATTCATCATTTCCAGGATGTTCATTTAATGATAATCAAACAAAATTCATATTTACATAAAATCAGATTTACTATAAAATTATTTACAAATACAGAAATTACAATTCATCAGTAATTATTATTGTTTTCAGTTGATGCTGTTGATTTATGAGCCAATGTTTTGTAGTTTAATTTGCTGTTAATCATGTATTGATTAATTTTAGATGTTTGAATATATGTACATTCAACTTAAATGATATTTTCAAGGCATTTAAGTTACTGTAATTCATTTGCTAACAAAAATTAAAGAAACTAACAAATACAGTACTATATAAAGGTTTCCTTAATTCTATTTATCATATTTCTTTTTCTGATGAATAATTGAAGAATTAATAGATTTGATAATTACATTATGTTCTTTGGTTAATAATTGTTTGAAACATAGAAAAATGGAAAAACATAAATGAAAAAAAAAATAATAAATAGTCTTGCATAATAATATAAAATAATGCAATCTACTTATTTCAGGGTATTTTTTTTTTTTTTTTTTTAATTTTCTTTAAAGCAAATTGAGCAGTTGTCCAGAAAATTATTTGATCAATTTTTATTACATTTTTCTTTATGTTGGAGGTCGCAAAGTGAATTTCTTACTAAGTTTGGAAAACGTTTTCGTGCTTTAAACTTTATCATTTGATGAATAATATAATCAGTTTTTGCTGTTTTTCAAAAAGAAATAAGATTTCACTTTTTTCTTGTCAAATTTAGCGTTGTTTATCTCTGGAAAAAAAAATACACTTGAAAATTAAAATAATAATTCATTTTGTAATATACATTCTGATAAAAACGTTTATTACAAAGCATTATTTTAATCTGCCCTCTTGATAGCAATAAATATGTGATGTTTTGCAATTTGTCATTAATGTTCTGAATATTCATAAATAGGATCTTTTTTTTTTTTTTTTAATTCAAATTAAGTTATTAGGTACTGATTTAGTATGTACTAGAGCAAATAAAGAAAGCATATCGATAAAGACAGATAATGTTTCCAAATTTTATGAAAATAGAAAGATTTTTTACAAATTAACAGAAAAAAAAATACATAAAAATGGCTGTCCAATCAAAATATTATTGCTGCCTTTCTTCTGGTTTCTAGATCTCCTTCTTTCTACCACAACTATCATTACTTGACAATGGCATGGATTTTAGAAACATTTGCATGATTGCGTAAGGATTGTTTTTTCATAGATCTTTTTCATGGAGGAGCAGAAACGGCAGAATTCTTGGTTGTCATGTTTTCAGATATACTTTATGGGATTTCATAACTATGCTAATATTTGAAAATAGTGCTTTATTTTGTAGACCACTATCACAACATAATGGCATGGATAGATCTTTGAATTGCTGTTATTCACCCAACCTTTGATGAGGTACAGGTTTGGCGAATGGTGACTATTATTCTTTCCGTTAACCTTCTGTTTCCTGAAGTACCTTAAGAACAATTTTCTGCAATATTGACAGGTTTTTGGCTACTGCCATCTTTCAACTGACATCCTGTAATCAAACTTTTTTCATAATCCTTCAGATTATATCCTCTCCATGCAGCTAAGAATAATATATAATAAATACTAGCTTTCTCCATGACATAAGTGCCAGCTGGGAAGGTCTGGTTGATTGCAAAATAACAAGGATGGTCATAACATTTTGTCTGGACATTTATATATATAAATTATATATATAATTACGTACTTACCAAATTTTGAAATTATTTAATTCTACCTATCCAGTGCATCAAGTGATGTGGCTTTTATTACGTTGGTACCTTGGTGTAGGCTATTTGTATAGAAAACATTTGATTTAAATTTAAACATTTGATTTAAATAGCTGTGAATTTACCATTATCTTTGTGCAACAAAATATCAATGTGGTAATTTTATATAATAATTTTAAGTTTCCTTTCTTATTCCCTGATCCTTGCATGGTGATTGTTTTATATATATATTTTTTTTTAGCTAGTTTATAGCCTATATTTATTTTATTTGTTTATGTTAATAATTTATTTTATTTATTTATCTAAATTATTTGTTTGTTTATTTTGAATTTTCCTTTAAGATGAATTATAGCAAAGAAGATTCAAAATTTGGTTATAATTTTTTTTAATTCAATTCTATAAAGATTGTGAGCTGTATCCTGCACATCTTTTATTAAAAATAATTTATTTTGCTACAAGTAAGCTGACTAGTGCTTGCAATTTCTGAAGATGCTTCCACCCCCTTACATTAATTGAGAGAAAATTGGAAGAAAGATAATAAAAGCCCTTAGGGTAGTGATATAATCATTTTATTTTAATAATTGATTCAACTTTCTGCAATTGTCCAAACATTTAATGCATTTTTTTTAATGTTTTTAATGTTAGGGAATAAACAAATGTTAAGCCTTGTGGGTAAAACACTTTTATGATAATGTCTAGTTTTAGTGTAGGTAAGAAATTATATCTTCTGTCATATCTCTTGCTTAGGCCAAAAGATACTAGAGCAATGTATATTTCAGCAAGAGATGCGGATGTACAATTTTATTCCTCCAGGAAACCCCTCAGACATATGCAGGATTGACTTAGTCTAACTTGGCAGTAGGGAAAGAGATAAAATAGGAGATAAAGAGCACCTTAAGTTGCCTTCCTGATTAAAACCCAGAAGCTTGACAGCTAAGATGTCAGGCTACTAAAATATATATTTCTTGCCAACATTAAATCTAGAAATTTTTTAAAAAAATATACACATCTAGATGATAATTGTATCTTACGAGTTGAAAATTACATGTAAAGACAAAGACACTTAAAGAAAAACAAAATTTGAATAAAAAGTCAACAAGAATTTTTTTTATAGAACTCAAGTTTCCTTAGATGAATGCATTAATGTTTTTGATTTTTTCGCCCTCACTGTTTAGTAATTTATAATGCTTCATTAAAAGTAGACCATATTTATTTAAGTACAGATTGGGTAAATTGATTAAAAATATACTTATTAATTAAGAAAAAAGAGAAACATTCATGTATTTTAATACAAAAGAGTGTAAAGATGATTCTTTTAAAAATGAAATGTTTTGATATTGCAGGAAGTTGCTATCAGTTATAAAAATAATTAATAAATTTCTCTCATACCATCAAATTGGCAGAGAGCCTCTGTGCACTGACACAAGAAATTCAGGACTTATTTCAAACCTGAAATAAGGTTGAATGACAACTTCTTATCTTTTTTAATTTCAGGGGAGGTATGGGAGCGTGCCCAAAGATTGCAAGAAAAGATGAAAACTAACTTGGAGATGGCTAAAGACAGGCTAGATTTTCTAGGTAATTGTAGACACCTATACATTGATAAAAAAAAATTAGCAGTAATGAAATTGATGAATGACAAAATTTTAAATTAATATTCAATAAAGGTTTTGTTTTTTTAATCATTAGCTTTTTTAGAGTAAATTGGATTACTTCAAGTGAAATGTTTCATGTAAAGAGAAGAGAAAGATATTATGCTATATTCAGTTCTCTGAGACAAACTACTTTGTTTCCAGTGACCTTTGCAAACTTATTTCAAAATATAACGATATCTACAATTTCAGTTTTCACTATTGCTCTTTCTGAGATCTTAAAATCACAGGACAGCTGTTTTGAGTCATTTAGCACAAATCTGCAAAGATGTTCAAAATCTTAAAGCTTTATAATGTAACTATAAAGAAGAAAAGGGTTAAAAAATGCCAAAAATAATTGCATTTTTAAGATTATAGTGAATAGTTCATAAATAAATAAGCTTATATTGCCCTTGGTTTTTGAATCTGTATAGTAAATTGTAGTCTCAATGAAAATAAATAAAAATAGGATCTTTTAAATATAAAAAGAGAAGACAAAGTGTAGCAAACTTAATAGTCAAAACTTATCATTTGTTGGTACTGGGGAACTGAACTAGTACAGAGATTATTATTGCTCTCTATCAGTGGTATATAAGAAAATCTCGTTAAAATAAGTTATTTAACAACAGCAAACAAAATGATTGCATATATTAGCAAGCTTTCAAACATTACAACTTTCTGTTATTGCAAGATTTCCCATGATCAGATTGATGAAAATTGCTGCCTCTTTTGATTATAAATTTTTCATTTATAAGTGAATGAGTTGACTACTTAATATTTAAGTTGTTTATTTCTTTGTTTGTTGTTGATTTTGGAAAAGAAAACAGTAGAATGATGTTCGATAAAATGGAGGTACTAATTATCGTTTTAATATGCAGTTTTGAATTTATTTCTTTATATAGTTCAGTCTTCAAGACTTTACATGAAATTAAATTTTGGCATTACTTATGTTTATTTCAAAATATGTTCATTCATTTACAAATGGACAGAAGTAAGAACTACATATTAGCTAATTTGGTATAATGCATAGATGATGCTTTTAGAAATGTAGCACTTTCATGAGACTCACAAATGCATGCTTCAGAATTTTTATAAAGAAAAGTAGAAATCAAATTTGCATTCCAGTTTTTATTTACTTTTGCACTTAAAATATATTACAGTTTAAACTTTTAATGGCAATTTTTAGTTGTTGTAATGAAAACTGCTAATTGCAGAATCTTTATTTTGCAAATTAAATCTGGCTATTATTATTATTATTATTATTATTATTATTATTATTTAGCTTCAGAACAAAATAATTGCTACTCAATAATAGGACTTACTCTGTAGTTTTCATTAGCTTAAATAAAGTTACTACATATTTATTGGAACGCAGACAATCACTTCAACAATTTCTTCTGTTTTCTAAAACATTTTTTCTTCTGCAAAAACATTGCTAATACAAGGAGTTTCTTTTATTAAAATTAAATTTCAATATTTTTTATTTTAAAAAACCCAGTGCAGACAAGTTTGGCATTATTTAAACAATAGACACCAAACTTAGCTCATTTTTACAAATTTATCTCTTTTTTTTTTTTTAATTGAAAAAAATTCACTTATTAGTGAAAAAGTATTTATAAAAATGTTTAATATATATATGGTGGCCTTAGCCACCATGTAATTGAGCTTATCATAGCACATTTGCATGACATAAATGAATACACATATAATTTGCCTTAAATAATCTCTGATGTATCTTTGAGTTCATCATGGACAATGCTTAGCAGAATTTTAAAACAAATATATGAGAACAAATATCCAACTCTGTTACACAAATATATATTAAGCTCTAATACTTTTAAAAT